>SPJY01008556.1:317054-717574 GCA_005191435.1 Raddia distichophylla
TCGTTCATTACACAATACAAGAATAACAGAGGAAGGTGTCTTTGTAATGATAAGGTCCACAACCAAATACAAATTACGAAATATGTGATCAAAAACTAAATTTTAAGGTATCGCGTCATAGTAACTGATCATGAAAGTAAAAAGAAAAAGGAAATATCAGGAGTTATTTGCCCATGAGTCATCGTGGAATATTAATATACTGTGCATAAAAAAACGATCAACTTCAAATGTGATTTATGCTTTACAGACATCCTTAAAAAGGTATCATTCAACCAAACCCCTAATACAAAAACTGTATGCCAGCATAAAATTGAACAATGTCAGCACCATATTTCACATAGCAATAAACAGTCGAGTTAAAAGTTGACAATCAACACAATTATTAAATACCTAAAAATGTTGACAACAACAAATATGCTGAAAGGAACATGCAGTCAAGCACACTTGAAAGGAACTAGGTTTGTGAGTTGCCAGAAGTGCCAAAGGAGATACAGATTTGATAAACACCAACCAAAATAAATGCTTATCAAAAAATGAATTGCTTCATGAAAGTGTCAGTAAATTTTAAAAGAAGAATCATTAAATTTACAAGAATGTCATTTTCCTTGCATGTGCAACATGTATTATGAGTATGGTAAATTTTCATCTGCAACAATAAGCTCCATCTCAATAAAAAAAAATCAATAAATGACCTCAATGTCATCTATCAATTGCCAATTATCTGTCATTGGTCATAGCCAAATAGCATTTGCTAATAAAGCTGTGAACCACTTTTAGTTATACACCTCATGCATCTAGAGGCAATTCTTACTCGCTAAGTCCAGCCTATTAACGTGAAACCTAGGTAATCACACCCCCAGTTGCACAGTCAACAGACTGCATCCAAATGTACATATGCAGCACCCTGCACCCCAATAGGGCTCCATGTGTAGCTGTAATGAAGTTTGACAGTTTCCAGCAAAAAAATAGTGATCAACAACTTCATAATTTTCCACCTCAGCTCAAGTTATATCTCCTTGACATTTCATTTCAGTTACAGAAATGGGATTCTTCGGACTTGTGAAGTAAAACATTAAATGAAACAAGAAGGCAATACCTTTCCGGATAGTATACTTTGCATGGATCTGGTTTACAACGGCCAAGCTGAAATGAGCATACCGGCTCCATCCATAGGGGAGGTTCACTGAATCCGCAACATCCAAGTACATCGAAAATTGGTCGACATTGTTCCCCTTGGGGAAAATCAGCACACGCCTTCATGCAAAACCAGCCCATAAGATCAAAACAACTGTGATTTCGAGTATTCCCATGATATCCACATTTCCCTTGTGAAGCAAGAAGGCAATAGATACAAAGCTCACCATTTAAACCCTCCAACAACAAACACGTCAGAGTAGTGCTTCTTCCCGTTGAGCCTGGTGAAGTTTTCGATCGTCCAGATGAACCGCGAGGTCTGCGGGTCCTCCGGCGGCTGGCTCTCCGCCGTGTTCGCAGGCTCCGTCTGCGCCACGACTAGCAGCAACACCGCATCACACATGTAAGATCAGCAAGAGCTCCAAACGCATAAACCCACCAACCACCCGACTCCCAACCACACACATACACAGAGAGGGGAGTGAATCGCGAGGTCAACAGTCTCACCTTCCATTGGCTGGGCGGCGTCGGCGGCGGGGAGCTCCTGGTGCGGCACGAGCATCTCTTCGTCCTCCTGCTGCTGCTGCTGCGGGGTAAAGGAGCGCGGAGGGGTCAGATCTGGCAAGGCGGGTAAACCCTAGCGAAACGGCGGACCTCCCGATCCGCGCGGGGAGGCACGGAGCAGCGGGAGGAGGGGAACCGCGGAGATCGGGGCGAGCGCATCGTACCTCGAGAGGGGGAGGAGTCATCATAGTCATGGAATCGTCGTCTTCGTCGTCGCCGCCGGCAGCGTCTCGGCGGGGCACGATGCGGCGGTGGCGGCCGAGACGCGGCGGCGGCGGCGGCGGCGAGGAGCTGGGGAAGAGGGGGCGGGGGGAGGGAGCGGGCGATGCGAGGGAAGTGTTGCTGCGGCGGTGCGGGCGGGTCGGGGCGGGGGAGGAGGCGGAACGTGGTCGCGGGGTGATTCAGGGATTTCCACGGTCCAGCACGGCAGAGGAGGAAAGGGATCAGAACTCGGGGGACGGAATTTTGACGTCACCTCCTAGGTTATTTTGTCACACGGCGGCGACGCTAATTACCTTGCTTTTTAAAACCAATTATCTTATTTAACTTATTATATTTACTGATTTAACTTATTTCTAAATTTCAAAAGTTTTTTTTGAGTGGTTTTAGGAGCCGGATTCTTTTTTTAATGAAATTTTAGACATGTCATCGAGATTGAAAAAATAAAAAACCAAACTATTTAAACAGATATGATAAATAAGTCAAATATGAAATAGAGAACATAGCCTAAATTAATATTAAAATTACCACTAGAAATTAATCTTTTTTAACAAACCAAACAACATAGTATTTTGTGGATATTTTTGTGGGATTTTAAGTGATTCTTCTTAGAGAGTTAGAGTTTTTAAATTTGTTTAACTTTTAGATTCCAAAATCTCAAATTTTCATATTATAATTTTCAGCTTGTTAGGCATTTAGATTTTTTGAATTAAAAAGGATTTGATGCATCTTTTATGTATGCGCTTAATTATCAAATTATCAGTAAAAAATCACAAATTTTATACCCTGTTTAAAAATAAAAAAAATGATGCAAGCAAAACTTAAACTCAGCCCTCTTGCTATTTTGGTGGAGCCTCTACCATTGAAGCATCCTTTCCACCTTATCTTCTTGAAAAGGGTATACTTTAAGCTAGTGGACTCCAAATCCATCTATTACGTCGTGAGCCGGGTATAAGACACCGACGAGGAAGGGGTGACGCCCCAAACCCTAAACGCCCTTGTCCCTTGTGCAATCCACCACTGTAGTTGTTGTATCCATGACTTGGTGCAGCAATCGACATGCCGCTACCATGACATCATCATTGTTGCTTTCCGTGACGTCGTCATCACCATCCACCGCAAGGTGACAAGGAGGAGAAGAGGAAGGAGTTCTTGATCTCATCATCAAGATTAAGTATTGAATCAAGTTAATTTCCACTCTGTTTTGTAGTTCAAAAAGGTTTATCCGCCTAAGTTAGGTTAGGATCTCCTATTACTTGATTTGGCTATGTTTGGTTTTCAAATTCTAGGCTAGATTTAATAGGTTTTTAGAATCTTTGAAGTACGAATCTCAAAATAAGATGCGTTAGGAAGTCGCAGATGACTCAATTATAATTTCATGGAGTGCTTACATGTGAATTTGGACAATGGTCTAGAGGATACGGATTTTTTAAGTCACGTAGTTTGCAAAGAAGTGTGATTGCCACGTGGTTAACTTGTGGCTCTGATTAGGCAGGTTTAATGGAATAATTAAAATTTAGTGTCTGCATAAAAGTTGTTGGAAATATTTTGTACATATCTGTAATGCACTCATTTACTGGATTTAGTGTTGTAGAAAAATGGATACAAAAATTAAGGCATATATGTTGCTGAAATCATAATAGAGCTATGGGATGGATTGGAAGGTGATTGATCGGACTTGATAATTCCTTACTTATTAAACTAGAAAAGCTAGTGAACTTGTTATAGATTCTGAATATAAGGATGTTTTTTGGTTCCTACCTTTTGGGCTGTAGTTTTTTATTATATCTTATATGGATAGCAAGTGGATCGATAAGGGTTGTATCCAAGCTAAATGAAAGTATTTGGCCGCAAAGAGTTAATTATTACATTGATTACCTCAGTATAATCTATAAAGCAAATTACGCCATAAGTTTTTGGGCTTATCCAATGATTTCACTTAGGTCCACAACTTATTAAACCGGATATTTGGATCCATCAAGTTGTGTTTTGTTTCGCTTAGATCCAATGACAGTTTTGAGAGGGTGATTTTGATGATTGGACTACCATGTGATAGCCTATGTGGCAATTTTACTTTTCTCTTATCTATTTTTAATGTGGGTCCTACATGTCATCTTTTTCCTCGCTCCCGACATCTCTCTCCCAGACTTCGTTCTCTCTCTGCTCTCTCTCCCTCTCAGCCTCTTCTCCTCCCTCCTTTCTTGGGCAATAGCCAATGCTATCATGTCACCTCCTTGTCGGCGACCTCATCGCCGCCGCTAGCCCCACCAGCTCGTGGAGACGCTCGACTTGGATGGTGGCGGTGCCTCACCGATAACAATGGGTAGTGTAGTGGGTAGCTAAGGTGGCGCTGGGGCATGAGCTTGGTGAGCTCCAAAGAGGAAGACCGGGGCCATGGAGACGTCGCGACGGTAGGACGGCGGCGGCCAAACCACACCGATGACAAGGAATCCAAAAAACAACGGTTGCATCCCAAAAATCATATTAAAACGCCATTACAGATTAATCCACATAAATAAGCAAACAATAGAAGTGAAATACCATGTGGTTACAATATTTTTAAGCTAAGTCTACAATATATATCTAGAAACTATGGGTTGCTAATAAATCATTTCCAATGAATCCTTTGAAATAATAGTAGGCGAACATTCAAATTTAGTATCCACTAGTTTTAGTAAAAAAATAATTAAACAGACTTGCATGCTACTATAGATGATCTGAAGTTGAAGCCCTCATATTGGGTTGTATCCATGCTTAACTCCCATCTGGACATGGTTGCCTGCATGCACAATGATGTGGTCGCGCTCTGGTCATCGTAGTCCGTGAGCCCATCGCTGCCCATGGACTCCCTGAAGAGTAAGCACGGGAGTCTAAGCCTAGTGTGCCTTGCTCCTCCTTGCGACGTCCGACAGAGTGGAAGAAGGTGAGGATGTCAGCGACGGCGGAGTCAAGGGTTGAGGACGAAGGCACAAAGGCCGTAGGAGCGGTCGTGACCAAGGAGGTCGACCGTTGGCCACGAAACAGGCAAAACCCCGAGGGCAAGGAAGATAGCGGTGGACTGATGCGTGCAGAGGTGCCGCACTGCTAGCGGATCTCTCGAGTCCTACGTGCATGGTGAAGTAGGAGGCCTTGCCCTCCGCGCCGTGCGTCACGTACTACTCCACCTCTGTCGCGTGGTGCTCTCCCTAGAATTTCACCGGTGCCATTTGTACACCATCATGCGATGGCTCACTAACCGACATGGCGGTCAGAATAGGAGTAGGAATGTAGGATATGTTAGAAACTCGAGTGTGACACCAACTTCTAATGGGATAGGGAACTGATATAAAAGACAGAGAGATGCGGTGAGGAAGGAGAGAGAACGAGATAAGAAGAGGGGAAGAAAAATGATATGTGGACCTCGTATTGAAACTGGATGTAGAGGAAAATTAAAATGCCAGATTCGCATCTTGGTCCCCTCCCAGTGCTAGAACTATTAGAAGATCTTGTTATCTCGAGTTTTGTTCAATGATTCATCGTCATCCATAAATGATTCTTTCGTCCAACATAGTATATTCTGCGTGTGTTAACGATGCTTTGCTATACCATTGATTGACGATATTGCAGTTAGCAGGGGCAGATCTAGCACCAGGGTAGAGGGGGCTCTAACCCCACCTACGCTGTCTATGACAGTGGAGCCCCGTCTTAGACACACCTATAATTTTTAATGTAATATAGAAGAGAAGAAGATAATTTTAATGACCTTTTATTGCCAGCCTCTCCTATTATTTTTGGCTGTGTCCGCCTTTGGTGGTTAAGGGTATGGTGATATGAGGTATGATTATCTAGGGGCATTTGGCTAATATTGTTGTGCTCAGGCTCGCGAGCTCAACGAGCCGCTCATGACCCGGGAATGAGTCGAGTAAAAAATCTAGCTCACCAAATATACCGAGCCAAACTTGGCTCGACTAAGCTCGTTTCCACCCCTGTCAACAATGAGAGGAGTGGAATTTTCCACGAGAGTTGGAGTAAGAGTGCTTCCTCAGGAATATTCCTCGGAGTTATATGTGTTCTGAAAGAAAAAAAGAGAGAGAACGGAGCTGAGAGAAAACAAAAGGAGAGAATTCCCTATATGCCACTGGAAAGGTATACAATAATACAATTCCCTATCTATCACTCGAAATTCTCTCTTCCCTTGCATGTCATTGGTTCAAGTTTTCTCTTCCCTTAGTGCCATTGCCGTTAAGTCCATGAGTTTTAACCGTTTAAAAAGTTCATTAATGTCTAAAATGCCCATTCGGTCGAAAAATTTAAAAAATCATATCTCCTTCATTTTAACTCCAAATTGAGTAACTCAAAATTTTAAATTCATGTAAAATCATGCTCTACTTGCTATTCAAATATTTATAACATCTGGTATTGGTATTTTCAGTCTTTTTCATGAGACATGATAGGTTTGATTAATTTTGAAATAAAATTAACATCCAAAAAGTTTTAATTTTTACTTTAAATCTGGTTATACATACTTTTATGAATCTATAGAAATTTTTCTCATGCTTTTATGAATTCTATACTATGTTTATGATTTTTTCTATTTGTTAACATATTAAAAAGGTAGGGGTATAACGGTCATTTTGTAACTTCGTTATATTTTTTACCGTTTGAGTGTCACCGAGGAAAGAAAAAACTTAAACCGGTGGCATGTAAGGGAAGAGAGAATTTCAAGTGGCAGATAAGGAATTGTAAACTTTTTCAATGACATATAGGGAATTCTCTCAAACAAAAGTGAGACCTGCTCATGTAGGCAACCGTATCAAAATTCAAGCATCTCCTGGCAGTTTGCAAAGCAAAATAAAGATAATACAAGCCATCTTTTCAGGTTGACAAATAGCCATCGGAGGACCGGCAAGAACAGCTCACCCATATATAAGTGACACATGAGGGATAAATAATAAATAATCATTCTTTGGGAGTGGCAAATCATCACTCTCCCGACTGAAATAGTACATCATGGACTTGACGAATCTGAGGGTAAAGCAGTGTAAAGTCAAACAACTTCAAGTCTTCTAGAAGTACAGGTATTCCAACTTCCAAGTGATCACATCAATACAAAACATTCATGGACTTGACCTACAGAAGTAGAACCACGTACATAGACTTCTCCATGTCTCCTAGAAGATTTCTGTCAGAACTCATTATTCTGAACCCCTGGTGAAACCAATCCACGTCTGAAGGATTTTCTGGAACTCTGAAAAAGACCATGTACAAGGCGGCTGCTGAACACTCTCCTCCTGAAAAAATATGCACCTCATGATGACCTGGCTTGACTTGGCGCCTCTAGTGACAAGTTAAACATTATCAGATTGGCAAATCAGTCCCGCTTGCAATAATGTTACCACTGCAGCTCGAGGCCCCTAAGCACTCTGTAGATTGCCATTTGCAGCAAGAAGTACTAGATTAATAAGAGTTGGATGAAAAGCAAGTATGGATGATGCTGAAGCAAAATCAAGCCGAAGAAGTAAGGTTCTCCTGGATTATGTGCTAGCTGGAGTTCAGACAAGTACATAGCTTGGCTAGCTTTTCATATTCTTCATTTTTTTGAAAAATGGCCAAGTTCAGGACGATAGCATTGTGCCATTCAGGATCGTCTTACGAGTTATACATACACCAAATTTGTTCACAATATTTTGTGCGTACGAAGGGTCGACGGGTCCCATCCTCCTCTTCTAGCGCTTAGGAGGAGGGGAAAAAAAGAAGCATCGAACACTCAATAATTATACATGCTGAAAAAAATACTTAGAAGGATAAAACATCAGATATGAACAGAAAAAAATAGTTTCAAACAGTAATAACTTGCCCCGGTCATCTAAATGCCAAAAAAAAAGAACTTTTGCTAATATACTATCACCTCTGTACCTCCTCACAGAGTCACAGGAGCAGTTTCTTCGATCTCAAACTTGAATCTCCCAATTCTCGCAGCGGAAGCACGATGTGAGGAATGAAGCCTGGTCCGAGATCCCCAATAGCGAAACCCGAAAAACAAAACAACACAAAAAAGCCCTTGCTACTACAAGGCCCTAGAATTTTTTTGCGCCAAGGATCTTGGAACAGCCTCCATTCCAGACACCCTGCTTCCTCTCTCTCTCTCTCTCTCTCTCTCTCTCTCTCTCTCTGCCCTTCTTCTCCTCAGCCCTCACAACTCAACACAACACATCTGAGCTTCCTCCTCAGCCAAGTGCCTCTCATGATTCCCCAATCACCACACCACATCCGCCTTAAAAGGAGCCCCCAAAGATTCTCCTCCCTGGCCGGCCGGCCAAGCCCATGTCCTGGAGCCTGGAGGCCACTTTAAACCCTAAATAAAAACTAGTTGGCGCAGTGACAGTGAGCTTTTAAGCTCCTCCTGCCGCTGCATTAGGCGTTGTCTTCTTCTCGCCACCGCCATTAGAATAGTGGAGGGGTGTAAGCTTTTGCGCAGGGCCGCGGGTAGGACAGGGGGAACGGCCGGGGAGGGGGAGCCTGAGGTAGTGGGGCAGCTGGCGCCGCCGTCCTTTCGGGCGGCCTCGCCGAGCTTTTGGCTCCCGATCTCGCCGGTGCAAAGCGAGATGCATTGCAGGAGGGTAGAGCTGGTCATTGGTGGTTACTGGTTATAGCTGCCTGCGCTGCATGTGGTGGTTAGGGTTGGGGATCACGTGGCGCATATGGCTTGCAGAGGAGCTGTCGCCCCTGCTTTGCTAGTTACTGGTACAACGCCCGTGCTCAACTAAAGGGAGAAAAAGAAAACATAAATCGTAGGAACATAAAAATTATAAAAGACAGTTTAGGAAATAAGCGTGCGCATGTCTATTACAATATAGCGGTTAAAATAAAAATGACATACACTAACTAATGTACAAATATTAATGTTTTACAAATACTCAAATCATATATTTAATTATAAAAATTATCTAATAAAACAAAATCATATAACAATCATACCATTTCACTGGTAATATAGTAACAATCTAATAGGTAGTTACTTTTCAGATAAAAACAGATACTTGGATGTTTTTCCGACTTCTCACATGTAGTTAACAATGTAGGGCACCGGGCCGCCTGACAGTTTGGTCTTTTTTTTTTCATTTTTGTAGCAAGCGACTACGCTGTCTCCTCCCCCGTTCCCATCATCTCTCCCAAATCCCACCCACGTCTCCTCCCTCCCGTCCCGTTCCATTCCCCTCCTCGCAGGTTTTCAAACCCGCGTCAGGCCTGGCCGCCCAGGTCTCCGTCGCCGGCGCCGCCCCCCCGATCCCTTCCCGTGAGATCCGCCGCCGGCTGGGGGGTACAGCGGGCCCATGGAGGCCATGGAGGAGCTGTCCGAGCTCGCCGAGTCAATGCGCCAGGCCGCGTCGCTGCTCGCCGACGATGACCCTCCGACGACGCCGCGCCGCGACGCCCCTCCACGTTCCTCAACATCGTCGCCCTCGGCAATGTCGTAAGTATCGGGCGGCGGCGGCCAACCGCTTCACTCCCTCTCTCCCTCCCTTCTCTCCCTTCCTTTCTCTCTCTTCCCCTTCCCCTCTCGGTTCCGCCGCCGCCAGTTGCTGGTGTCCCGGCGCCGCCACCGTCGCCCTACCACCGGCGAGCTGCAGCCTACTGCCGGGCCGCCTCCTTCCTCTCTCCCTCTGTTCCCTGTTCTCTCTCTCCTTCCTTTCTCTCTCCTCGCTCCTCTCATTTCCCCCTCGGCAGCCCGTGCGAACACACGGGTCCCCCTCTAGTTAGGCCTATGGATCCAGGCTTTGTGACTGGGATGCGTGATTGGCCATCTACTGTGGCTACGGATCACTGGGCATGTAGACCGTTGGATGGATTTGAATGTTCAGGATTAGTTTAACGAGCCACCACTCATCACCACAAGCTGCTTTTTAGGAGTAGAGACTACCGCTTGATCGATCCTGCAGCCGATTACCTTGCTTAGGGAGGAGGGCTTCTCTCTCTCTTATGGCTTGTTTGGGAGAAAGAGAAAAAAAATCCCGTGGAATTTTTTCGCTAAGAGAATTTTGATGGACCTATGAAATCAAACTGCATAGGCCTGGATCTCGCCAGAGGCAAGGGCGGAGGGGGCTGGAGGTGGAGGCGAAGAGAGATCCAGGGGAAGGGCAGAGGGTCGGGGCCACCACAAATCTGGAGCTCGGGGGGGAGGGGGGGCGGAGGGAGCCAGGGACGGGGCAGCGGCGATCAATGACGAATCTGACAGCGTCGAAGTAGGAGACACGGTGCCGACGTTGGAGAGGCGGATCAAGCGATGAGGAGGGCTAATCCGTCATCGGGGAGGGGGATCGTCGGAGAGATCAAGTTGGGGTTGGCAGTGACGGGGCGACACTAAACGGAGGCAGGACCGTGCAGTAGGGGTGAAAACGGATCGGGTACTGTCGGATAGTAGGTCATATCGTATCCTACCCTAATTTATTTTTTCGGGTATCGGATCGGATACGGATGGCTCAAAATCGGGTCGGATACGGTTACAGTTACGGGTATTGCGATCGAGTAGAAAATGGGTAACGGATAGTATACGGATGGGTAGAAATCGGTTACCAGGTACTTAGTCGGGTCAATGCCCCCTCGAATGCGGCGGCCATTTTCGGCGACCCCAATGGATCCAAGGACCCCAACCCCGCGACACATGGCTCCAACCCCGACCAACCGCCACCGCACCCAGATCCGTCGCCTCAGCCCGCTGCATGTGGTGGTTAGGACTGGGGATCACGTGGCGCATATGTCCTTGCAGAGGAGCTGTCGCTCCTGCTTTACTAGTGACTATCGCTTGATTGATTCTGCAGCCGATTACCTTGCTTAGGGAGGAGGGCTTCTCTCTCTCTTATGGCTTGTTTGGGAGAAAGAGAAAAAAAATCCCGTGGAATTTTTTCGCTAAGAGAATTTTGATGGACCTATGAAATCAAACTCCCCCTCGGGGCCCGGTATAGGTCTGGAGCTCGCCAGAGACGAGGGCGGAGGGGGCTGGAGGTGGAGGCAAAGAGAGAAACGGGGGAAGGGCAGAGGGTTAGGGCCACCACAAATCTGGAGCTCGGGGGGGGGGGGGGGGGGGGGGGGCAGGGACGGGGCAACGACGAGCAACGACGAATCCGGCAGTATCGAAGTAGGAGACATGGTGCCGACGTTGGAGAGTGCGGATCAAGCGATAAGGAGGGCTAATCCGTCATCGGAGAGGGGGATCGTCGGAGAGATCAAGTTGGGGTTGGCAGTGACGGGGCGACACTGAACGGAGGCAGAACCGTGCACTCTGCAGGGTCGGGATCGATGATGAGGAAGGAGAGAGGAAAGGGGCACCACCGGAGGGACCTTCGGCGACGACGATGGTGGCGGTTGGGCGAGGTGAGACTGTGAGACGGTAGGGAGGGACGGAGGGAGTGAGCGGGAGAGAGAGACGGAAAAAAGATTAACACGTCAGCAGTAGGCGGTGGATTTCCTCGGGAAACAGAGGGTAGGGACTTGATAAACCCTTCTGGGTAGGCTTTGAAATGGGATTGAAAATTCCCTGAAAAATTTTTCACAGAGAACTTCCACCCCAGGATTGGATAGTAATCCTGGCCGGGATTGCGGTTAAACAACCCCTCAGTGTCGCTCTCTACACCTGTATTCTTTTTCCTATGTACATCTCTATTTTTCACATGAATTCAGTAGCAAATTAGTGTGTGGGATCGTCGCTAGAGCGAAGCGTTTTGGTTTGTATTTATCGCGCGATCTTTTACCATGCAAAAGCTGGAAGGAGCTGAAATCGATACGTATTGTCGTGTCTAGACCGGCCATGTCGTGTAACCATTTTATCCATGATGTGCATGCTAGTTCTGGTTAATGTTTTTCTGCACCACAAAAAATATGCATGCAGCTCATCCATCCGGCCTGCTTGCGTGAAGGGGTGTACCCATTTTTTTTTAGGAATGAAGGATTGCACTTTGATGTGAGCGTGGTATGGGAAACAAGCGGGTCACACGAATTTGAAAGCAAAACGGTACGAGAGATCGTTGTTCTTTTTGTAGGTTGTGTAACTCTTTGTTATGCTTTCACATTGTGGATGTACATTAGCACTTGCCAGCAACGGTTCCGACTTAAACATGCAGGCGTTTAAAGAAGCTGAAGGCATTTGATTTTGTTAGACTTGAGTTTCGAGAAGTTATTGAAGAGTCTGATTTGGTTTTATGGTTTTTATACTGCACAAAGGTCAGAACAGATTCAAATTAAGGTATTGTCTGTTTCGGCTTAAATTAAATTATTTAAAAATTTGTTATTTTTGTATAAGGCAAATGATGTAATAATTTGTATTATTTTTTGTGTGGTATTAAATAGTTTCTCTTAAAGTTAATAAAACAGTTTTTTTTAATAATTTTTTGAACTCTTTAAAACGTCTTTCGATGGATCACAACTTTTTCAGATTAAAGTTTTCAGGAACTTTCACCTTAAAAAAAAAGGCCTAGACTTCTGGCCTGGCAAGGTTTACACCTCTCCTTTAAAGATGAACAACGGTCAGGAAGAAGTGCGTACGTGGGTATAGCCAGTGTCCAGGAAATCGCACCGATGTGCGGTGTAAGAGCATGAGCAGCAGCTCTTGTATCAAGCAGCCTGCATCACCTGCCTCGCGCAGGGAAATGAAGTGGCATCGGCAGGATTGAAAAATCAAGCCACGGGCAGGCGCGGGCAGGGGAAAAAGCAGGCAGCGCCAGGCCCAGGCAAGTGGGACATGCTCGCGCGGGCAGATAGAAAATTTGAATACGCTGGTAGCGGCGCATTATGTACAGTAATACAGGGAGTAAATTAAAATAGGGAGTGTGCTGGGGATGATCTAAGTAGATAAAAAATGCGGGCACTACTTGGAACAAGGAGTCTTTTTTCCCCACTTCCTACGGGAATTGAACTGTTCGTTGTGGAGTTTTAACCATCCAAACAAGGCAAATTATGCTAAGTGACTATTACAAGGGGACTTGTATCCTCTCACGTTGCAGTACAACTTTACCCATCCATCTGAAAATCAATGAGCTATTGAACTACAGTTTGAGGTCCTACTCCATCACCTTGTTTGCATGGCATATGTGAAGAAAAAGGATTCCCTCATCTTCTCCGATATCCGGCTACGCCATGCATGGCGCCATGTCCTTCCTGATTCATCTCCATTGGGGGATTCGATATCAAGACAGCCAGACATGGAGCTCGAACCCATATGGTCGTCGCTTATGGTAATCGCGTTGGCACGAGTTCATAGCCGTGGAGGTAATGGAACCCGAGCACAAGCCTGAGACAGGGGCGGATGATTGAGGATTGTTTCCGCTCGAATGGCCCCTAAATCAAATAGATAAGTTTAAGTAGCACAAAGTATATTGTTGGTTCTTCGGCCATAACAATTATTGAAGTAACTTGTAGATACAACTTATAATGATTGGGTTGCAGTACAACTTTACCAGCAAACCGTTCGTTCGTTCTTACCCATCCATCTGAAAATCAATGAACTATTGAACTACAGTTTGAGGTCCTACTCCTTCACCACCTTGTTTGCTTGGCATATGTGAAAAAGGATTCCCTCATCTTCTCCGATATCCGGCTACGCCATGCATGGCGCCATGTCCTTCCTGATTCATCTCCATTGGGGGATTCGATATCAAGACAGCCAGACATGGAGCTCGAACCCATATGGTCGTCGCTTATGGTAATCGCGTTGGCACGAGTTCATAGCCGTGGAGGTAATGGAAATTGGAACCCGAGCACAAGCCTGACTGCCTGAGACGGGCGGATGATTGAGGATTATTTCCGATCAAATGGCCGAATGGGTATCAATGATCGTGTTGATGGTGTTTTAGCCGCACAAATCTCTTCAATTCTAGTGAATATCTTCAATTGAGTATCAACTCTTGTCAGATATTATTTTACTCTAAACATTTTTTAGATAATAGAATTATTTTCGATCTTTACATCCGAAAATATACACAGCCGAAGTGTATTACAAAGATACTACAATAAAATTGTAATAAAAAGTTCTAAATCAAGTAGAGATAAGTTTAAGTAGCACAAAGTATATTGTTGGTTCTTCGGCCATAACAATTATTGAAGTAACTTGTAGATACAACTTATAATGATTGGCACCCCATGATAGTCGATGTATGCTCTTCATCCTTCTGTACAGATGTCCACTGTCAAAAGCAGTATGATCATCCGAAGATACGTACCCGACATGAGTGAGACATCCTTGCATTTATCAAAACCCAAATCACTTCGACAAAGTCAAATTGATCAAAAATACAACGATGCTAAACAAACTATGTTTTTTTATAGAACCACCCATTCCAAACAATAAATCACCCCACGTATGTAAAACACTTTTAGACGCACCAAATCCTATAGCTATGTGAACGTTGCGCTGCATAGCTATGACAGATATGCAAGAAAGGTATAATAAATTTTAAAAGTAACATTATAGTATAGACACGAATATATTTATATATTTTTTAACTCTTTTAGTTTGATTACACAGTATTTGCACGCCAAGCGATATGCTCTATTGTATCGGGAAATTTTGCTCGAGAGCACTCTAAAAATTCATGCGATTGCCATAAAACATTGGTGAGTCACTAGCATGTGCTTACGAGGCCCATCTGTCATTTACACAACCAGTGGCTTGCAAAAAAATGCATGAAATTTAGGCAGACGCCATGAATTGGACTTCCGATCCATTGACGAGCTACATTATAGAAACTTGAAAAAATACATGTTAAAACTTGGAAACCCTACTAATGAAGCTTGACGTAAAACGGGTGAAACTTAAATGATTTCTTTTATAATTTTGAGAAAGTACCGATGAAGTGAACTTGGAAAAATGTCTGTTGAAACTTGAGAACCCTGCTGATAAAACTTAGAAAACCTACCGATGAAACTTGAATATTTTTTTTCAATTTGGAGAAAGTAACGATGAAGAGAATTTGGAAAAATGCATGTTAAAACTTGAGAACCCTATAGATAAAACTTAAAAAATCTACTAATGAAACTTGACGTAAACGGGTAAAACTTCAATAATTTCTTTTGAAACTTAGAGAATAAACTGACGAAACTTGATAATAGGCCTCTTTGATAGCTTGTTTTAGTTTAGTTTTTGTTGGGATTATAACTTTTGTTATTTTTATATACACCATTCACTTCATTTTTTAAAAATGTTTTTTTTATAACCTTGTAGGGTTTTTCTCAAAGATCTCAAAAATATTTTTTAATAATTTATTTAGTCTTTTCATACCACTTTCAAAGGTGGTCAAATTTTTCCAACAAAAACTAAAGAAGCTATCAAAGAGGGCCAATATGATGGCAAAACTTGATGGACAATGAAACCTCAACTCATTGTTGTTCAACAAAACAACCTAATATAAATGAGAAGTTTCAAAAGAACAAAACTAAGCTTCAACATGCAAACTCAGCATATGCTAAAATTTCATGACGAAAAGTAGAGATGGATCTTCTCGTAGCCCTTCTTCTTCTCCCGATCCGACGAGCTCTGCTCTTGTGCTAGTCTGATTCGGTCACCAAAATTACCAAATAAGGTTGTTTCAAATAGTATAGATGAGAAATAAGGGAGAGAAGAAGAGAGACAAGAACCATAAGAGAAAGGCATGGGAGAGATTGATGTCGATGGCGCCGGTGGTCAGCCGCGTCGGTCGCCAGCCGGCGAGCATCGGCGCGAGCCGACGACGCCTCATCCTCTCTTTTTGGGCTCGCTGTGCGGCCAGCTAACAACAGGCCACGAGTCCACGCAACGAAGCCCACGGCCCAGCCCATTCATCGTCCGCGCATGCGGTAGCCCGGGCCATGGCGGCGCCGGCCGATGCGCCTCCAACTCCAAGCACGCCCGCCCCCCTTCTCCCCACCGCCGCGGCCTCCGCCGCCCAACCATCCCGCCGCCGCCGCCGCCAAACCCAATCTCCTCGTGAAGACGACGCGGAGATCACCGCCACCGAGCAGCATGATCCAACAGGTTCGGAGACGATCGAGCCCCCTCTCCGACCCACATGCCCGCGCGCGATCGAGATCGCGAAGGGCATCACCCACTCCGATCGATCCGCTCCCGCACAGGCTGAGAAGCGGCCCCGACGCCGCATGCCATGGCGCTCTGCCGCAAGCGGCGCACCCTCGTGGACGGCGACGGCGTTCGATTCCGCCGCCCGCCCGCGTCTCCGGCGACCTGCGCCTGCCGGAGCCCATCCTCCGACGGCCCCACTAGAAGGGCATCGAGCGCGCGGGCGCAGCAAACCCCCATCCGGGCGTGACGTGATTCAGAATGAAACCAGTCATCGTCAATTACATGATCACAAGGACATAAGCTGGTTTCAGCGAGTTACAGCAAACATGAGGGGTAAAAAGAAAAAAAGGATGGTCGAACCGACACGGCGAAAAATCGGTGGAGATAGATTTCGCTGGACCGTGCTGTCTGGCTTCACGGAGAAGAATAAGGCCCACGGGCCACGGAGGAGCGGTGCTATTCTCCTTTTTGAAAAAGAAAAATATTAGGCTCCCAGAGTACTCGGGAATCGGGGTGTTTATTTTGATTTGGTTTAACGATATGAGTTTTGAGAAATGTTGTTGTATTTTTGAGAATTTTTTTTAAAAGAACAACACACAACACAACATTTAGATCATCCATCAAAGCTGCACACACTACTACGAACACCACATATTCAACCAACGTCTATTTAAATCATACGTGGTACAATGATTGCACTAGTATCATACTAACATTATTTCGCACGTTTTTTAAAAACATGTTTTTTCATTGCCAGGATGATGTGTGAAAATCTCAATCCAGCTTATTCACAGTTCTTCTTTGATCTGCCTTCATTGATCGCATATGCATATCAACAAAAAAACATCCAATGTTGATGAGGACATCATTGACGAGGTTCAAAAAATCCCCGTCAAGAGGACGTCGAATTCCCCGCCGAGTCCGGTTTGGACATCCAGTACCAGCGCACCTTTAAACGGACGGCTAGATCACAAACGACGTCCAAATGAGAAAAATAAGGACTCTATGGAAAGATTACGAGATAAGCTTTCTAACGGATCTGACCACGCTTCTAAATTCAATCCGAGTCAACGGGAATCGTGAAAATAAGTTGACGGACAGAAACTTCCCGGCGCTGCGTCGCCGTATTTTTAGGCCCAAAGCCCGTCTATCCCTAGTGTTAGGGTTGAGCACGCGTGGGCACCTTTTTGGGCTCCCCTCGTCTGGCCACTGCCCTATATAAGTTCCACGTTGTATTTCGTTTTAGTTGAGTTTTGTTTAGTTGATTTCGTCACGGTTGTATGAGATTTCGCCTTGTTATTCTTGTGTCGGCTAGACCAACATGACTAAGTTTCTGAACCCCATTATCCTTAATTTATATTCGCAATTGTGATTGCTTATATTATGTTCTTGCTCGTTTTTCGGTTGCCTGTAGAAACCGTCCTTCGTGGATAGGTCGATCGCACCTTTGGTTCGATCGATTACACTCGTCGTGGTGGTTTAGTGATCGCCAGGATTTTCAGTTCCTTGTGGGGTTAGAAGCCGGATCGTTTAGGTCTCTGTAACACCTACCGAATTATCTTCTTCGTCTCTCACCAGAAGATCGGGACCCGCGTCCGCACCCATCAAACGTTGTCATGGAGAGTAACTCTACATGATAACTCAACACAAAATTTGCACCACAGGGAGGCACAAATCCCAACAGTCCACAAACAAATCGAGGACCATGGGTATCAACCCTACTAAAGGCACCACCAAAGAGGTTGCCAAACACAAACATCACATCACGTAATCTTTGAAGGGAACTTATTTCAATACTAAACCGTTGCCACAAAAGTCAGGATGATACCAAACCCTAACCCTAAAAATTATATTCGATAAAAGAAATATGAACCTTCAAGATGAGAGGAAGGTCCCATCACTTCCCTAACTCTGATGAGATCGCAGAATTAGATGAGTGAGGGGACCAGCAAGCTTACCCACTAAGTGGTCATTGTAGCTGCTCGTTCCGATAGAAACTTGTAAAAAAATGACAGATTTAATTAAAAGAATAGCATAATTCATATACAGCAGCCCAATTGAAGGAGCGAGGTTGTTCATTCCCACGATACCACCCACCTAAGTTCGATATCTAAGATCGGAGTGACGTGTTGCATAAGGTTGTATGTGGCGCATGACTTGGAGGCCAAAACAAAGTTGCATAGAGAAAAACCACGAACTGTGATCAAACAAACATGCAAGCTAACGGTCAAAAAGTTGGATATGTAAACACCATAAAGTGTATCTTATTTTTGCAAGCCCCACAAGGTTGTAACCATAAATTTTGAATTTCCATGCATTCATAAATGCAGAAAGAGAGGGATATTTTTTTGGACGAGGAAGAAAAAACCATTCTATGTTGAGATATTCGATGATATGCCCCTCAAAATTGGTACACCATTTGGCAACTTGGTCCTTTTCAAAAGTTTGACATTTTCCGTAACCAGAAAAAGAAGAAATGGCTTTCATACCCCCTGCATCAACACGAGCAAACATGATCACCACCTTACGTACCTCATCACCTTCATCCTTGCGCTTCATGCCTCACTAGCTTGCCTCAATCTCTAGTCACTATGGTTGTCACAAATCTCAGTGGTGGTTAGCAATTCAGCCACCCCTCTTCTTGAGAATCGTCGCAACAACACTTTGGGATCCAATCAAAGATGGTGACAGTGGTGGTCGATGGGATGGAGGAATGAAAGGAAGGGGATCTTCTGTCGTAAGGTAGAGTGTTGTAACTAGGATGTGAAACGGAGAAGACAAGAATGAGCAAATGCATCATATTTGAGATGGTAGGTCGGATTCTACATTATGGTCCTTTGCCATAAGGCGGATCGGTGTCTTTCGGTTAGAGTCCGACTCCAACTCTAAACCAATCCTATCTATTATAACACAGAGTATATGTAACCTAATCGTACACATATTCGACAGAAAACCTAATATTTCGTACTAAAGTAATTTATTTTGACCATGTTCGTGCGCGACCTGATGCCAGCTCTAGCATCCAAATCCAATCATAAATAATCGATATTTTTGAAAATTAACCTGTACAGTTTTGTTCAAAAACACAATAAAATTATGGTGATGTTTTTAGATGAAAACCAATCTCAATAAATAAATAGATAGCAATGACTAATTTCCTTTTGTACCGACTAATTAATATAATTTCAAAACTCTGATTTACATACATATCAAACAACAATATTTATGATCGAAAGAAGCACCTCAGTCCAAAAGCATTGTCACATCGGTCAACTAAAATTTTTTGGTCTAAAATTGCCGCGGTCGCCGTAGCACTTTCCACGTACTCCCAGCAGCTGCTGATGACGTCACCAACCATATATACGGGGGAGTTGGCGTCACATTCGCCCCAGTTTGTTGATAGCCTTCGCAACGAAGCATAACCGGCACACACTGACAGTGACACACACTCACACGGGAGAAACCAGCAGGTGAAACGGGAGAAGCACGGCACCACAAAGTCAACGGCCACCGCGCTTTGACGCTTGACCGTGCATGGTCTCCTGGCTTCCACCATGCAGGCATCAACCGGGCTGGATGACGGCAAACACCCGTAGGCAAAAGGAAGCTCTCGATCAGTGTGTTCCCGAGCCCGTGAGCCGTACGTATGTGAAGCGATGACTGTAGCATGTTCGGTTCAATCGCTGGGTTACTTCCAAAGCTTCGGAAAATGGTTTCGGAATGTTAGCCGATTCACTCACTTGGTTTAACCTGTTTCTTAGGAGCATTACGAATTAGCAAGCCGCTTCAAGAGCATTCAAGAAAAAGGGTGAAAAGTTGGAAGAGTTCTTTAGCTGAGTAATTGATCATGATTGGCGACCAAGATAACATATAAGTTTTAGTAACCATGCATAGTGTGGTCTAATTAATATATGTTCGCGAGCCGTGTATCACCCACGAATTTGTGTGAAAATAAATGTTAACCCATATCGTGTATGTGTTTCCAAAGCTTGGGATGGACATGGGAAAACCACAAACCATGCATCACCCAAACATATGATTTCAAAACCACGCATTTTATGGCTTGCTATTACAATCATTGTTTGCAAACACTCCCCCGGTCAGTTTACGGTGATAAACAGATGAAAACCATATATGATATATAGCGGTTTTCTCGGTTAATTCAAGATTGTGAATCATGGTCCCAGCTACGTCGGTACGTGTACGTTATGCTATACGAACACTATCCTGTAAAAGCAAATGAATGATTTATGATCTAGGAAAGAACAAGGCTTCTTCCACGAGCGGCTGGACACGCCACTCACCGGCAACCCATTTGCGGAACTCCATGCAATCTTAACAACCAAAAACACTGGTTATTTATTACACTTAACTACTACTCCAATCTACTTAACTTTGACTTTTAAAAAGAATTTTTTTGATATTTTTGGTTCGTTTTTTTTTTTCTATGTGGAAGATGCATCATGAAGCTCTAAAAAAATACGCCAAACGAAATGCTCTAGACTCTCTAAGACGCTTCAGGAAGTTGTCAAAATTTAGCTTTTCAATAAATAAACAAATCAAATAAGTCAAAAATAACAATATTTAATGTAATCTTTAATAACAATCGGGAACAAACCATGCTCCTGTCGGTCTCGAAATTACGAGCAATCAAAAGCCTTTAGACTCCGCGCATTAGGCTACGATTTTGCTAATGCAGCACGAATTTACAATAAGCGGAACCATTTGTACACTCACTTACAGAGCGTAACATTTATTCAAGTTTCAAATACACAATGGCTCGAGTTTTGTTAGACTGACATGGCCAAATATTTCAATATCAAAAATATAACTCATGTCAAAGTTTGATATAAAGGAAATAAAAGTAGCAGAAGATGGGCTTCCATAGCTATATATGCTTATGCCATCCTCCCAAAAGACAAGCAACTAGAGTCCCGTCTCATCCCGTCGTGTTTTGTCGCCTTCTGGAAAGTCCTTGTTCTCACAGCCGTCATATGCTTCACATCAATATTCTTAGTCTGGTAGAGAACTTATAATAAATTAATAATGGGCTTGGTGAAAGAAAAAATAGCAGTGCAGAAACGAGCGTGGTACTACTGTGGTGTGATCCATTCTGTGCTGTGGATGTGGTTGAAGCCAAGCGGTTCGCGCAATGGCGCTACCCAGTACCCAAGAATACTATTGCCGTTCTGTGCATGGTCAAAACAAAAAGATAACGTGGGAGGCAAGACTGAACGATTTTACTTTGCATTATTTTGGGAAAGAACAAGTGAGCAATGACTACGCCAGGTTCCAGTGTTATACGGTTATACCAATTTAGGAAAGCATGAAGCTTCAAGGATCCTTCGTCGCAACAGCAAAAGCACGTACGGGACACTGTGGGGTTGACCACAGACGAGACCAGCCGGCCAAGGTGAAAGAACAGTGCAATATACAACCAGGTTGCCTTCCTACGTGAGACTTCTATCTAGAAATCTTTTCAGCTTACTTATCTACGTTTTGAAAAGACATATGCTTTCAGTTTTTTGTTCGTTTTTTCATTGTTTTGAAGGTGAGTCATAATGCTTTAAAAAACAAGACAAACGAAATGGATCCGAATCTCGAGACTATCTCGAGAAGCTCTCGAAATTCAGTCATTTCAGCCGTTTGGATCAGCTCAAAAGAACAGGGCCTTAGGCCCTATTCTTTTTAGCTTAATAGCTTAACGACTTAACAACTTAACGATTGATCTATGTTTTAAAAATACATATGTTTTGTGTTTTTCGAGTTTGTTTTTCGCTGAAGATGAGTTCTAACGCTTCAAAAAGCGAGTCAAATGAAATGGATTCAAATCTCGAGACTAACTCGAAAAGTTTTAAAAATTCAGTCATTTTAGCCGTTCAGCTATTCAGCCATTTAGATCAGCTCAAAGATAAAGGACTTTATAAACAGTCTAAAACTGATTACTTCTCTCGTTTGTTTTTGTCAGGGACAAATCATGTTCATTCCGGACATTTCCATAGTGGTTTAGGTTACGTTGTTGAGCATGCATGGAGCATGCTGGAAATTAGTTTTGCATTTCTTTTTATAGGTCGTTTTAACGGAGCTGGATAATAAGCAATGGCTGTACCAGGATCTCACCGAAAGTCGCCCAATGTATGTCGAAAAACCTTTTAACGATTTTTTTAATGTGTTAATGATATTACTCGTACGTACGTACAATCAGCAAACATGTAATTACCGTCTATCCTGCCAATTATTTCATGGAAAAATAGACGTTAACTCAGAGGAGTATATATGGGACCTACTAACTCATTGCCGCTTTATACGGCCCGTTTTAAAAAGGCTATAATTTTACATGAATTTTATTGGAAAACTCAATTTTCAGTAGAAATATATGAGGGAATTCGCCGTGTTCCAAGAGGCCATTTTTCCAATTTGTGCATGAAGTGGTCATCTTTTCCCAGTGAGATCGATTGGTCAAAGGAATCGAGAATTTCAAGTCTTGCCAGTACATTTCCCAGTGAACAAGGGCGCCTGCACTTACCATATTAGGAAAGAGTGAAGTTTACAGGGTCCTTCCTTCGTAGCAACTCGCAAGTACTACGCAATAGGAGTATATGGCTACGGATTGACTATAGAGTCCACGGCACGGTCAAGGCAAAAAAACTTGCATCCCAACCACCCCTTTAATTTCCGTACCTCTAAAACACTATTCATATTGAGGTATAGAAGGACTGTTGGAATGCTCTTACAAAACCTGAAGATATTTGTTCGCCAAACGACTAGGATTAACCGAAATTAATTTTTTTTAATAGTATATAAAAGTCACACAAACTCACCTCACCATCACCATAAGCGCTACTAATAATTTTAGGAATAAATCCTATAATGATAATTCACATAAATAAATTTCGAAACACATGAGAGCCGAAAGATAAACTTGATCCCAACCTCAACCTATATCTCCCACAATCAGGATGCTACCAGTTGAACTGTACTCATTTCTCAAATCCTTCGTAGTTGATCAGGACCAAATCATAGGCCTTTGCTTAGGGTTATCGGAGGATAGGAAAGAGCTCGCCTGTTTACTAGGACCAGAAAGAAAAACTTTGCCTTTTTTCCCCTTACGGGTCCGATTAATGTTACACAAAATTCTACATGGGTAAGTGATTAAATACTCCCTCCAGGTCATAAAAGGTAAACATTATGCACATATTCTAAGTCAAAAGCTTTAAAACTTTATCTATGCAAATCTTTTGAAGGTGCTTAGATTGGATGCATGAAAATCATACATATAGATTCGCCTAAAAAAGCAGTTCCATAATATTGTATTTTTTCATAGATTTTATAAATAAATGGCATAAGTTTATTTTACACCTCTAAACAATATAAGAAGTACACTCCACGCACTAAACTACAGAACCGGTTGTTTAATCTATCAAAATGGGTCATTTTGCACCCTCAGTGGTTTAGCAGGGTGGTTTTGGTGAGGTGACATCTAATTTTGGTCCACATCACATATATAAGTTGCCTAATTAGGGATTCTTGTACTCCAAAAATTGCAGAAAAAATTTCAAGAATATTTTAGTGCATAATTAATGATCCTAGGTTTTTTTAAAAAATTTAAAAATTCAAAAGTATAAATTGCTTGAACTTTGTTTTAAATTTTTTAGTTGAATTAACTAAAACAAATAATTTTTAAAATAAATGTCACATCACCAAAACCACCCTCCAACTTGACAAAAATGGATGCCACAACACCAACACCACCCTCCTAAAACACCGAGAGTGTAAAGTGTTCCAATTTTGACTGATGGGAGTGTTAAAAAACCGGTTTTATATTTCAGGGTGTAGAATGGACTTTGTTTTTAATAAATGAGGGGTGTAAAATGAACTTCTTCCTAAAAAAATTTGGAATGACAATTAGTGGTCCAGGTCAAATTTAAACGGCCATGTCGATGTATAAAATATAAGTTTCGTGATAAGATTTCGTGACACGGGAGGGAGCAGAAGGGAAGAAAATGGAGCTGCATTCCATTGAGCGGAACACGAGGAACAGTGACTTCCCCCATCGAGAGCGGACGAGCAGTGCAGTGCGGTGCGGTGCAGGCGCAGGATGGACCACGGTTTCTTTTCCCTCCACGCTGTGCGCCAGCGAAAGGTTTCTTAATTTTTGTTCCTGCCTCCCCCTTTGTTTTATCATGTCTTATTTTTTTCACCTTTGCACTAAATTTTTTAATTAAGACGAATGGTCAAAGACGTGAAAAAAAGTCAAAGGCGTCAAACAAAAAAAAATGAAAGAGGTATAAAAAAATCAAAATCAATCTGATTCGTTACATAGAGAGGGACGTAAGGTTCATATTCAACAGTAAATTTTCTCAGAATGTAATACCACTGTATTATATTTGCAGAGAGGTAACATCTAAGAATAATTTCTTTACGAAAGAAACCTCATGTAGCAGGATTTGCTATACAAGTAAACAACCAAATTAACCAACAAAAACTAATATAAGTTCATCTACAGCAGTTCATGCCCGTCTCTACCTCTGTCCGAGCTACCAAGATGGAGCTCGTCGTCGACGCACTAGAAGGCAATTAAAGTCATCGCCTTCGCCGTTCAGGATTTGTCTTGATTCCACCATTGAAAGGATTCGTGCATGGGAGCAGCTCGCGGGGAGTTCCTCAATGGGAGGAAGTCGCTATGGAAGAAGGAGAGGCTGGAGAGCTCACTGGTTGCCGCGGAGGCACCTGGCTGGGGAGGTGTCGGCTTGCCGATGCGGTATGAGCGGCTGCTCCGGCTGGCAACTAGGAGAGGAACACCGGTTCCGAAGACATGGCTTGACCATGTTAGAGATAAAAAATGGTATAGATAATTTTTTATCCTCGAAGCATCAAGCATCTCGGATAATGATATTTTTTTTTTGATATTCAGGTTTTTATATGGATAATGGGTCTCGAATTCAGATTCAGATATCTCAAATAATTCGTCCTATAATACAACTAGATGATTTTTGGATTATATTCGAAACAACATTTCAGACTAAACCCAACCCATTGCATACCAGACAGTGGCAACCTACATTTTCTTATGTTGTTGCAAATTTTTAGCATGTTCTTTGTTTCTTTTGTATATTAATATTTATATTATGGTTGCAAGGCAATCCCTATATTCTAAATAGTAGTCGTTTCATACAATGTCACGGTTTCCAAATATAAGTTTGACCACTAACAGATATTACAAATTATTGCGAAATGCAATTAAATTATAATATTATCCTTTTCGAGATGAATCTATCTATATGAATATTATGTGCTCAATCAAAACAATTTAGAATCTTTGTACGAATAAAGTTTTAAATTTTTGATTTAGGACAAGTATAAAACGACTACTATTTTCAGTAAGGAGGGAGTAATATATTATAAATATCATTTTGGCATTAACATTTAAATTTTGTTTAACAAAAACACTTGAGGCCGGCCGGCCGCCGCGTTCGGACACGCGCAGACGCGGTCCAGCCCGCGTGAGGCGGTGGAAGGACACATTGCAGCCATGCAAGGTGGGTCCCACAAGCATTTTTTTTTCTTTTGATGGCCATAAATTTTGATTGGATGCTCTAATTCACCAACCGTTTGCACCAACATGTTCCTCGTATTTTTATTAACAAAACAGGACGTATGTTGCCATATAAATCTTCAAACTTTACCTGATGAAACTTGGGTTTCGTCTACTGAAACTTGAATTTTATATTCGTTAAACTTGCCGAACTGTCAAGTTTCATCAGGTTTAATCTAAGTTTCATCAGGTTTCAATAGATTTCATCCAAATTTCTTCAAGTTTCATCAGGTCAATCCAAGTTTTATCAAGTTTCAACAGGTTTCATCCAAATAGAGAGAGAGAGTGGGGGGCGCGAGTTGATCTGGGCTGTTGGATCCCAATCCAACGGTCCAGAAAATCAACTGATTGTTAAAAAAAACAGCTATCTGTGCAATAGTCAGTCCCTAATATTTATATGATGGTTGCAATGCAATCCCTCTATTTTAAAGTAGTAACCGTTTCATACAATGTCACGGTCTCCAAAATATAAGTTTGAACATTAAAATATATTACAAATTATTGCAATGCAATTAAATTATAATATTATTCTTTTCTAGATGAATATATCTATATGATTATTATGTGCTCAATCAAAACAATTTAAAATCTTTGTACGGATAAAGTTTCAAAATTTTGATTTAGGACAAGTTTAAAACGACTACTATTTCAGTGATGGAGCAATATGTTATAAATGTCATTTTGGCATTAACATTTATATTTTTCTTAACTAAAATTAATTTAAACATGTGATATCCTACTTTATTCAAGAATATAAATTTAATCTCCACAAATTTTCACTAACTACATCTATCATTGAATCGAAGCTGGTTTATGTTTGCACGCACTATCCGTGAATCTCTATTCCGATCGCTATCCGATCTTATATTATCCGTATTCATCGAGTGTTATTTGTATCTGTAATCGAGATACTACATACGAATCAAATATAACATAAATAGTTTCCGAATCCGATCCGTTTCGTCTCCTGGCGACACCTCCGGTCGTTGAGGGTGCTCAATTCCAACATTTTTTTTTTGGGGCCAATCTATTTTTTTTTGGCGTTAGCTTGCAAGGGTTTCCTACGTTCTCCAAGGTACACTGGCCGAGCGCGCGAAGAAAGCGACCGTTTCTTCGTCGGACGCGACTGTACAGTGCACCGTGAATGGCTAGTCCTCCTTTCCTCTACCCTGCATGGCTGCATGCCAGCGATGGCAAGACCACTGCTTGTAATCCCATGATCGCATCTCGCCTCACTAATTTTTTTTTTCAAGTGCTCCCTAGATATCGAGACCGTTGAAGTCAACATTAAATATATCTTTTTTACATGGCCTGGTAAAAGCAGAAAGAAGACAAAAACAGAGCTCGATCGAGAGGGCAGTCTAGAGGAAGCGACGTGAATCTTGAGTGGTCAAGTAAAAGAAAACGTGGCATGCAGTGGCCCCCGTTGAGATTGATCAAGTACTTGGTGTGAGTACAAAATGGACCATATTTCTCTACTCGCCGTCGCCGTGGGCCAACAAATAGTTCCTTCCTATCTGTCGTTTTGGTAGTTGTTCGTCCGTTTTTTTTTGTGCCATCAAAATCCAAAAAATACATCCCGGCCTCCATATATATATGGCCGTTTTACTTCCAGGTTCTACAAACATCGTTCTTGTGCTTGCTTGACCAAATTTTAAAAGAAATAAAACACCACGTCTAACATAATTTGACTAATAAAAAATCATCTTGCAGCTTCATGTAACCATGTACCCTAAGCTACGTACGTACGATGCGTGTGTATAGACCAAAGACAACGCAAGAGAGAGATGAGAATCGTTATAGTGCTGATAACTTTCTAGTAATATCAAAAGACCAAGTCCAGAAAGTTTGCTGGGAGATCGATTTAGCTACTCTTCTTTGTCTACAATTTTCACAAAAAGTGTACAATTATACTCCTACCTTTATTGGTCAACAAAAAGTAATGTTTGCGTGTGCAATCAAGGTTTGGATGCGCTGGTTACATGTGACTTTTTAATTCCTTAATATTCATTGGAAAGGTAAAATAAACATACGTGTGAAACATTCTAAAAATGATTACATAATATCATAATTTTTAGGTTTTATAAATAAATTATAGCTATTAATTTACTATCGGTCAAAGTTATATCTTAAAAATGAAAAACGAATAGCACAAGGAAACAGCTGGTTTCAAAGTATATATCGTGCATGTATTAAAAAGTAAAAGTTTGTAAGTTTTGACTAATGATTAAGATAAAAACATATATGTTTGGTGTTATGCATATGACATAGTTGGATTCGTATTTAAAAATATTTACATATTATGTTAATTTTGTAGTTGCTGATGATACCTATCGAAAGAAATCAATGGTCAAAGTTTCATTTCGAAGTCCGTGTCACAAAATTATATGCCTTATGTTTTAAAATAAAAGAGTACTTTTAAAAGTACAACAAGTACACCAATAAAAAATAACTTTACTGTCTCTATTATAAATGTATTGGGAATGGAGAAAGCACTGTGGAAGGAAATGACCCCAACAGCCCACCGCTATAAATGCCATAGAAACCATGAATCAATCGAAAATGACCCCAATGCCCCTATCATGCAATGCATTGAAACCACCGCAAATAACTCAAATCAGCCAAATCAAACCATAGCCCCCAGCTAATTACGCGATCAACACGCGCAAATCCGCTCGGACGCTGCGCCTGCGTGCATGCATGGCACACCAACATGTGCCATCCTTTCGCTCTCTAGCCTCTCTTGCTCTGAGGTTTTCTCTCTGACTGCCCCCACGAGGCTAAAGACCCCATACAGGTTTGAGGGGTAAAAGCGTCCAAAAATTTCCGAGGAGAGAGAGCTCGCACAACAAATACCCCCCTCGATTCAGCCTTCCTCTCTCTCTCTCTCTCTCTCTATCTCTCCTCGTCTCCCTTCCCCTGCAAGCCTCGCTCCCCGAAAATCTCCATAAAATCCCCCCATCCCCCGTCCAATTCTCCGCCGCGATCAGCTCCCCGCAACCTCCCGAGATCACCGCACCGGCGGCAACGGCGCGCGGGCAAATGCGGGTGCTCTCCTGAGGCTTCCCGGGTAATCTTTTCCCCTCACCCCGGCCTCACCCCCCACCACGGGCGTTTCTTGGTTCGGCGGCGGCCGCGCGGGGCTCCCGGCGATCGGCTCGCTCGTCGGCAAAGATCGGCGCTTTCACGGCGGGGTTCGCGTTCTCGCGCGGTTTCTTGGTGTGCGGGTTTGGGGGCGCGGCCTCTGTTTCGTGTGCGGGTGATCGGGGTGTGGGGGGTTTTTCTTGGGGTTTTTGCGATCTTGGTGTGCATGGGTTGGATGCCTCGGCGCCCGATCGCGCCGCGTCCTGCGAGAGGTTTCGTGTTCTCCGCGTAGTGCGATCGTGGGATCGGTGGTGAGACTCGTGGGGGGGCAGTTTGTTCTTATCTCTTACCCGGAATTCCCTCGCGGCTTTTGTTTCTGCGTGCGGATCGCTTGGGATTCTTCGTGTGGGCTGGCGGCGTGGTGAAGAAAATCTTGTCCTTGTTTCCATTCGCTTGATGGAATTCCTTCTCCATGTGGAGACTCCCAGATTTTAGCGGGGCGATGCGTTGTCTCGTGCTGTTGTCTTTATTGCAAATCGCTCATACACGTTCTTGTTTTTATTTGGTGGAGATTTTGTCCCTGATGTTGTGATCATGTTGGCAATTTCGTGGTATTTGTGCCTGATGTTGAGTTGTCGGTGCTGCAGGATTGGTGTTTTTAGCTGCATTGTCTGATCGAGTTGGCAGTAGCTGTGTCGTGCCTGAGAATTCGCGGATTCTCCTGTTACTGACATGGAAGAAGTGCAGAGCAATCAGGATAGTCCCAACCCAAGGGCTTTTACTGACATGATCACTGGTGCAGTGTTTGCAAACCATGGTGAAGCGGGTCTTCAGCGTGCAGGTAGTTCTTCTCCCCAGGCTCAGTGGGTTCCCATGATCGCGAGAAGGCCATCACATTCACAGGTTGCTCCGTATGATATGGTGCCTAGTAACCGGCTTGGTGTGGGCTTTCTTGGCAATAACAATCTTCTTGATGACCAGTCTCTGACGTCGGCATTCGGAAACATGAGCTTGGGGTTCAGGGCTGGTACTGCTGACTCTCCTGCTAATCCTGGCAGTGCTGTATCTAGGAATGGATACCATCCTGAAGGTGTGGTGATTTCATCTGCTGACAGCGCCGTGAACACACTACATCAGCTGGGAGTTGCTCAAGATGGTTTCATGCGTTCATCTCTGAGGACCAATGGTTTTGACCACATGAATCTGAATTACCGTGGACGAAATGTTCCAATGTACACTGAGATTCATGGCTCGGATAATTTTTCTTGGGCTCCATGCAGTCTACCGTCACCTCCACCTTTTGACCAAAATTTTTTTATCGATGGATGGACTCAAAATCATTCTCCTTATCAGCAGATGGGATCAAGTTTCAGGTGGCAAGATGCAGAGAGGCATTCTCTGCTGCAACCACAATATGCTTTTCAGCATATGCCACAAGTTGCTGGCTCTGGTCTTTGGAGCAGGAGCAATAGACAGGGTGTCATTCACTCCTCTAGCTTGGCTTCAACTTCATCTTATCCTGAGACACATAGTGTTGATCACCTGGGGCTTGGCAGTTCTTATACTTTGTGTAATGATGCTGTTGTTCCAAATGAAAATAACCAACAGAGTTGCCGTTCTAACTGTTATTGTGAAAACTGTGAATATTGCCAGATTCAGCAAGCTGAAAAGTTCAAACATCCGTATAGGCTCCGATGTTCATCCAAAGGTTTCTTGCAGCCTCAGATTGTTGATAAAGTCAAGATGAATCGCATAATTGATCGACATGGACAAAATCACAATAGCAATGAGTCCTTGCGGTTTGACTGTCAAAACTCTCTGGCTCTGTCATCCTTGGAATCCGAATATGAGTTAGCCATGAAAACTCAGCTGAAGCAAAGTTCGTCTGATGAAGTTGCAGGAAAAATCTACGTCTTGGCAAAGGATCAGAATGGTTGCCGCTTTCTACAGAGGATATTTACAGAAGGCAATCAGGAGGATGTTAAGAAGGTCTTTGATGGAATCATCAAACATATTGGTGAACTCATGGTTGATCAATTTGGAAACTACTTGGTGCAAAAGCTACTTGAGGAGTGCACTGATGATCAAAGGATGCATATAATATATGAAATAACCAAAAGACCAGGCTGGCTAATTAACATTTCGTGCAATATGCATGGGTATGTGTTTAATGTTCTGAGCTTAACTATCTTACAATATGTTGCTATTATTATTATCTTACTATTTTAGTTGACATGTTGCAGGACACGTGCAGTGCAAAAAGTTATAGAAATTATAAATACTCCGGATGAAGTTTCGATGGTTGTAGCTGCTTTGAGCCCTGGCGCCATCACTCTGATGATAGACCCGAATGGCAATCATGTTGCACAGCGTTGCCTTCAGAAGCTTTCGCCAGAGTACAAAGCAGTAAGACCAATTTTTTTAACTCAGATGTAGTCTTCATTTTTATATGGTGGCTGTCCAAACCTTTACGTGTACCCGCTTCATAATGTTGTTATAACTTTGCTTTGTGCAACTAAATACCCGGTATGATTAGAATGTATGCTTGTAAGTATTGCATAGCCCATTTGCCTTTTTTTCCTTCTCCAACTGTAGTAAAAATTTAAAACATGTTTATTTTTATGTGTGCAATGGACTTTTTTCTTCATCCAAATGATCATATATTCTCCTGGCATCTATATGTATTTTAGATTACAGCAGGCTTATATTTTGATGCAGTCAACTGTTTTGCCTAGAGGTACAAAAGGGATCGCACTGCATATGATTACATTAAAGACATTAGTGGTGCAGCTGTGTTTGATGATTATAGTAGCTTTTCAAAGCAACCTGGCTATTAAAAGAGGGAAGCAAAATTTTGTTGCAATCCACGATAAAGCCATACAGTAAGCAAAGGCCAATAATATTTTTTGCACGGATTAGGTGGCAAACTGTAGTTACTGCTGCAAGGGAACTGTAAACATCGATGGTGGCCTTACTGTAATCACTAGAATTTCACCACTTTTGCTCCTTCGTTGCACCTGTTACCAAGTGCTGACTTTGACTTTAGTTATAATGATTATCATGGTGTTCTTTGATTACCATTGCACCATGCTTTCTAGAGGACAATTTTTGACATTTAAAAGAAGCCTCAACCGCTCTTTTGTCCTGTACTATTAAAACTTGCAAGGTATCAATAGACTGGAAGCACTGCTAAGTTACTTAATCATCATATGGCTTGTGGCATTATGCTGAAAAATGTTTTTTTCTAGAATTTGTGTACCTAGATAGGACATCCCTGTTGAAGACCTTTGTTAACTCGGTTTTTAAAAAAACTTGTATTAACTATCTTTACTCGGACTTGGCTTTGTCGTATTGACTTGCACTATTGTCAACTATCTATAGTGTTTTCTTCAATGGATTATTGGTTAATGTGGTACTGTGGTAGTAATCTAACAAATATGGATAGGTTTTACCTGGGCAATCAAGCGGAGTCTTACAAATGTGAACTTTTTCTCATGCTTAGTGGTATTGAAGAGCAAGAAAAAGATACCAAGATAGTCTATCTTTTAGTGAAAAATGTTTTATTCTCATTATTGTCTCTTTTAGTGAAAAATGTTTTATTCTCATTATTGTCATTTTTTACCCTCCATTTTGTTCTGATTTTATGGTTGCAGTTCCTTCTTAATGCAGCCGTAAAACATTATTTTGAGCTAGCACAAGATCGTCAAGGCTGTTGCATCCTCCAAAAATGTATTGTTCATGCAAACAACGAGCAGAAGAACCAATTATTGTACAATATCACATCCCGGACTCTTGAACTTTCAGAACATCCATACGGGTATGCATATTCCCTTGTGCCTTATTGAACTAAAATCACACAATTTGGTCGCTGTCTTGCCTTTGAATACTAAGCATACATGTTGTAATCTAGGCACAACTATAACTATCTTGCCTTTGAATACTAAGGCCTTGTTCTTTTCAAGCTTAAATTAAATTAAATTAAATAAAAATTTATTATTTTTGTAAAAGCCAAACGATGCATTACTTTGTAGTCATTTTTATTACATTTTAAATAGTTCTTAGAATTACTAAAATATGTTTTAAATAATTTTTTGGACCCTCCAAGACCTCTCTCGAAGGATCACAACCTTTTCGGATTAAAACTTTCAACAACTTTAAACTGAAACAAACGAGGCCTAAGTATATATATTTAATTCCTTGCAGGAACTATGTAATACAGTTTATACTCGACCTCCGCATTGCATGGGCAACTGATGAAATACTAGACAAGCTTGAGGGCAACTACAGATATCTATCAATGCAAAAATGCAGCAGCAACGTTGTAGAAAAATGTCTAAAAGAAACACCGGAGCCCAAACGCATGAAAATAATCCTTGAGCTTATCAATGACCCCAAACTACTAAGCATCTTGCTTGATCAGTTTGGGAATTATGTGATTCAAACAGCACTTCAAGAGTGTGAGGTAAAAACGACTCTGCCACTCTGTGGCAAAAATCTCCTATGGATCTTCCGAAGCAATTTTACTCAATAGTGTTTCTCATGTGCAGGATGCTGCAGTGCGTGCTGCATTGATTGCGGCTATTAGGCCTCACGCTGCTGCTCTTCGAAACAATATGTTTGGAAAGAGAATTCTGTCAAAAACTTACCTAAAGAACAGGAAGCCCTAACTTTGCACCTTGGAATTGCCTTGTGAGAGCTCATTGCGATTTAGTTAAGGCTAGGTGCATAAGGCGCTTTACTGATGTAAAACCCTGTAATAAGAGTTACACGTTAAAAGTAGGCAAATATGAAGTTAAAGTAGGCTAAAGAAAAAGAAGTGCAATAGTCTGGTTGGAAGAGAGTACATTTTGCGGGCCACTCTAGACGTTCTGTTGAAAATTATAGAGTGGTAGAGATTTTGTGGAAATAATTATGAGTTGTATTATTAGGTTGGTAATCAATCAGTTGCTCTTCTGTATTATCTTAAGTTGTAACTTTTTAGTGGTATATTTATATGCTTTGAAGCATGACCTGTGATGTTCTTAGCTGGTGTTTTTCCACCTAAAAGCATGTTCTCACTGTCAAATTGGATCCTATATCGATATGAGATGTCAGGTCTCACATGCTCAACTGAGTACATATCTTTACCTAAAATAGCTCTGTTCATATTAGTGTAGCTTTAGATACAATTTTGTCAAACTAAACCTGATCTGTATGACAGCCAATGTCCCTATGCACATTTTCCCTTTACTATTTTCAAATCAATATATAATATCTTATGGAATTATTTGTCCAATTTATTAGCTCCTTGTCTAAAATTCTGGGTAAAAAAAAAATTGTGTCTAATTGTCATGTTATGGCCCTATGGACACTTGGATAAGACTATCTTCTGATAATGGATATTACGGTAACAAAGTGATGCCATGCACTATATTTTTAACTTTTTTTTAACACTAAGCAGCTCGGTGACGTCATAAACACTTTCTAATGCATCATTAGCCACAATTTATAGCAGCTGGGTAAAAAGTAAGCTACAACAACTCTACTTCATCCCTCTTCGTATAAAACTTGCTCCTAAACCCTATTACCAGCCCTTCCCATGTTCCTAATTGCTGCCCTCTCCTATAAGGCTCTGAACCTCCCTTGTAGTAAGGTCGACACCTTGCCATCCGAGCTTCGTTCTTTTCAGTTTAAATTAAAACTAAAAGTTACTGCTAGAATTTATTTTACAAAATAAAACATTGTAACACTTTGCAACCTTTTTGTAAAACTTTGAGCGGTTTTTTAAAATAAAATCTAAGAAGCATGGGATGAACATAAACTCCTCACACCGGTACTGTCCATGCATAGTCAATGAAAAAAGAGAGAAAAAACCAGCAAAAAAAAAGAACCTCAATGAAGCAAGATATGTGCACGAAGATTACTGGCTAATTTTTTATTTGTTGGAGCAAAAATTCAATGAGTTTTGAGCAATAATTCTTGGTACTTCTTTTTGAGCCAATATCAATTCTACTGGATGGACCCCTGTTCGTGCGCCGATGGTTCCCAAACCCTATTCCACGGGCCAATTATGAGGTTCCCACTTCAAATACGTTTTTTTTTAAAAGGAGATAGAATAAAAACGGCTCTTTAAAGAATGCACTTAAATGAGTATGAATATGCGGTCGGGTTCAACAAATCTCTTTTTTTTAGGGAAACAAATCTCTCGTGTTTTGCTTCAAAAAAAATGCATGTTTTTTTCTTGCATGTTATTTTGGATTTTTATACCATATATACTTGCTCTATATCGTCGACAAGGCAGTAGACTTTGGAGGGTATCTCCTTGAAAATACCACGCCTAACCAAGTGGTTAGCTGCCGTTGCGACGCCTTGCTAATAGATAAAACACTCATGGCATCCTCAATGCATGGTTTCAACAAGTCGTGCTGTTGCTAGGGACAACAATGCACAAGTCCTAATGATGGCTGCAGGTGACTTAGAAAGCACTCTCAATGCTTTTCATGCTGAAACCCAGGCCTGTTGGTCAGCTCTTCAAATTGCATAAAGTCTTGTTTTCGGTAAGATCATTTTGGAGACACAAGTAAAAATCTGTATGCTTTGTTGAACTGCAAGAAAAAGCACAAACTGTGTGGAGGCACTAATTATTCAGGAGATCAGGAACACTTTGATATATTCCTTTCATAGTGCAAAGGTGTTTTCTTCGGCCGATTGTCATATGGTGGCAGATTATTTGGCCTGGATTCAACTATCTGGCTTCATAATTTCCCTCGCACGATTACATTTCGGTAAGACCATCTCTAACCATTTTTTCTTTATTCCATTTATATTCCTATTTTCTTTCTCTATGTTTTTTTCCTTTATTCTCCACCATCTCCAACAGCATCACTTCAAAGAAATTTGTAAAGAAAACAGAGATATAATTTTATTTTGAATAGAATGCACAAAAAAACTTCCTTAGAGATCAGCGAAGAAATTATGTTACAACATTTTGATGACCAAAATCTTTTCACATGAAGGAAAAATGGTTCCAAAGAAGAAAAAAGTGCCGATTTGTTCCCTCAACTATTCCCGCTAAACCACTTTGATCCTTGAACCTCAATACCGAACTTGTGAGCACCCTCATGTAACAAAACCAGGCTTGATCGATCATTTGACTAGTCAAAACAGCGGTATTAGGGTTTTCTTGCCAACATGATGTCCACACGTGTAATTTTAGCACACATGGTGAACACATAGATTGCCACGTTATTACCTCATTTTTAATCCCCTCAACTCTCTACTCTTCCAAAAAAAAATCTCTTAGCCTCTCTAAAAAAAGATTTGAGAATGAAAGTGAGAGATAAGGCAATGAGATGGATGTCATGTGGTCATCAAGTCAGTAAAATCCTACATGGATGCCACACAAGCAAAAAACCCTAAAACCGTCCCCTTAACCTAGTCAAAGGACCAATTTGGTCCAATTTTTCTACATAAGGAGCTTCATAAGTCCGATATTGAGGTTTAGGGACCAAAGTGGTAAAACGAACATAGTTGAGAGATCAAATCGACACTTTTTTCTTTTAAAAAAAAAAACCACTGGAGATGGTCTATCAGACCAGGACGAGCCGGCCCAGGACGTTACGGGCCAAGCCACACACGACCCAACGACGTTCAGTAATCCCCTCTCCCCGGCCCACTCCCGACTCCCCCGTCCATTCCCCCGCCGCAGCCGCACGCCAACGTCCCCCTCCTCGACTCCGGTGGCTCCGGGAAGCGGCGGAAGGTCACTCTGCGGCGCCAGCACCAGGCCAGTGCACAGGTCTTCGAGGTAGCGGCTTACGCTTCGGGTTTTTCCGCGCTGCACCGAGCGCGCTAGCCCTAGCAGCGTTACGAGGAACGCCCTTGCTGGGGGAGGAGGCTCGGGTCGGGGAGGTCTAAGGTCTTCCGGCGTCGTTGCTCCCGTCTGGCCGCAAGCTCCAGTTCCTTCCCCTTCGGCGATCCCCGCGTTGCAGGATGAAGATGTGAGTGCTGCTCCCCAACTTATCTACTCTTTATCATCGTGTGTGTCAGTATGCTCCTCCGTCAAGAACATCTTTTGAGCAGAGCACCATTTTCTGGTAATTACCCCCGTAGAGCCGTGTGGTAGTGTTCTCTGCGTTCGTTGGTGGAGAAAACGTAGCGAAGGAATTTTGACGGAATCATCGTCTACGTTTGTTGGACCGTGTGGAAGGAGAGGAACAAGCTGGTTTCCTAACACGAGTATAGCTTAGTTCGATGATCCAGGAGATTAGGCTCACACGAGTTTAGCTGCCCAGGCGCCTCTCTGTGGCACTGGTTGGGAGGACACTTGCCTCAGGCGGCTCCTTTTACTTTCCTCTTTTTGGTGGTTTTCCTTTGCCTCATGTACATATCACTTTTCATTCTTACTCAGTGAACAGACAGAGCTCCTGCTTGCTATTAAAAAGACCATTTTGCTATGATAAGATGTTAGGGAATCAACCATGGATAAGTTTCCCTTTCAATCGGAAGTTGGGACCTTTATGGGCGCATGATTCTAGGTTTCTTGTTGATTCGCCGGTTCAACCCAGAGGTTTAGCTGAAATGTCCGTGAATAAAAATCACTTAGGGCATTTGTTGGTTTACTTTTTGAGAAATTGTAATGTTAATTTATTGATGATACATTGTGCTAGGTTTTGCTATTTTGTATTAGCAGTTTAGAACTGAATATGAAATTTTGAAGAAGTATTCTCGCTTTTCTGTACTTCTATTTGTTGGCATACCGTACAGTAAGCTTTAAATGCATCGGTTAATGATACAAACAACCAAAAAGTGTTGGGGACTGTATTGTATATCTTATTGCACAGATCTTTTTCAAGCTTGAAGTTCTGCATACCTGATGTTCATATATTTGTTTTGCAGAGAGAAAGCAAATGCAGGGTTTCTTACAAATTTTGAAGTTCTTGACTTCTTACGATCTAGAGGTGCAAAAACTGACCCCATGGGATGTCTTGGGGCTGTTGCTGCATCAGAGTGTAAGGTATAAATTATTTTTGCAATATTTTTTATCCCAATATTTTATACTCTAATGGCCTGTTCATCTATGTTTTTTTTTTTTTGCACTAACACTGATCTCACGACCATGGTGTGTGACGCCCAGGTATATGAGTACCTCTTGAAAACTCCTGCTTGCAACCAGTCAAGGGAATCAATTAGTGAATTTGCAAAGAGATGTGAGAGTTTCAAGCTTGCACATGCGGATAAGCTTAATATAATCAACTGGAGACCATCCTCGGCAGCTGAGGTTTATGCGGTACAGTCACGTTTTATCTTGCTGATATTTTATATAGGTTTCGTTCTATTTATTCAGTTGCTGCAGAAATTATTGGTAGCTTGGTATATCATGAAAGTGGTTTACTATACTGTCTATTGTGATATTGGTTTGTTTAAAGCTAAGCAATAATCATAATGGTGGTCAAAATTGGGCATCGTCCAATTCAGTAACCAAGACAAAAAAAATGAATCTCAGTGTTTACAATAGTGCTTTTCCATATCTGTGCTTTTATAAATCCTTCTTTTTTTGTATGTGATACACCTGACCATGTGTCAGGAGGTGGCACGCGACCAGCAGGTTGTGGCCAAGCCTTAGCTATGTTTGGGTTTGTCTTAGGGGTTAAGTCAAGTTATTATCTTTCCTTTATGTCTAGGCTAAAACCAGGGAGTATGTCTATAAGATTATCAAGAATAGTTGGAAAGTTATCGAGTCTGTAATAATCTATTTATGGGTAAAGGAAACTAGAAAAGGGCACGTATCTTTTGTGCCACAAATATCTCTCGGGAGTGCCGTCGACAACCGGCCGGTGGCTCTGAAGAGCCACCCCCCTGGGTGATGCTGGCCTCCGGTGTAGCCTTCTGCCTCATGATCTGGGCTTCAGCCTGGAACGAGGGCATTTGAGCGTGAACATCAATATCAGTATGACAAATGTACTTGATTCATATCATTAAGAGCTTTTTAATAATTCAGATGTTTCTGCATTATGTTGTTTATACTTGCACACATGACATGGATGCATCTCAACAACTCATTGGATTTTCTTTTCAATAATTGAGAAAGAATATTAGTTTGGCAGGCTCCTTGGTGGTCTCCTTCACAAATCCTGTAAATGTACATGCAAATTCTTTTATGCAAGTGTGTTTGGCAGCAGGTACTAGTTCATGATCACTTTAGGAAGATTTGTCTGATCATTAAAATGGCCTGCCCAATAGAATTTGTGGTTTTTTTCCTGTCAAGAGTAATTTATTTACAAAGTACAGCAATTATATATTTTTTTGGCATTCATTTTTCCTTATTATATTTCTTTGTTAGGATCTCCATAATGTATTTGGATTCTCTCCCCATTGCAGATGATAGCGGAGTGTGATGGACGATTTAAGAAGGATGAGCAAGGACAAGAATGTAATGTAGATGAACGGGTCCAAGAACTTTTGGAGCTAGTAAACGAGGTTTTCCCTCCATCCCCTCCAAAGCCAGAGGGCAATGAATGTGTGAATGTGGATGTGAAAAACATCTGAAAGAGTCTGATCCTCAACATGAAACACAAACAATCAACATTTCTGGTACAAGAGAGACAACTTTTAGAGATTTGGTTGCTAGAGACCTGTCTTGTTACAGATATCCATCTCAAAAAGGATAATGCAGTCTATGCAATTCTATTATAGTTCAAATTCATGACTCCCTTATCCCTTTGCTCTCTTTAGAAATGAACTATCCAAAACTAAGCATTTTGTCACAATGTGATGTTGTACACTTGCGAGAAGATTGAAACCAAGAGTAGAACCTGTCATGTTTTAAATGTGAAGCGTTGAAGTTTGGTGTATCTTTTCTATGAGATTCTACAATGCTAATTTTCCCCCCTTGAATCACATCGACAGTGGTTCTTGTGTAGTTCTAATCTTTTAGTGAACACTCTGTACAATGTCCATTGGTTACCTAACCTGTACAATGATGAAATGCATCCGTTTCTTATCGTTGATATAAGGCCCCAAAACATCGAAATAACATCCAGAAGGACGTGGAGGCACAAGAAGGCAAGAACAACAACTGGCTTCCATTTGTAAACTACTACATTATCAGACACGATCAACAAAGGACATGGCGAAAGAAGGGGCGAAAGCCGCGAAAACATGAAAGGCCACTGTTGTTTTTTTTGCTGACAATACGAATGGGATATATTCACGATGGATGGAATCTACTAAATTTTCTTGGGAAATCTCTGATGCCCATGCCCTGCCCTGGAAGCCTTGTCGAGCAGCAGCAACAAGCCGGCGTTGTTACCGCATTGCCCTATGGGGTGCCTGCCATGGATGAAGAACAGCAATGAACAGAGAAGCAGAGAACAACGAACAGTGAAAGCAACGAAATTAGGAGGATTTTATACTCACTTGATACGGCGCGACTTCCTTCGCCATGAAACAATTGATGTGATCCACTGCAAGGTAATGGAAAGAGCAAAGCTAATTTAGGTTCCATCTTTAACGAAGCTTAAAAATTGGGTTTTTTACTTTTTGAAAGCAGCCATGTTTAATAAGAGGATATGGTAAAAAGCAGAGCATACCAAGCAGTTAGTTACAAATACCCTTAAAATAGTAGAATAAGAGCTCTAATTTCAGTGATAAAGTTTTTTTTTAAAAAAATAAAAATTCGCTCTCATAGATTCTGGTAAACATTTTTTGGGCTTTCTGCATACAATCCAGAACAGAAGGCGGTAGTTACAATTCATAAAGTCCTCATTTGGTACATTCCTGAATCCTGATTAGCGGCATATGTATTGGTAATGTCATAGATCCTAGCAACTAAGAAAACAGAGCTTTGCAGTAGCGATTGCAAAGGAAACCGAACCTTTTATATTAACGAAGTATTACTAGATGATGCAATTCCTACTACTATGCTTTCAGTAGTAAACTGGTCAGAAAATATTTCCTTTCGATTGTGCACACTTTCTGCATGGCATATATAAAATCTTGTAAAGGCTAATTGCACAGCGCAATAGCTTTATCAACCACAAATCAATTACCATAGTGCAGGAGCTAGATAGAAATTGTTAGCATTTCCTAAGATCATAAAAAGATTACCTCGACCACCACTGCAAAGAAGGATGTCCTCCTCAATGGCGGCCGCTCGATTACCATCCTGTGCATAACCAACGGGGGCTGAGGCGATGGCACGGTTACGGTCATGGCCGGCGGTGCAGCGCCTCCCTTGTAGTGGTGCTGCGCGACGGTTGCGGCCGGCAGAGGCGGCGCGGTATCCCTGCAGAGCTGCTGCGCGATCTCCTTGAGCAGAATGACCTGCGCCTTCTCGGCGCCCATGGAGATGATGGCCTGGCGCATGGTCTCCCGGTCCGCTTCTAGGGCCTGCAGGCGCGCGCTGAGCCGGCACATCTCCTCGTCCTCCACCCATGGCGCCCCGCCGCCGCAGCAATCGCTCCCGGCCGGCGTGCCGCCGCAGTACGAGCCCTCGGGCACGGCCAGGGGGGCGCCGCGGCCATGGATGGCGTCGACGGTGTAGACCCGGTCGCTGGCGCCGCAGTCGTCGTCAGGGAAGAACTCGCCGTCGTAGAAATCGAGGCTGTCGGCGTCGGAGTAGGCGCGCGCGTGGCGGGGGAAGGCGGAGCCCGGCGCGACGCGGATTATGGGCGTGGTGGTGGTGGTGGCGGCGGCCGTCGGGCGTTCGAGCAGGTGAACGCGATGGGCGAGGCGTGTGAGGTGGTCGCGCGGGGTCTGCACGTCGAGCGCGTCCGCCTCGGACGCGGTCGGCGGGTGGTCGATGCAGCACCGCAGCGCCGGGTAGTATCCACCCGCGGCGGCGGCGGCGGTCGGTGGCGGCGTAGAAGGATTGCGAGGCGAGGAGCAGAGGTTCGGGGTGGAGGCGTGGCGCGGGGAGGAGCAGATATGCGGGGTGGAAGCGTTGGACGCGGCGGCAGCGCCAAGGCGCGACTGGAGCTCGCGCAGTGCGGCCTCGCGCTTGGCGAGGAGCTCCTCGAGCGAGGCGAGCTCGGCGGCGTCGTGGGACATCTTCTCCTCGGCGTAGCGGCGGAACTGGCGCGCCTCCATCATGGCCTCGGCCTTCTCCCGCTGCAGGCGCAGGATCATGGTCATGGCCTCGCTGGCGGCGCCCGCGGCGGCGCCGCGCTCGGCGTCGAGCTCGGCCTGCAGCTCCCCCATTGCCGCCTGCTGCCGCGCCAGCGCCTCCCGCAGCGCCGCCGCCTCGTCGCCGATCTCCACCCGCACGACCGCGGGCGGCGCCTCGGGCGGGGACTTCCTCTTCAGCGGCAGCCTCGTGGCGGTCGCCGACGGCGGCACCGAGGAGGAGGAGGCGGCGGGGTGGCCGCAGAGGGGGCAGAGAGGGGGCGGGGGGTCGCCGGCGTCGGCCATGGCGGAGGGCGGCACGTGCGCATCCGCGGCGCGGGGAGGGGGCGCGCATGCGCGCGCGAGGGAGGTAGAAATGGGGAGGGAGGAAGGGGGAGGCAGGAGGAGAGGATGCGGGAGCGGTTCGTTTTTGGGCTGTTTGGCTGGTGCCTGCCGTTTTTAGAAGGATGGTTTATGGCTTGAATTTGAACTGAACAAACGATGGAAAAAAAAAAGAGAGAGATTGGAATTTCAGATTTCCAGGCCATCAAAGATAAAGTTGTGCATCTAATGGCCTTAGCGTTGCTAAGAGTTCATGTGCTTCAGTGCTTGGATTGCACACAAGTTCATCATGAACACACGTTGTGGACTTGTGGTTTACCGTTCATTTGCAATTGGCATTACACGTGGCAACTGCTTGTGATGCTCTGTTCTTGAGCCTCCCCTTCTCGAGCTCCCCGCAACACATGCTCATTTCTTCCCCGATGCCTCTCGCTCCTATAGTCCATAATTTTTGCTTCCTCTCATCTTCCTCTTCTTCCATTATCTTAAGACAAGTTCTTCCGTACACGCTGAGCGTTGGATTTTGTATCAAGATTTGTGCTCTCTCTTCCTCTCTCACAATTGTCTCCCTCCTCTCCCTTTCTTCCTCTCTCTCACCGTCTCACGCTAATCTTTCCGCTCTCTCTCCTCTATCATGGACCCTTATCTCTGCTTTCACTTACTCTCTTTCTCTCAACTCTCTTCCTCTCTCCCCCACATAGCTCTCTTCTCTCTCTTCCTTTCTCCCCTCTCACACGGACGGTTCTCTCACACATCTCTCTCCTCTCTCATAGACGGCTCTATCACATCAAGAATGAAAGAGGAAGATAGAGGAGAGAGATAAGTGAGAGGGGGAGAGAGAGAGTCGCAGGATAGAGGAAGAGAAAGGAGAGGAAGAGAAAGAGTTTGTGAAAAGCAAAGAGAGAGAGAGAGAATGAGAGGGGCTATTTGTAACTTTTTTGGGAGATGAAAGTACATATCATTATGAAAATTGAAAAGCATGCAACGCGCATGGAAGAACTTGCAGTAATGGAAAATTCATCCTCATGAGGGGATGCATTAATTGCAAACTAGTTAGGTAGGTTTATGGGTGCATTTCTCTCCATATATTTCTTGAGATAGCTTGAATCCTTGTCATGGAGAAAACCATGCACTGAATTTCATCTTTCATTTATGGGTTTATTGCATACATGCTATTACCAAGTGTCCTTTTCGCACATTTGTCATTATAAAATTGGCACTCCTTAGTGCCACTAAAATTCAAATCAATTGCAAATATGTCGCTATTAGTTTTGATCAGTCAAAATAGACTTTTATACATACCCTCTCTGTCCTCTTAAAATTTGCAAAAAATTGTCACTCCCTCATCTCCCTCCTCCCTTCTCTCTACTTCTTCCTTCTTCCCTAACTTCGGCCATGGCAATGTGCGAGTTCCTCCAGCGGCGGCGACACGTGATGGAGGCACCAACGGTGACGCACATGCGATTGGTGACAGCGCATGTGGGCGGAAGCGGTGACAAGACGCGCGGGCAAAGGCGGTAGCACGCGCAGTTGACGACGAGCTCCTCCGGCCGCCTAGCATGCATGGGCGATGACAGCGACAATGACAAGATCCTCTCCGGCGGCATGCGTGGGCAGAATGCGACGACGGCTTGGTGGCAACGACGAGCTTGCTAGAGGAGTAGGAGAGAGAATAGAGAGAAGACGAAGATGAGTGCAATTTGGTGCATATAAAAAATATGATGGGGCAAGATGAAAATGACATGTTTGAAATAGATTTGAAATACGTTTAATCATGATATGGATGCACTTAACCCTTCATTTATTTATAAGACAATTGGCTATGTGTTGTGAAAATAATTAACAGTTACAGGGAAAAAAAACAAAGAAAGGCCTCTAAGAGCTAGTGTGTCATCTTATGCTAGTGTCGTCTTCTCTTTTCTATCTTGGAAATAAGTTCTGTTTGTTTCTTTTAGTTTAATAAATGGGACATAGCTCTCCCATTCTATTCGAAAAAAAGAGAGGAGAATACAACGATATAACAACTCAAAAAGAGGAGAATACAACGATACAACAACTCAAAAAGATGTATGCAGCACAATAATGCACCACAAGATGCATGGCACGTAGATGAGTTTTTTTTATTGAAAGGATGATTAACGCACAAGCATAACTAAATTTTTGTTACCCTAGACACCTTTAAATAAGATGAAAGTACTCTTTCTCGTTTATTGTACCGTAAAAAAACTTAAAATATGAGCTCAAATTTTTAGTTGAGTTGATTGGAGCATGTGCAATCCAAACGAGATGAGCACCAACTGAACTCAAGTACGGATGGTACATGTTGAGATAATCTACCAGGAAGTGACGAATTAATCAACGGGATTCTAAGTACGTGCGATATCTTTCAAAAATAAAATGAGAGTGACTAATGTTGCACTTGCAAGCATACATGCGTCGACACGGACATGATTTCAGTTCGCTCGAGGGTAAAAGATTTCTCGGGTATTCCAATTGCATTCACTTGTTCTTACATTGCTACGAAAGAAGGATATTCCGAGTGAAGACTGAAGAGTGCTTTATGTTTGTTTTCCGACTTTGCTCTATATGAGAAGAGCACGGAGCTAAAGCAATCAAAGCAGTGATTGCTTTTTACAAGTGATGAGCAGAGCAGGGTCTCCGCACTTGGACTGGACATCACTCGTCTCCAATTGGCAATAGATCTGGATACACACTTTGAAAGCCTATTCCCTGCCCGCCTCATCTTAGACCTTTGTGTAGCAACTATTGTGACCACTTCTTCCCCGACGCCTCCTACTCGTATCACACCGACGCTGCCCACATGCTAAGAGATTAGATTTTGTTTCTTCCTCTCCCTCCATCCTCGTTGGATGACACTTGTTTCTAACTCTGTCAATGTGGTTGAGTGGTTGAGAGGAATGGAATGCTGGGTAATGATATATGAGCCGCCGGTAAATGGAGTTGGCAAATTGAATGAACTGCATTTGTATTTATTGCAATCCCTCTGTTCAGAAACATAAAGCGTGTATTTTGTTTTGCTACGACAAGACTTTGACAAACAATTACTCTATTAATATATAATTTTTGTGACAAAAAAAATAGTGCTACTAGATTTGTATTTAAAAGTACTTATATATTCAAAAGTAGATTAAAAGTTGTTCCAATCATTTCGTAATATTTTTTAAAGTTTTAATTAGTTGTTTTAAGATTTTAAAACCTAGATAAATAAGTCGAAGAATTTAGTTTTTTCATCACCCTATCTTACCAACAAATAGATAATTAAATACGCTATATCCGGAAAACAATCTCTTAATTCTATAAAATAAGGCCACGTGACACTGACCTCTTAAAGCACCTTTGAGATGTACTTGGTATATATTTACGTATATAATGCATTTGCCCAATTCATCAATGTGCATTTGCCCAATTCATCAATGGAGCATCGCAGTGAGTTCAATTTTCTGATTTTCCCCGATTCGGCCACCATATCCAATTCATAAATTTGCATGCTCGTTTCGTTTCACTTCAAAACGCTGCGTTGTCAAGAATCTAGAAACATCATATAACTACTTAGCATAGAATCAATTTGTACTAGTTCAGGCTAGCCGTGCCTCCGCCATGGCCGCCACAATGGAGAGCTCCGGACCACAGCACCGCGATAACCCATGTGACCAGTAGATGATGCGGATTGAGGTCGAGTGACAACCGTGACTTACCTAAGGATTGATGTTCATACGCATCAGTCCCTGGGTATTTGAGTATCAATTCATACGTACAAAATTGTCGTCCAAAATAATATATACTTTTGCTAAAAAAAAACTTAGTTCTATGTCCGTAGACTTAGTAATACTAAGGTTGAGCGGTCATACAATTCATTGCTGCTGGAATCATCAAAATCAATGGAAAGAAGACCATTCAAAAGAATTCCAACGACTATGCATTCCCGCAAGCGACCGAAGTAACCTCAAACCTCGTTGTGGCCGTTGAAATTTGGACCATCTTCTTCGTGACTCCCGTAGGGGTCCACATCATGACCTTAATCTAAAGGGAGAGTAGGTCAGTGTCATCCAAACACTGGCTATATATTATCCCTCCTAATACATATGGTGATCGATAAGGCTTCAAGGGAAGGAATGAGGCTCTTTTATTTATGTAAAGCTAGTTTAAAATTTTAAACCACCCTATCTAGCTCGCATTTTACTGAATATTCTTGGATTAAACAGAACGCTAATTTGTCTAACAATCATTCATAATAATCAACCATATACCAACAACCATAGTCTATTCTCAACCTCAAGTCGTACCCAACCAAGCCAACATATCCATTCACCAATCTCATCGATCTCCATCCTATCCGGGAGTGATATCATGTCGTGAGCCACACATGATATGAGGTATCTAGTCTTGATTTAGAAGGGTTGTACGTCCAATCTAGTCTCACGACTCCGAGGTGCCCTGTCTTGACATAGGAGGGTTTCCGACCCAACCTAATCACATGGACCCGAAGTGCTCAATCTTGACCTAGAATGGTGCCAATCCCAAACTAATCTCACAGCTTCACGCTCACTGGCGCACCAAACTTGTAGTATCGCGCGATGACCACACGTTGTGTTGGAACCATCCCTTGATAGCAGTCTCTCGCTACGCGTGTTACTTCTCACTCCATGCGGGAGTGAGAGGGGGGAGATAGAGCAGGGGCGAGAAAGAAGATGGAAAAAAGAGAATATAGATTTAATTTGAATTTTGAAATTTTGCTCAAGTTTGCCCAAATTTGAGGTGTTACATCCACCTAAGTGGTCGCCGCCGCCTGCATATTTGCCTGCTAGAGAAAGAGAGGAAGAAGTAGAGAGAAAGAAGATGAGACGGGCAAAATACAATCATGGACATGTTTTCCCCTTCAATCTTGGGCGTGTTTGGATTGCGGCCGCAGCACGCCATGCCAAGGGTTGGCGAGCCGTGGGCTAGGGCGCGCCGTCGCTCGCGTTGGCGAAGAAATCGGCCGCCCTTGCCAATGCTCGTCTCCACGTTTACTATGCGCGGGCGCCGGCGCGATTTGGAGGGCGAGCGAACCGACATCAACAATCCAAACAAACGCCAAATTTTGACGGCTCGCCATTGTTCGCGTTGGCGCGCGGCGGCTACGATCCAAACACGCTAGTCTTGTCCTGCTCTCCCCTTGTCCTGCTCTCCCCTACTCCGTGGTATCTTTTCTCCTCCTTTTGCAGCTTGTTTGTTCTTATACTCATTGAACTTGAGGACACTGTGCTTCTTTTGTTCTTGAGCTTTTGCATCTTCAACTTTGAGAGGTCTCTATGGTCATCTTTTCTTCCTCGATGCCCCCCATTCTTATCACATTCGGCGCATAACCCTGTCTGATTTGGCTTCCTCTCCTCTCCTCACTGTCCTCTTCCTCCATTCTTGTTGGTTGACGCTTGGTTATTGCCAAATGTCAGTAGAATGTGGTTGAGAGGAATGGAACGCTGGATGATCAGAGATGATGAGCTAGCTAGTTAAATAGAGCTGGGAAATGACTTGCATGATGGGTTGGCATATTGGCATGTATTTGTGGATTACGATCTGTGATGCATTATTGCGAGGTACTCCAGGTTTTTCGGTACATTTCGGCCTCATTTCTCTCAGGATACCTTTTAAGTTCTTGTAATCAACAAAAGCATGTGCTTCTAGAGTCATGCTTCATTTATGGGAGCGACAAGGATACGAGCTGGGGAAAAAAAAATTAATTGCACAACATACTACGTATTACTATAGAATTGTAAAATTGAGTGACACCGTATGTAATTCGTTAAAAAAACACTTTTGCTCTACAAAAACAACATGTTGGCCAGATGACCTCGCATGAGATATTTTCGATACCGTGAATATTTTGTTTCTTGGCTAATTACATCTATTAACGAAACTGGCTATATGAGTTTGCTTGTTTTCTTCTTGAGTGATTATCTCTACTTATATTATATTCTTCAATTTTTCTAGATTTAACTATAGCTCGTTTTTCTTATTTGGATTAATTGCATACATGCCATTATTAAGTTCTCTTTTCGTGTACTTCCTGCATATCACAAAAAGTAGATGTTTTAGGTCCAGTTCTTTTCAGCTTAACGGCTTAACAGCTTAACGACTTATCTACATTTTGAAAACACATATGTTTTGAGTTTTTTGAGCCTGTTTTTTCGTTGTTTTGAAGGTGGGTTCTAACGCTTTAAAAAGCAAGTCAAACGAAATGTATCTGAATCTCGAGACTGCCTTGAGAAGCTCTCGAATTTCAGTCATTTCAGCCGTTCAGCCGTTCAGACCAGCTCAAAAGAACAGTGCCTTAGTCACGTCCTAAAACATCTAGAGGGTGTTTAGTTCATCTTTTGTTTTAGGCATGTCAGGCGTGAAAATGGAAGCTAGAGGGTGTTGGATATGGAGGTCAGTGCCCACCACCTGTCCCCCTCTCCAAACACCATCCAAACTTCGCCGACACCCGCTCCCCATCTCGACGCATGGGTTAGATTGACTGCCGCCGGCCTCCTGTCTCGTCGTCCACATCCTACCCGTCGGCCTCGCCCCGCATGGGTTAGGATTGAGCACCACCGGCCTCCTGTATTGACAGCCACCACCCTCCATCTCCATCGCTTGCCAGCCATCTCCACCGCTCAAGTCACGCCCCCACCGACCACTGATCTCCATCTCCCTCCAGCTTCCATTTCCATGCCCCACACCCTCGTCTCCAACGCTGTTAGCTGCTATTCCTTCTGTTGTTAGAAGTTGTTAGTTTATAATGGTATTTTGGATGGGAGAGAGCTAGCTTATGGTTGTATTTTGAAAATAGCTTGATTTGATCACTCTATGCGCATGACCCACCATCATGTGGTTGGGCCTTCTCAAATGAGAAATCACACAAAAAGTTTTTCTTTAGCACCGTTGGTCGTATCAACCACGAAAAAGTATTTCGTTAGCACTGTTGGTCCTATCAACCACATCATCCACATCATCAGCAATAGGCTCGAAGTGCTGCCCCTCCCCATCCTTCATGGCAGCGGGGTTTCCCGAATACATCATCACCTCGTTCCACCTTGCCATGACTTGCCGGCAATTGACCATTTCCGTAGAATATTTATCAAGTATCTTTTGAGCACCATGCATCCTCTTTGTTGTCGGATGATGTTTTTAGTAGTAGCAACAACAAATTTAGATAACTCTTTGGCACAATTTTTTTTAATCAAATTCGATTAAACTCAAAGAATCGAATGGGAGTTTATGAAGACCCACCCGATATTGTGCCTTCACAAATGAATTCGTGGCATATTGTGTTGGACACAAATGTTTGATGCATCGACCAAATCCTAATATATAAGCTAATAAATAAAAAATAGGAGTTTTTTAACACGCACCCCAATTATTTTTAACCACTGATCTAATCTGATCCAATGGTGTTTATGAGATCTCAACCCTAGAGCGTTGAGACCATGTTTTCTTTGACTTTCCGATGGCTTTTTTCTGTTTTCGATGACATATTCCCGATGTGTAAGGGCGTGAACCCACGACCATGCGTTGTAGTTGCCTGCTTTGCGAAAAGAAGGATGCCGTCTACGCTCGTCGCCCTCGTCAACGCCCGCTGCCGCTACACGCCCATTCCTATGTCTTTGTTGGCAACTGGACTGGTCGACAATCACACAGCCGTGGCCGCCGTGTGACGCGCAGCGGTGGTGGGGGTCGAGGGCGCATGGCTTTGCAGGGTGACGAGCGTGCGGCCGCGACTGCCAGGGGGCCAAGGGACGCTCAGCGGCTGTATTGTCGGGACGCATGGCGGCGCCAGGCGACGAGCGCGCGGCCGCTAGGGGGACGCGCAACGGCGGTGGTGGCCGAGGACGCATGGCGGCGCTGGGCGATGAGCGCGTAGCTGCGTGGGGGCACGGCGACGGTGGTGGCCGGGGACGCATGGTGTCGCCAGGCGACGAGCACGCGGCCGCGAGGGACGCGCAGCGGCTGTGGAGGCCGGGGATGCATGGCGTCGCCGGGCGACGAGAGCATGGTAGCGGCCGCCGGGTGACGCACGGCGGCGTGGGGCGGCGAGCGCATGGTGATAGTGACCGGAGACACGCAGTAACCGGTCGACCAGCGCGGCGGCGACTGAGGACTCGTAACAGCGAGCGTTGACGAGCGTGCGTAATATCATCTTACGAACTCAAATCAGCCTTACAATGGACGATACACGCGCGGTTAATAATGCTCTCGCCCCCATGGGGATTGAGAGGGAGTACACTAGCAGCCCTAAAAAATAATGGTCACGAGCGCAAAAAGAAGGATAATGTTAAAAAAAAATCAATAACGGTTAAAAGTAACATACATCAAGAATGTGTACACAACCCTTCATATAAATTACTTCCTTGCAGACATATTAATTGATTATTAAATAATCGGCCACATAATCACACCGATTAAAATATTTAATTTTCTCAACATCCTTTAGAAAATGCAAAAAATCTTGGTTGGCTGATACCATTGAATTTGGGGCTAAATAAGAACCCAAAATCCACAGCATGAATGAAATACAAAATGTGTGTTCTTGTTCCATGCCCTGAGTTTCTTTTCTTGGCCTTTGAATAAATATCGATCTTTGAGTTCATCATATTCGGGTTCTTTGTTTCCGATAAAATTGCAAGATGATGCTTATTAACCATGCCTATTTTGTGTTAGATGAAATGTATAATATAGAAGAACACGAGAACTAAAAAAACATACGAGCAAACAAATATCTTTACCTCTGAGACTGGTTTAAAACTTATAAAAAACATCTTCCGTATCCATTCAGCCTGGCTCTACTAGTTGGTGTATGGAATTTATTAGAAAGATTAATTGAGAATATGATAATGGCAATTTAATTTTTCGTGTGAATTTGTTGGTACATGCAATCCAATAGGAGAAATTAAATAGGAAGGGGGGAATGGGAGAAAAAGTCAAGAAAAAAGAGAGATGGTAAATTAATTAAGGACATGGAAATGGGAAGTTAGGAACGGAGAAGATAAATTGGGGAGGGAAATGTGAAGTTACGAACAAAGCAGATTGCAGATTGGCTGATTTGGTAAGGAACATTTGGATTTGAAATCACTGCTTATATTGGCCATATATAATTTACAAGAACATTATGTAGTATTAGTAAGAGGAGGAAGGGTTGATGATTTGCAATGAATTCCAATCTTGGACAGATCCGAAGAGAGTTTTTCCATCAGCTCATCACAGTCCACTCGCCACATAATATTTTCAGGTCCCAATATACCCAACATCAGATAAGAGGGAATGAAAATTCACGCCAAAATCGAAGCACAGTTCGCAGACTGGCACGTAAGGAAGCCGCCGGTGGAGATGGTCGTGTATAAACTGAACAACAGAACAAGAGAGACGATGCGTCGCGGTCACCGTCGACTGGTTCCCGAGTTGTTCTCCGGCGATCGACTCCCGCTGCTTGCCGTCGCGACTCGCCTGCACATCTCTTGGCAGCCAGCTCTTTCATGGATGTGGTTGCCTCTTCCCCGATGCCTTCCATTCATATTCACACTCGGATGCTTAGTTGCATATATATGTGCACTCGGCAAGCACGTAGCTTAATTTGATGTGGCCACCTGGTCGGCGTATAGGGATCGAGTGCTCGACGATAAGAGATGAGCTCAGTTTTGGTAGAATTTGTCCAGCCCCAGCTGCTCGATCGCTTGGTTGGTTAATATGAACAATGCATTGGGATGTTGTGGGGTGCATTGCCTGGCTCTTCGTCTATTTATGGAGCAACTTTTGAGGGCACTAACTTTGCGTTACCCTTTTAACTATGGATGACAATCGGATCAGGTATCTCCGGGTACACTCCTCTCATACCCAAACCCGAAATCCAAAAACTATACCCGAACCGGACCCAAAATATTTCATGGGAATAAAGCCACGCCCGTACCCGAACCTGATGGGTACCCAATCCGAAATATATAATAAGCCCATATATCAATATTGAATACAATATGTATGACATTAATCAATTTCAACTCTAACCTTTCATCAACCGTTGAACATATGAATATACTTTAGCCTTTCATCATTAAATATTTATTGATAACATGTGGTAACATGTTATATTACAAAACTTACCGCTGAACGTCTTTAACAAGTAACAACTACAAGGGAGAAAGACCACCAACACCAAGTTTTCTACATGGAATTTGAAGAGAAACATTATTAAGAGAAATACTATTATTGTGGTACGTCTGAATTGGAACAACATTGAACAAGTAATAGAGTGCAAACCACACAAAATGTTTTAGTACATCATAGAAATACAAGTCATCCATGAAAAACTTCCTACATTGTGGAACACAAGACAATGCTTAACAATTTATCCGTATAGCTTTGTTCACTTCAAGATAACTCAGAAAAAAAGACACTAACACCATTGGCTCGATGCATGTGTTCGATGTTAGACACCCTGGGCATGCTCAGGTCGGCTCTTCATGGCGGTGAGAAGCGACACCAATGACTCAACATCCTAGTCAATCTGTTCCTGGAGGAAACCCTGAACAGCGGCAGTGGAGGTGGGCGTCTAATTGCAAAACAGCCCGATGAAGCTCCATTGCTGTTCAATACTCATCCAATGGGCCTGGTTCTCCGGATGCAGGGGGTAAACGGGATGAAGTGTGTACTCCGATATGTTGCCAACCAATTTTCTCCCATTGGTAACAATGTTGATTCATGAACTTCCTAGCTATGCCTACCTGGATTGCTATTCTTAAGTTGTATTGTGTCATTTTTGCTTGTTTCAGTAGACATGGTATAGCTAGGCTCACTAAGCTGTCAAGGAAGCTCGAGACGTCCTACGCCCAGGTATACAACTCTTTCCCGATGCCTCCAATTCATAGTGTAACACACCTCAAAAATTCCGTATGTCTCTCACAATGCTTGTTTTGTTGATACAACTTGCAACGAGATGCAGTGTAGCGAATGTGAGATGGTATGGTTGCTGAGAAGCATAGCACCAAGGATGAGGTCTCGGGTGTGCAGTGGAGGCTTGGATCAATTTAATAAAATATTGTCCAACTTTCTTCATTAATTTTTGTATGAATTGGTTGGTATATGAAATTTAATAGATGGCAGATTAATTAAGAAGAGGGAAATGATAATTTAATGCTTTGGGTGAACTTGTTGGTACACGCAATTCAATAGGTGGGAAATTAATTGAGAAGAGTGAAATGGGAAGTTAGGAAATGAGTAATGGTAAATTAATTAAGAACATGGAAATGGAAAATTAGAAACAGAGAAGATAAATTGCCTTGTAATGGAAATTTTCTAGAAGAGGGAAATGGGAAGTTAGGAACAGAGCTGATTGGCTGGTTTGATTGGAGGGAACAATCAAGAAAAGAGGATGCCAATTCACGACAAATAGAAGGTAATCCGTTTTTAAAGCGTTATTTGATTTATTTTAAATCATAAATTAAAATTAAAATTTATTTTTTTTGCAAGTTATACAAAGTGTTACTTGATTCACGGCAGAATCGAAGGTTATTTTTTTTATACTCTCTTTTCAAGAGCTCTCAACTTTTTAAAATTACAAGTTTACCTTCGAGTTTCAACCTCATAGGGTCTAAATCAAAGTCGTGCTTTTACTTGGAAAAAAAAAGGTCGTGCCACACGAAGCAGGCTGGCACGTCTAGGAACTAGGATGATGCAAGCTTAAGGCGCCGGTGGAGATGCATGCTCCTGTATAAACTGAACAGCAGAACATGAGAGATGTCGCGTCCGTCGTGGGATACGGGCGACCTAGTTCATCAGCTGTTCAAGGGCCTGAACCCGATCGATCGACTCCCGCTGCTATCGTGAGTTCGTGACTAGCTCGCCCCCGCATCTCTTATATTGGCAGCGAGCTCGTGAACCAATTTGGCCATCTTACTAATGAATATCCATTTGCTCATCACAGGTTGTGCTTGTGTTTCCGGTCCCTGCCCAACACAAAGCTCTTGCATTTGCATCTTGTAAATTGTAATTGTTTCTTGAGAGAGCCATCAGCCATGCATGGTTGGAAAGCATGGCCTCTTGTTCCCATATGCCTCCTAGTACTTTCAACTACACATTATCGTATTGTGAAGCTTAATATTAGATATACTTTTTTTTTTTCCTTTTTTACGTAAATAAGAAATTGATATTTACTTCTACAATTCCAATTATATCAATACTTTACTCCTATTTATTACTCCTGGAATTGTCGTGGTTTGTAGTTCTTGTTGGCACTAATTAGCAATTTGTTTTTTCTTAAAACAATGCGTCCAAGTTATTGAGGGATATTCATTTTGCTTTATCCAATAATGTATAGAACTCTAACTTGTAGGTTGTAAGACGAAGAACAAATCTAAACCATCTTTTTGATTGATTATACAGTGTACAAAACTCTTGTCTTAGTGTATCGTGGAAGTGCTCCTGGAAAGTATAATGAGTGGGAACATGGAGAGACAATGCATCTATCGTATATACAAAGCAGGGTAAACGAAGCCACCACGTTAATCAGATAAATATTCATGTAAATTAGAGAAAAAGAAAATGTCTCCACCATAGACTACGGTGGGGGCCATATTATAATAGCTTAGATTGAATCTATTAATGGACAAAATCCAATATAAATTAGAGAAAAAGAAAAGATCTCCACCATCCATTATGGTGGGACCAAATTATAATTGATTAGATTGAATCTGTTAGCGTATTTCAGCTGATAGGTTTTTTCGGAACCTAATCCGGCTGTTCGGCAATGGGGGTGTGTGTAGCTAGCTCACTCCTCTCTTCTCTACTTCGTGCAAGAACACAAGAACAAACACCAGGTTTTACCTAGGTTCAACCCCCCATCGGGTAACAGCCCTAATCCTTCTCAAGCTTCTTGCGATGTGTGGACAAAATATTTGCTGGAGTTCGATCCCAGAATCGATCGATCCAACCCCCTTTTACATACGCACCCCCAATTCTTATATACTCGGATTGGCGTGGGTTACAAACTACAAAATAGTGTGCATTAAATGATCCTGTCATTGTAGCCATCATTCCTCCTGTCCTTTTTAGTCTTCGCCGCCATCTTTCCTGCCCCTGCTCTAACAACGGGATAGGTTGGATATGACAGAGCAGCTCACCTGCCCTGTCACGCCGTAGTCTGGTGTGAACTGACATCATTAGCAGGGCGGGGGCAATCAGGCCGTCAGACCCCCGCCCATTCCGCCAGACCGATTCCGTCGCATTGAATGATTCGGATTCGGTGTATCCCGGATAAATCCTTGGCAAGGCAACTTCCTTGCACCTTCGTCCTGTATCCCTGACAGTGGGGCCCGTGCACCTCCTGCTGCCCCTGCGTGCACGCCCATCCGTCTGCTCGCCGGGCGCCATGGGTCTTGGTCGCCCGGCGCCTGGGGCTTGGTTGCCCGCCTTTGCGCCGGACCGCCGCGTGGCCAAGACAAACGGCTTGATCTTTACTTCATTTGGGACCTGACCTTGATCCGCTTGGGCCCGATGTTGCTGAGTATGGGATGATCCTTGACTGGAGACTGGTCCCATATGGCAGCGGAGCAGGAGCACATCCTAGTGTAGAATACACCGACAAAATCTATTATCAGAGAAATTCCCACATAAATTAGAGTAGAAGAAAAGATCTCCACTATACATTATAATGGCGCTGGATCATGATGACCTAGAGTAAAAAAAATACACTACAAATTCATAATTCAAAATAATAAAAATAAGAGTACATGTTGTAACGAAAAAGGGTATATACTAGACAAAATTTTAAATAAAATTAATAAATTTGCAATAAAAATAATAGAAATAAGAATCCATATGATATTAAAAGAAAGCTTGACAAGACACAATAAAAAATAAATATACATAAATTTAGAATAAAAATAAGAATAAGAGTACACGCCAATTTGATCTAGGTTAAAGCCAAGGTCATTATTTTGAGGTGGACATGGACCTTGAGTTGGAGGTGGACAATGGTTTGTATCAATCAAAAACCTCCTCATTTCTAAAAATTCAAACATATTACAACAAATAAATTAGTAATCATCACCTATTCATATTTCCGAATTTACTGTCAATTTCTTACTATTCAATAGTCATTAGTCAATACTCAATAGACAATAATCATTACTCATTAGTCAATATATATGTACGGTTCAAAATTCACCTTTTAAAAGAGAGCAGGATGGGCTGGGTAATGCGCCGCAGCGGGTTCTCGCTCTCGGCGAGCAGCGTGCCGACTTCAACCTCGGGCTTCTTACACGTTATTCCTGGACAACATATAAATATATGGAAAATTGTTGAGATCCAACATTCACCAAAAGACCCAAATAATAGAATAAAACCACGTTCATTATATTGACCTGCTCTTTAATACATAGAACTATCGTTCGTTCGTCAAATGCTACAGGACAGCACGTACTCAACTTCCTTGCGCAATATATTGGACCATGCATAAACTAGTTGTCGTCTTGTCGATATTGATTTTGACCAAACCAGGCGACGGAGGAGCTCAGCACAGGATCAACCGACGATGGAGCCGTGGAGCCGTTGCAGTTCTTGAGCAGCGATGGCAACTGGTGAGAGGAGATCTGGAGATGGAATTAGGAAAGCCGACAGGCACGGCGGCTTCGTGGGAACCAAGACGAGGGCAGCCGGCAGCGGCGGCTTCCCTTGAGATTTGAGAAAACAACGGCACGCCGCACGCGAGGAGGTGAGAAGTCCGTGCCTGCGCTGCTGGGCAGGAGAAGCGTCACGCGCGCGAAGGCCTCGGGGCGACGCAGAAAGAGGCTGAGCCCACCTGCATTTTGGGTCGTGGCGCCCAGGCTCTGGGCTTTTTCTTGCTGTGTATATGACCCTGGCGGATACATGGCTCATGGGTTAGGAGCCCGGGCATAGGCCCGGGATTGCCAGGCCTGCATGCAGCCAACCAAATATGTTAATTAGAGGTAGTATGGTCATCTCAGTGCACTTTTTCACTTGGTTTCTTCAGCTTTTCTTGAACATGAACCCGATCGACCAGCTCTCGCCAACCATCCGCGTTCTTGCTCTCAACTACCGTCCGCGTTCTTGCTGCTCGCCGTCACGGCTCTGATCACTATTTCATTCGAAGACCCCACGATTGCTCTACGGCTGTGCCCTTCAGTCCACGTAGCCGCATCGGCTCTTCCCTGATGCCTCCCATTCACATATCACTTATTCACCACAAAACCTTCAGGTTTCATCGCATGGCTGCACTCGGCATAGAGCTTTGATGGCATTGGCATACAAGAACAAAATGCTAAGTGGATGGTCGTTTAAGACATGGGCTGGTGTAATGGAGTTGGGCATGAGAGTTGCTGAGTTGCATGCTAATGCTGCTCAGGTTAATATTCAAGATGCGTTGGGGGTAGCGCTCAGGCTTTGATCGAAGTATAAATAGTTGAGAGCGGATTTTCACGAGCTAGCTATGGTTCCAGCCACCTCTACGACTATTTGATCCATGTCAAAATAAGTGCTCCAACCTCACTCAACCCTAAATTTTCTTGCACAAACACCTCTAAAACTTTCTGAAAAAACAATCAGGTCCTCATTCCTCCTCTCTCCTGAGTCGACCATCATCTCGCGCCGCCAACGTTAGCGACAACCTCTAATGGGGAGGCGCGCGACCACTGTCATGCTGTCTTACCGCAGGCCGGCTCGGCGCATGGGCATGGAGTGGCTCGGTTGAGGGTAGCTCAAGAGAAAGGGGGAGAAAGAAGGAAGGAGTCAAAGTGCTTAAATTTTGAAAGTTGAGTTTGTTTTTTTTACAAATTACTAAGTGAAGGATGAATTGGACTGAGCACGGAGCTTGACACAAATTTAATCGTCGTGAATGTCTCTAAAACCCCAGCTACCTTGGGTAATGCGTATTCGTAAATAGCCCGGGTGCTTTGCTCCTCAGGTGACGATTGGCTCCTATATAATTTAGATTTTGGGCATGTGGTTGTTTTTTTTCAAGATGACGTACATAGTGATTGGAAGTTAGCAAGAGAGGAGATTTATTGCCTGTTATGAGAAATTATAAAGAAGAGATAAATGAGAAGTCAGGAACAAGCATGACTCTGAAATCTAGATGACTAAATGAACTAGTGCAAAGACTAAATCTTCATCGCATAATTATGACTTGGGGCAAAATGTATATATATGCCAAATCTTCATCGCATAACCATGCAAAAATTAAGCAACAAGATTTGCTAGAGTCCACTTCGAAGTTTAACTGGTTCTTGCCAAGTTCAAGCTTAACTGGTTCTAGCCAAGTTCCGCCCTGTTTAGTGAACCTAAATTTACAGAGAAAATCGAAGGGATCCTTTGCCGACTTCTCGACGCCTCATGGTTGCATTTCTCTTCGCAGATGTCCTGAGCCAATGTGGTCACCTCTTCCCCGATGCCTCCGATTCATACCACACACGGACACAAGATGATAACCCTCTGATTTTCGTCGCATGCCGTACCCCCCTTGAGTTTCGATGCTGGTTGCTTGCGGGGTTGGTTAATATTCAGGATGCAGTGATGCATTGGGAGGTTGGTGGGTACATTTCCTCGTGGTCAATTTATCCACGAAGAGTTAGGGAGCTGAGCGTAGCTCAGTTGGTTGGGAGCGTTGTGGGCTCCCAGCCGATTGGGGGTTCGACCCCCGGCTCCCACGGTGGCTTTGAGATTTAATCCCAATAGCAATAAATGTTGAGGGTACACACACGCATGCATCCGATGCCTACGGTCTGCTCCTTCGGGAGTAGCAGCTGTTTCTAGTGTGTGTGTCTGGGTGCATGCGTGTGTGTGCGCCTACCCCTCGAGCCGTGTCTCTCAAAAAAAAAATTATCCACGAAGAGTTAATTCCTTATTTGCCATCATCGAACTTCGCGATTCCTTATTTGCCACTGAAAAAATTTATGGCAAATAAGGAATTAACCCATCGACAAACTCTTGACTCCTGAGTCCTTGGAGCAATAGAAATTGACAAGCTACAGAGAGTAAAAGCACAAACCATGAGGCGCTTAATTCCATAAATTGGTGGCCTGGTCACTCTCGCCTAAACCGAAGGTGCTTTTGTTCCGGCACCATTTTTTGTGTAGATTTTCATAGTCTGGCATTTAAGGTTGCTTGTTTGTTCAATAGGTCTGTGCAATTTTAAGTTCTGATTTGTGAGGAAATAAGAGTTTCAGCTGGCGATTTTTTATACGATTTGTGAGGGCTAGTCCTAGGTACTTGATGAGCATGGCAGATATTTGTCCCTGGAAATCCTAGAGAACCTCTTCGATATCTAGATTGATGTAGCTAATTGGGGTGACGGGACTTTATTACATATTTACTTAAGGCATGTTTCCTACCCGAACCTCTCTAAAAACTAGATGATGTGGGATATGTCTTATTTCAAAGGGTAAGCAAAGATTAGGGCATCATCCGCATAAAGGCTGTATCGAAGCTTTGCTTTATCATCGCCTAATTGTCTAAATGCTTCGTCTTGTGTTGCACTGTCAAACAGATGTTGGAGTGGGTCTATAGCTGTGATGAAAAGGTAGGGTGACAATGGGTACCTTTGCCTTAAGCCTCGCTCATGGTGGAAGAAGTGTCTCGGATACCATTAGATAAGACTATGGATTGTCCAGTTCCTCCACCTTGTTGGAAAGTCCAACTATTGTAGGAGTTCTAAAAGATATTCTCTAGACACCGAGTCAAAAGCCTTTGTGATATCCAATTTGATGGGAAGGCTCGGTATTTTGGAGGTACGAAGGGCTCTTGTAAGGCTACACACATAAAAAAAACTGTCTTGAATACACCAGGCTTTGATGAATGCACTCTGAGCCATGAAGATTATTTGGTTCAAGTGTCAGGATAGACATATCACTAGCACTTTCGGTAGCAGCCTGGAGAAGGAATGAATTAATCTAATCAGCCTGAAATCTCCGACGCATGTGCTTTAGGAATGCAAGTAGGACATGCTCTTTGCCATGCCCGCAAAAATTGTCCCGGCAAAAAGCCCTCAAAAATATCCATGGCCATCCAACAAAATTTAGCGGTTCAAGTGGATTTGCCGCACTGGCCCAGTGGGATGACCCACTTTGTTTTGCCCTCAAATCGCATGAAGTGAGAGTGCGACACTTCCCATGGTGGCGGTTCAGAGGTTCAAACCCTAGCTAACGAGCCATCACAATTGTGGTCGCGACATGAACAACTATAACCATGGCGTGTGGCTGTGGTGGTTCCAACAACCAAGATGGCCTGGGCAATAGCGACAGTAATATTGGAGGCTCCGAGATGCTGCTGCAAAAACATATATAGCAACACATTAAGTAGAGGAGGCGGGACCCTGTTGTACAAACTTAGAAACACATTAAGTGGAGGCGGCGAACGCGGTATCAGTGACGGACGGCTAGTTTGCTCAGCTGTTCTTGGACATGAACCCGATCGACCAGTTCACGACAACCGTTTGCGTTCTTGCTCTCAACAACCGTTCGCGTTCTTGCTGCTCGTCGTCATGGCTCTGATCATCGTTTCATTCGGAGACCCCACGATTGCTCTGCGGCCGTGCCCTCGAGTCCACGTAGCCGCATCAGCTCTTCCTCGATGCCTCCCATTCACATATCACTCACTCGCCACAAAACCTTCAGGTTTCGTCGCATGGATGCACTCGGCATAGAGCTTCGATGGCATTGGCATACAGGAACAGAATGCTGGCTGGATGGCCGTTCAAGAGATGGAGGGGTTCCATGGAGTTGGGCAAGAGAGCTGCATGCTCATGCTGCGCTGGTTAATATTCACGATGCGTTGGAAGTCGGGGCTCAGACTTGGGACGAAGTATAAATAGCCGAGAGCGGATTTTCATAAGCTACGGTTCCCGGCAACTCAGCGATTATCCACGTCAAAATATGTACTCCAACCTCTCTCGACCCTAAATTTTTTTTATAAACACCTCTAAAACTTTCTGAAAAAACAATTAGGTCCTTATTCCTTATCTCTCCCTCCTCTCTCCTGAACCGACCCTCATCTGGCGCCACCACCGTCAGCAACCACCTCTAATGGCGACGTGCGACCATGGTCATGCTAGCTTACTACATGCTAGTTGAGGGTTTTTTACAAATTACTAAGTGAAGGATGAATTGGACTGAGCACGGATCTTGACACAAACTTGATGGTCGTATATGTCCCCAAAACCCTAGCTACCTTGGGTAATGCGTATATATGAATAGTTTGGGTGCTTTGCTCCTCGGGTGATGATTGGCTCCTATATAATTTCGCTTTTTGGGCATGTGGTAGTTAATCTTTTGCAAGATGGCGTGCATAGTGATTGGAAGTTAGGAAGAGAGGAGATTTATTACTTGGTATGAGAAATTATTTTTTGAAAGAGCAAGAGAACTTGGTAATTTCATTAAGAAGAGGTGAAAAATTTACAATGGCACTAAGGCCAAAAACAACCAAAGAAGAAAGAAAGACGAGAACTACTCGCCAACCCTCCACAGAGGAAACTACTCACTGAGGAGCGTGGTTGCACCCGCCAGCTTCCACATACAAAGGACCTCTCTTAAGTGATCTGCCAAACGGACTGTCGTAGTATGCGTATTCCTAAAAATCCTTGAGTTCCGTTTACACCAAATGACCCAGAGATCAGCAATTATCGTTGAGGCACATGCTAATCTCGAAGAAAACGTAGTCAGAAGAATTCGGTCTTCCCACCATTCCAACAAGATATTGGTATTGCTCCAGTTTGCAGGTGAAAGAGTTGGTTCGTCGGAAGCCTGCATCCATAGCTCACGAGCAAAGGCACAACCGACAAATAAGTGATAGGTTGTCTCTATACTGCAGTTACAAGAGCGATGGCATTGGCATACATGAACAAAATGCTAAGTGGATGGTCGTTCAAGAGATGGGCTGGTTTAATAGAGTTGGGCAAGAGAGTTCCTGAGCTGCATGCTGATGCTGCTCAGGTTAATATTCAAGATGCGTTGGGGGTAGCGCTCAGGCTTTGCTCGAAGTATAAATAGTCGAGAGCGGATTTTCACGAGCTAGCTATGGCTCCAGGCACCTCTACAACTATTTGACCCATGTCAAAATCAGTGCTCTAACCTCACTCAACCCTAAATTTTCTTGCACAAACACCTCTAAAACTTTATGAAAAATCAATTATGTCCTTATTCATCATCTCTCCCTCCTCTCTCCTGAACCGACCCTCATCTCACGCCGCCACCGTAAGCGACCACCACTAATGGGGAGGCGCGCGACCACTGTCATGCTGTCTTACCGCAGGCCGGCTCGGCGCATGGGCATGGAGTGGCTCGGTTGAGGGTAGCTCAAGAGAAAGGGGGAGAAAGAAGGAAGGAGTCAAAGTGCTTAAATTTTGAAAGTTGAGTTTGTTTTTTTTACAAATTACTAAGTGAAGGATGAATTGGATTGAGCACGGAGCATGACACAAATTTAATGGTCGTGAATGTCTATAAAACCCCAGCTACCTTGGGTAATGCGTATTCGTAAATAGCCCGGGTGCTTTGCTCCTCAGGTGACGATTGGCTCCTATATAATTTAGATTTTGGGCATGTGGTTGTTTTTTTTCAAGATGACGTACATAGTGATTGGAAGTTAGCAAGAGAGGAGATTTATTGCCTGTTATGAGAAATTATTAAGAAGAGATAAATGAGAAGTTAGGAACAAGCGTGACTCTGAAATCTAGATAACTAAATGAAGTAATGAACCAGTGCAAAGATTAAATCTTCGTCGCATAATTATGACTCGGGGCAAAGTGTATATATATGCGCTAAATCTTCATCGCATAACCATGCAAAAATTAAGCAAAAGTTTTTCCTAGAGTCCACTTCCAAGCTTAACTAGTCCTAACCAAGTTCCGCCCTGTTTAGTGAACCTAAATTTACGGGGAAAATCTAAGGGATCCTTAGCCGACTTCTCGACACCACAAGGTTGCATTTCTCTTTGCAGCGAGCTCCTGAGCTGATGTGGTCACCTCTTCCCCGATGCTTCCGATTCATACCACACTCGGACACAAGATGATAACCCTCTGATTTTTGTTGCATGCCGTACCCCCCTTGAGCTTCGACGTTGGTTGCTTGAGGGGTTGGTTATTCAGGATGCAGTGATGCATTGGGAGGTTGGTGGGTGCATTTCCTCATGGTTTATTTATCGACGAACTCTTGAGTCCTTGTCATGCAGCGATAGAAATTGACAAGCTATAGAGAGTAAAAGCACAAACCATGAGGCACTTAATTTCATAAATTGGTGGCCTGGTGACTCTCGCCTAAACTGAAGGTGCTTTTGTTCCGGCACCATTCTTTTGTAGATTTTCATTGTTTGGCATTTAAGGTTGCTTGTTTGTTCAATGGATCTGTGCAATTTTAAGTTCTGATTTGTGAGGAAATAGGAGTTTCAGCTGGCGATTTTTGATACTATTTGTGAGGGGTGGTCCTATGTACTTGATGAGCATGGCAGGTATCTGTCCCTGGAAATCGTAGGAAACCTCTTCGATATCTAGATTGTTGTAGCTAATTGGGGTGACGGGACTTTATTACATATTTACTTAAGGCATGTTTCCTACCCGAACCTCTCTAAAAACTAGATGATGTGGGATATGTCTTATTTCAAAGGGTAAGCAAAGATTAGGGCATCATCCGCATAAAGGCTGTATCGAAGCTTTGCTTTATCATCGCCTAATTGTCTAAATGCTTCGTCTTGTGTTGCACTGTCAAACAGATGTTGGAGTGGGTCTATAGCTGTGATGAAAAGGTAGGGTGACAATGGGTACCTTTGCCTTAAGCCTCGCTCATGGTGGAAGAAGTGTCTTAGATACCATTAAATAAGACTGTGGACTGCTGTCCAGTTCCTCCACCTTGTTGGAAAGTCCAACTATTATAGGAGTTCTAAAAGATATTCTCTGGACACCGAGTCAAAAGCCTTTGTGATATCCAATTTGATGGGAAGGCTCGGTATTTTGGAGGTACGAAGGGCTCTTGTAAGGCTACACACATAAAAAAAACTGTCTTGAATACACCAGGCTTTGATGAATGCACTTTGAGCCGTGAAGATTATTTGGTTCTAGTGTCAGGATAGACATATCACTATCACTTTTGGTAGCAGCCTCGAGAAGGAATGAATTAATCTAATGGGCCTAAAATCTCCGACGCATGAGATTTAGGAATGCAAGTGAGGCAGGCAATTTTGCCATGCCCGCAAAATTGTCCCGCCAAAAAGCCCTAAAAAATATCCACGGCCATCCAACAAAATTTAGCGGTTAAAGTGGATTTGCTGCACTGGCCCATTGGAACGACCCACTTTGTTTTTCCCTCAAATCGCACGAAGTGAGAGTGCGACACTTCCCATGGCGGCGATTCAGAGGTTTGAACCCTAGCTAGGGAGCCATCACAATTGTGGCCATGACAGGAACAACTATAACCATGGCGGGTGGCCGTGGTGGTTCCAACAACCAAGATGGCTTAGGCAATAGCGATAGTAATATTGGAGGCTCCAAGATGCTGTTGCAGAAACTTAGCAACACATTAAGTAGAGGAGGCGAGATCGTGCTGTACAAACTTAGCAACACATTAAGTGGAGGAGGCGAACACGGTAGTAGTGGAGGACGACTAGTTTGCTCAGCTGTTCTTGGACGTGAACCCGATCGACCAGTTCACGACAACCGTCTGCGTTCTTGCTCTCAACAACCGTCCGCGTTCTTGTTGCTCGTCGTCACGGCTCTGATCACCGTTTCATTCGGAGACCGCATGATTGGTCTGCGGCCGTGCCCTCGAGTCCATGTAGCTGCATCAGCTCTTCCCCGATGCCTCCCATTCACATATCACTCACTCGCCACAAAACCTTCTGGTTTCGTCGCATGGCTGCACTCGGCATAGAACTTTGATGGCATCCGCATACAGGAACAGAATGCTGGCTGGATGGCCATTCAAGAGATGGGCGGGTTCCATGGAGTTGGGCAAGAGAGCTGATGCTCATGCTGCGCCGGTTAATATTCATGATGCATTGGAAGTAGGGGCTCAGGCTTGGGACGAAGTATAAATAGTTGAGAGCGTATTTTCATAAGCTACGGTTCCCAGCAACTCTATGATTATCCACGTCAAAATCTGTACTCCAACCTCTCTCGACCCTAATTTTTTTTTTTTGCATAAACACCTCTAAAACTTCTGAAAAAACAATCAGGTGAACCGACCCTCATCTGGCGCCACCACCGTCAGCGACCACCTCTAATGGCGACGTGCGACCATGGTCATGCTGGCTTATTGCGGGCTCGGTTCAGGGCAGTTCAAGAGAAAGGAGTGGGAGAATGAAGGAAGGAGTAAAGTGCTTGAATTTCGAAAGTTGAGGGTTTTCTACAAATTACTAAGTGAAGGATGAATTGGACTGAGCACGGATCTTGACACAAATTTGTTGGTCGTATATGTCCCTAAAACCCTAGGTACCTTGGGTAATGCGTATATGTGAATAGTTTGTGTGCTTTGCTCCTCGGGTGATGATTGGCTCCAGTATAATTTCGCTTTTTGGGCATGTGGTAGTTAATCTTTTGCAAGATGGCGTGCATAGTGATTGGAAGTTAGGAAGAGAGGAGATTTATTACTTGGTATGAGAAATTATTTTTTGAAAGAGCAAGAGAACTTGGTAATTTCATTAAGAAGAGGTGAAAAATTTACAATGGCACTAAGGCTAGAAGCAACCAAAGAAAAAAGAATGACGAGAACCACTCGCCAACCCTCCATACAGGAAACTACTCACCGAGGAGCGCGGTTGCACCCACCAGCTTCCACATACAAAGGACCTCTCTTAAGTGATCTGCCAAACGGACTGCCGTAGTATGCGTATTCCTAAAAATCCTTGAGTTTCGTTTACACCAAATGACCCAGAGATCAGCAATTATCGTTGAGGCACATGCTAATCTTGAAGAAAACGTAGTCTGAAGAACTCGGTCTTCCCACCATTCCAACAAGATGCTCGAGTTTGCAGGCTTAAGACTTGAAAGAGTTGGTTCGTCAGAAGCCTGCGTCCATAGCTCACGAGCAAAGACACAACCGACAAATAAGTGATAGGTTATCTCTATACTGCAGTTACGAGAGGTATGAGAAATTATTAAGAAGAGGGAAATGGGAAGTCAGGAACAAGCATGACTCTGAAATCTAGATGACTAAATTAACTAGGGCAAAGACTAAATATCCGTCACATAATCATGACTTAGGGCAAAATATATACACATGCTAAATCTTCATCGCATAACCATACAAAAACTAAGCAAAAAAATAATTTGCTAGAGTCCACTTCCAAGTTTAACGGGTCCTAATCAAGCTCCGCCTTGTCTGATCGGAGCGAACCTAAATTTACAGGGAAAATCGAAGGGAAGGGAATCTCTTACCTTTCTAACTCCAGTTGTAGCTCGGTGGCAAAACGCCCACGAGGAGTTGCTCCTCGCATCGCTTTCTGCCGGCATGATCCTGTCTCCGCGTCCAACCACAACTACCGTTCGATTTGGGGGCGCCGGTGCTGCATCCTTGCCGGCTTCTCGACGCCTCGAGGTTGCATATCTCATGGCAACGCGCTCCTGAGCTGATGTGGTCACCTCTTCCCCGATGCCTCCGATTCATATCACACTCGATCGGACACAAGAGAACCCTCAGATTTTTGTCTCATGCCGTACCCTCTCTCCTGAGCTTGGATGTGGTCGGTGTGCTGGTAGCAAGTGCTGGATGATGAGAGATGAGCTAGGTTTTCATACACATGGGCGAGCATGCTGGTTGCTTGATTGCAGTGATGCATTGGGACGTTGGTGCGTGCATTTCCAAGTGGTCTATTTATTGATGAACTCTTGAGTCCTTATCATGGAGCCATAGAAATTGATAAAAAAAAAAACTGGTCTATTTATCGACGAACTCGAGTCTCGAGTACTTATCATGAAGTCATAGAAATTGACAAAACGTAAAGAGTAAAAGCATAGATCATAAGGCGCTTAATTCCATAAATTGGTGGCCTGGTAACTCTCGCCTAAAATACCTTTGATACGGTAAATACTTAACTTTTTGCTGGTCGTCAGGCGATTTTTTTTCCAAGCATCTCAGTTAATTTTTTTCACCGTTCATTGTTGTTCTAAGGTTTATGCACAGCTTTAAAGGTCTCTTTGCCTTTTGTTGTCGGGTCTGCACAAGTTTTTGGATTTACCCGCTAAGCTAGGTGTGAGGTTTGTGTATCCTTGTAATATTTTTTTTATGGCTGCACTCGCATGTATATTCCCAATTGAGAGGTGAGCTCTCTAGATGCAAGGTTGCCGCGAGATGGCTGGTGACTTGAAAGACGTCGCGATTGCTCCGTTTCATTTGAAGACCCCACGATTGCTCTGCGGACGTGTCCTTATGTCCGCGTAGCCGCATCAGCTCTTCTTGATGCCTCCTATTCATATCACACTCACTCGACACAAAACCTTCAGGTTTCATCGGATGTCTGCACTTGGCATAGAGCTTCGATGGCATTGGCATGCAGGAACAGAATGTTGGTTGGATGGTCGTTCAAGAGATGGGCGGGTTTAATGGAGTTGGGCAAGATAGTTGCATGCTGATGTTGCGCTGGTTAATATTCAAAATGTGTTGACAGTAGCGCTCTGGCCTGGCTCGAAGTATAAATAGTCTAGAGCAGATTTTCACAAACCAGCTGCATGCAGTTCCTTGGGTGGCTCCTATATAATTTGGCTTTTGGGCATGTGGTAGTTAATCTTTTTTTTCTTTGCAAGATGACGTGCATAGTGATTGGATGCTAGCAAGAGTGGCAATAAAGGATGTTAGCAAGAGAGGAGATTTATTGCCTGGTATGAGAAATTATTAAGAAGAGAGATATGGGAAGTCAGAGCATGACTCTGAAATCGAGATGACTAAATGAACTAGTGCAAAGACCAAATCTTCATCACATAATCATGACTCAGGGCAAAATGTATATACATGATTAATCTTCACCGCATATATAGTCATGCAAAAAACGAAATTAAAAATTGCTATAGTCCACTTCTAACCTTAACCGGGCTCTAACCAAGCTCCGCCCTGTTTTGGCTGGAGATTCGGAGTGAACCCAAATTTACAACCAAAACCGAACGGAAATCTCCCAGCTTTCTAAATCAAAGCCGTGCCGTGGCCATAGCACAAAAAGCGCTTAGTGAGAGGCTCCCACCGAAACTTATGAGCAGAACAACAGGCGTCACATCGCAAGAAGAACCCGGTCGCCGACGAACTCTCGGCGATCTTTCGCGCTGGCCGTGCTCACGCCGCTCGCCGGCACGGTCCCGTCTCCGCGTCCCACCGCCATCACCGTTCGGTTTGGGGGCGCCGGTGCTGCATCCTTGGCCGGCTCCTCCACGCCTCAAGGTTGCATTTCTATTAGCGGCGAGCTCCTGAGCTAACGTGGTCACCTCTTCCCCGATGCCTCCGATTCATATCATATCATGCCACACTCGGACACAGGATGATAGCCCTCTGATTTTTGTTACGGGAAGTCAGAGCATGACTCTGAAATCTAGATGACTAAATGAACTAGTGCAGAGACCAAATCTTCATCACATAATCATGATTCAGGGCAAAATGTATATACGTGATTAATCTTCATCGCATATATAGTCATGCAAAAACTAAATAAAAAATTGCTATAGTCCACTTCCAATCTTAACCGGGCTCTAACCAAAGCTCCGCCCTGTTTTGGCTGGAGATTCGGAGTGAACCCAAATTTACAACCAAAACCGAACGGAAATCTCCCAGCTTTCTAAATCAAAGCCGCGCCGACAGGCCATAGCACAACAAGCGCTTAGTGAGAGGCTCCCACCGAAACTTATGAGCAGAACAACAGGCGTCACATCGCAACAAGAACCCGGTCGCCGACGAACTCTCGGCGATCTTTCGCGCTGGCCGTGCTCACGCCGCTCGCCGGCACGGTCCCGTCTCCGCGTCCCACCGCCATCACCGTTCGGTTTGGGGGCGCCGGTGCTGCATCCTTGGCCGGCTCCTCCACGCCTCAAGGTTGCATTTCTATTAGCGGCGAGCTCCTGAGCTAACGTGGTCACCTCTTCCCCGATGCCTCCGATTCATATCATATCATGCCACACTCGGACACAGGATGATAGCCCTCTGATTTTTGTTGCATGCCGTGCCCTCCCTCCTGAGCTTCGATGCTGGTTGCTTGCGGAGTGATGCATTGGGATTTGGGAGGTCGGTGGGTGCATTTGCTCGTGGTCTATTTATCGACGAACTCTTGAGTCCTTGTCATGGAGCGATAGAAATTGACAAGCTAAGGAGAGTAAAAGCACAAACCATGAGATGCTTGATTCTATAAATTGGTGGCCTGGTCACACCCGCCTAAATATTTATTCGACTTATTTGCTTATTTGCATATTTTTATTTTAAATATAAGTATTTATTTTCTAAATTAATCTTTTTTGTCTCAAATATGTGTCTAAATGCACTCTAAAATAAGTTAAACAAAGGGGATTCGGCTTTCAAAGCCACGTCAAAACACTCATGAAATTAGGTGATAAGTATAATAAGATAAGCAAGTAAATGCAGACCCTTGATGTTTTTCTGGTTGTCAGGTGACTGTTTTTCTCATGCATCTCAATTAATTTTTTTCACCGTTGATTTTTGTTCTACGATTCGTGCATAGCTTTTAAAGGTGTCCTTGTCTTTTGTCATCGGATTCACATGAGTTATTATATTTATCCTTTGTTAGGTTTTATGTCGAATATGTGTACAAGTAGGTTACATGAATTCTGTGTTGTAATAGGCATGGTTGGTTTAGAGTTAGAGTCGGACTCGGGTCAGACCTCCACTATATAAAGGGAGGCAGCTCTGATGTAACCAAGAGAACGATTTCATAATAGTAACATAGGAAAGAAGAGGTCAGCGGCCGGTATGTGGTTGTGACCTAGTCAGCTGATGTGCTGCGGTATTATGGTTTGGGGAGGAGCGCCCATAATCAGAGCTCCGCAGATGTAGGCGAAAGCTGAACTGCGTTACCAAACATCGTGTCTCCTGATGTCGTTCGTGTTCTTGCATTGACGCATATCCTAACAAGTGTTATCCAAGCCATGGTCGGTAACCCGAAATGTCTCCATGAGATCACACGGTGTAGGACAGATGGTTCGATGTGTGATATGAGAGATTGTTGGGTTTAGTCCCACATCGGTTATTGGTGATGGGGGGCACAACTTAAAAAGGTGGAGGCACTTCTCTCCCATCAGACTAGTCTTTTTGGCTGAATTGGGTTAAGAATTGGATTGTACTTCCAGTTGGGCCAATACATAGATGTGGGGACCTGGGCCTGAGACCAGGTGTTGGTCTTGGGGAGCCGGATCGCTGTGGATCATGAGATGGGCCGAATCGCAGCGGGCTCCAACAATATCTTTTAGCTCACAGTTATTTATGGTCGCCCTGAACCTATTCATAAGCCTCATGTTGATATTATCATTGTTTTTGTCTCGAGCATCATAAATCAAATTGAAATAACCTAAAATAACACAGGGTATGGAGGCCATCAGGGCCAAGGAACTTAGCTCTTGGAGGAACATGCTTAAACTGCATGGCAAACGGCAGATGGCCATGAACATTCCAGACTCGTTTCTTTCAGTTTAAATTAAATTAAATTAAAATTTATTTTTTTATAAATTAAATGATGTAATAATTTGTAATCATTTCTTTATAGTTTTAAATAATTATTTCTACAATTTGTACAATATTTTTTCCATAATTTGTAAACTTTTTAAGGCATCTTTCAAGGGGTACAATATATTTTCATTAAAATTTTCAGCAACTTTCAGTTCAAACAAACAACGCCTCAACCCTAAATCCTACCTACATTTGTAGGGTGAGTCCTACTTGCCATTAGTTTACCTAGAATCCTCGAGCACCAAAAACCATGAGTTTCGCTATAAGGCCCCGCTTGCCATTTAGCTGCACCATGCAATTGTGACTCTTACGATGCATCCACTACTTGTGCCAATACACTATGGTCTTCGCATCGGCCCCTAGGATGGTAGGGGTGGCTTCGAGTCGATCCTGAGCGAGCTTAGGTTGTCAAAGCTCGAGCTCGGCTTGGGTTTGGCTCGAATCAGCATCGACTTTAGGGTCAAACTCGATATCGAGCTCGATGAAAGCTCGGCTAGATTCGAGATCGGCTCGGTTGAGCTTGAATGAAGGGATTTGTGCTGTTTTAAGGGGAAGATGAGACTAGATGAGCTGGTTGGATTCGATTTCAAGCTAGAGCACGGCTTGAATTGGTTGAAGAATTGGATTTAAATAGAAAAATATGCTATGCAACGATGATTATTCAGGCTTAGGATCGAGCTCGATGAAAGCTCGGCTAGGTTCGAGATCAGGTCGTTCTAAGGGCAAGATGAGACTATGTGAGCTCAGTTTGACTCGATTTCGAGCTCGGCTCGAATTGGTTGAAAAATTAGATTTAAAAAGATAAATATGCTATACAATGATGATTATTCAAACATGGTTGGGCTCGATGAAGACTCGGGATTGGGTTCGAACTCGACTCGAATAGACTCGAGCCGTGGCGCCCAGGCTCTGGGCTTATTCTTGCTGTGCATATGACCCTGGAGGGTACATGGCTCATGGGTTAGGAGCTCGGGCACAGGGCTAAGATTGTTGGGCCCTGGCTCTGCCCCTGCCAACCAAATCTGTTAATTAATGGTACTATGGTCATCTCAGTGTACTTTTTCACTTGGTTTCTTCAGCTTTTCTTGGACGTGAACCCGATCGACCAGCTCTCGCCAACCGTCTGTGTTCTTTCTCTCGACAACCGTCCACGTTCTTGCTGCTCGCCGTCACGGCTTTGATCACCGTTTCATTCGGAGACCCCACGATTGCTCTGCGCCCATGCCCTTGAGTCCATGTAGCCGCATCAGCTCTTCCCCGATGCCTCCCATTCACATATCACTCACTCGCCACAAAACCTTCGGGTTTCGTCGCATGGCTGCACTTGGCATAGAGCTTTGATGGCATTGGCATACAGGAACAGAATGCTAAGTGGATGGTCGTTCAAGAGATGGGCTAGTTTAATGGAGTTGGGCAAGAGAGTTGTTGAGTTGCATGCTGATGCTACTCTGGTTAATATTCAAGATGCGTTGGGGGTAGCGCGCAGCCTTTGCTCGAAGTATAAATAGTCGAGAGCGGATTTTCACGAGCTAGCTATGGTTCCCGCCACCTCTGCGACTATTCAATCCACGTCAAAATATATGGTCCAATCTCACTCAACCCTAATTGTTTTACATAAACACCTCTAAAACTTTCTCAAAAAACAATCAGGTCCTCATTCCTCATCTCTCCCTCCTCTCTCTTGAACTGACCCTTATCTGGTGCCACCACCGTTAGCAACCACTTCTAATTACGGCGCGCGACCACAATCGTGCTGGCTTACCGCAGGCTCGGCACATGGGCATGGAGTGGCTCGGTTCAGGCAGCTCAAGAGAAAGGAGGGGGAGAAAGAAGTAAGGAGTCAAAGTGTTTGAATTCCAAAAGTTGAGGGTTTTTTAAGAAGTTACTAAGTGAAGGATGAATTGGATTGAGCATAGATATTGACGCAGATTTGATGGTCGTGTATGTCTCTAAAACCCCAGCTACCTTGGGTAACGCATGTCCGTAAATAGTCTAGATGATTTACTCCTTGGGTGGCTCATATATAATTTGGCTTTTGGGCATGTGGTAGTTAATCTTTTTTTTTTTGCAAGATGACGTGCATAGTGATTGGATGTTAGCAAAAGAGGAGATTTATTGCCTGTTATGAGAAATTATTAAGTCGAGAGAAATGGGAAGTACAAGCATGACTCTGAGATCTAAATGACTAATAAATGAACTAGTGCAAAGACTAAGGTCAAGTTATTTTGAGCTTATCTGTATTGCTAAACAGCTGAACGATTGAAATTATTGAATTTTGAGAGCTTCTCGAGGTATTCTCGATATTCGAATCCATTTCATTTGACTTGCTTTTTAAAGCACGAAGACCTACCTTCAAAACAGCAAAAAAAAACTGAGTAAAAAAACTCAAAACATTTTTTTTTTCAAAACGTAGATAAGATGTTCTAAAAAGAATAGGGCCTAAATGACTCGGGGCAAAAATGTATATACGTGCAAAAACTTCATGGCATAACCATGCAAAAACTAAGCAAGAAAAATCCTAGGGTCCACTTCCAAGCTTTAACTGGTTCTAACTATGCTCCGTTCCGTTTGATTGGAGTGAACCTAAATTTACGGGGAAAATTCAAGGGAAATCTCCTGTCTTTCAAACTCAAAGTCCTGCTCAATGAAAAAAAGCGCGCAGAGGGATTATCCCGCATCAACATAACAACAGGCGTCACGTCGCTAAAAGGGCATGATCGTCGGCCAGCTCTTGCCTCTTGGCGATCTTTCGCGCGGGCCGTGCTCACGCCGCTTGCCGATGTCTCTGCGTCCAACCACAGTCACCGTTCGATTTGATGGTGCCGGTGCTGCATCCTTGGCCAGCTCCTCGACGCCTCAAGGTTGCATTTCTCTTAGCAGCGAGCTCCTGAAGTCCTGAGTCGATGTGGTCACCTCTTCCCCGATGCTTCCGATTCATAACACACTAGATCGGACACGAGATTGATCGCCCTCTGATTTTTGTCGCGTGCCGTGCCCTCCCTCCTGAGCTTCGATGTGGTCTATTTATCATGGAGCCATAGAAATTGACAAAACGCAAAGAGTAAAAGCGCAGATCACGAGGCGCTTAATGCCATAAATTGGTGGCCTCGAACCTTTGATATGGTAAATATTTAAATTTTTGCCGGTCGTCAGGCGATTGTTTTTTCCATGGATCTCAGTTTATTTTTTTCACCGTTCATTGTTGTTCAAAGATTTGTGCACAGCTTCAAAGGTCTCTCTGTCTTTTGTTGTCGGATCAGCACGAGTTATTGGATTTACCCGTTAATTAAGCTAGGTGGGAGGGTTGTGTATTCTTGTATTTTTCATCGCTGCACTCGCATGTACATTCCCAATTGAGAGGTGAGCTCTCTAGATGCAAGGTTGCAGCGAGACGATTTGGCTGGTGCCTTTATCAGTGGGACTTGTTCGGCGTCCGGCATTCTCGACGGCGACCGAAGGTGCTTTTGTTCTCGCACCAATTTTTCTACATGTTTTCATAGTTTGCCATTTAATTGAGGTTGCTTGTTTGTTCGATGGATCTGTGCAATTTTAAGTTCTGATTTGTGTGGAAATTAATGTTTCGACTGGTGATTTTTTGTTCGAGTTGTGAGGGGTGACCCTAGGTACTTGATGGGCATGGAGCTATTTATCCCTAAAAATTATAGAGAACCTTTTCGATATCTAGATTATTGTAACTAATTGGGCTGATGGCACTTTTGTGCATGTTTACCTGAGGCATGTGGCCTCTCCAAACCTCTCGAAGGGCTAGATGATGGCTTTGTTTTTTTCAGTGTAAAGTTGAGTTGAATTTTACTGTAGTAAATTTTATTATTTTATATAGCCTACATGTTGTAGTAATTTGTAATGATTTTTTCGAGACTTTTAGTATTTTTTCTCTAAATTGTAAAACAATTTTTTAATTTTTTTTAAAATTATTAGATCACTTTTTGAGGACTATTAATTTTTAATACATTAAAACTTAACTTTACTCAACGCTGAAAATAACATGGCCTATGTGGGATATGTCTTCTTTCAAAGGGTAGGCAAAGATTATGGCATCATCTGCATAAAGACTACGTTGAAGCTTTGCTCTATTATCGTCTAATTGTCTGAGTGCTCAGTCTTGTGTTGCAATGTCAAACAGTTAGTGGAGCTGTCAATAGCCATGATGAAAAAGGTAGGGTAACAATTGGACCCTTGCCTCAAGCCTCACTTATGGTGGAAGGAGTGCCTCAGATACCATTAAATAAGACTGTGGACGTACATGTCGTAGGATCAAGGCTATCTAGTTCCTCCATCTTGTTGGAAAGCCCAACTATTGTAGGAGTTCTAAAAGGTATTCTCAGGGCACCGAATCAAAAGCCTTTGCGATATCCAATTTGATGGGAAGGCTCGTTTTTTTTTAGGTATGGAGGGCTCTTGTAACTTGTACGGCTACGCACATAAAAAAAATGTCTTGAATACGTCGGGCTTTGACGAATGCACTCTGAGCAGTGAAGATTATTTGGTTCAAGTGTTGGGATAGACATATCATTAGCACTTTCGGTAGCAGCTTGGAGAAGGAATGAATTAATCTAATGGGCCTAAAATCTTCGAAGCATGAGCTTTAGGAATGCAAATGGGACGGGCTCTTTTCCATGCCCGCAAAATTATCCTACCTAAAAGCCCTCGAAAAATACCCGCAACCATCCACCAAAATTTAGCGGTTCAAGTGAATTTGTTGCACTGGCCCAACCGGACAACCCACTTTGCTTTGTCCCCGGATCGCACAGAGCTAGAGCGCGATACTTCCCAGGGCGACGATTTAGAGGTTCGAACCCTAGCTAGGGAGCCATCGCAATTGTGGTCGCGATAGGAGCAACTACAACCATGGCGGTGGCCATGGTGGTTCCAACAACCAAGATGGCTTGGGCGATAGCGACAGTAATGGTGGAGGCTTCGAGATGTTGCTGCAAAAACTTAGAAACACACATCAAGTAGAGGCGACGGGATGTTGCTGTAGAAACTTAGCGCCACATTAAGTAATGGTGGCGGACACGGTGGTCGCAGCGGATGACTACTCGCCAACTGGCCGCGTTATTGCTGCTCGCCACTTTGATCTCCGTTTCATTTGGAGACCCCACGATTGCTCTGCGGCCGTGTCCTTGTGTCCACGTAGCCACATCAGCTCTCCCCCGATGCCTCCTATTCATATCACACTCGCTCGCCACAAAACCTTGAGGTTTCATCAGATGGCTGCACTTGGCATAGAGGTTCGATGGCATTGGCATACAGGAACAGAATGTTGGTTGAATGGTCGTTCAAGAGATGGGCGGGTTTAATGGAGTTGGGCAAGAGAGCTGCATGCTGATGTTGCATTGGTTAATATTCAAAATGTGTTGGCAGTAGCACTCAGGCCTGGCTCGAAGTATAAATAGTCTAGAGCAGATTTTCACAAGCCCAGCTGCATGCTGTTCCTTGGGTGGCTCCTATATAATTTGGCTTTTGGGCATGTTAAGTTAATCTTTTTTTTTTCTTTGCAAGATGACATGCATAGTGATTGGATGTTAGCATGACTCTGAAATCTAGATGACTAAATGAACTAGTGCAAAAACCAAATCTTCATTGCATAATCATGACTCAGGGCAAAATGTATATACATGATTAATCTTCATCGCATATATAGACATGCAAAAACTAAATTAAAAATTGCTATAGTCCACTTCCAATCTTAACCGGACTCTAACCAAGCTCTGCCCTGTTTGGCTAGAGATTTGGAGAACCCAAATTCACAAGGAAAATCGAACGGAAATCTCGCAGCTTTCTAAATCAAAGCCGTGCCGCCGCCATAGCACAAAAGGCGCGCTCAGGGAGATACTCCCACAAAAACTTATGAGCAGAACAAGGCGTCACATCGCAACAAGAACCCGGTCGCGGGTACTGCATCCTTGGCCGGCTCCTCGACGCCTCAAGGTTGCATTTCTATTAGCGGCGAGCTCCTAAGTCCGTGTGGTCGCCTCTTCCCCGATGCCTCCGATTCATATCATATCAAGCCACACTCGGACACAGGATGATAGCCCTCTGATTTTTGTCGCATGCCGTGCCCTCCCTTCTGAGCTTCGATGCTGGTTAATTGTGACGAACTCTTGAGTCCATGTCATGGAGCGATATAAATTGACAAGCTAAAGAGAGTAAAAGCACAAACCATGAGGTGCTTGATTCCATAAATTGGTGGCGTGACGACTCTCGCCTAAAATACCCTTGACACGTTACACATTTAGGCCCTAATCTACTTCAAAATGTGTTGGCAGTAGTGCTCAGGCCTGGCTCGAAGTATAAATAGTCTAGAGCAGATTTCACAAGCCCAGCTGCATGCAGTTCCTTGGGTGGCTCCTATATAATTTGGCTTTTGGGCATGTTAAGTTAATCTTTTTTTTCTTTGCAAGATGACGTGCATAGTGATTGGATGTTAGCGAGAGAGAGAGATTTATTATCTGGTACGAGAAATTATTAAGAAGAGAGATATGGGAATTCAGAGCATGACTCTAAAATCTAGATGACTAAATGAACTAGTGCAAAAACCAAATCTTCATTGCATAATCATGACTCAGGGCAAAATGTAACACATGATTAATCTCATCGCATATATAGACATGCAAAAACTAAATTAAAAATTGCTATAGTCCACTTCCAATCTTAACCGGACTCTAACCAAGCTCTGCCCTGTTTGGCTAGAGATTTGGAGTGAACCCAAATTCACAAGGAAAATCGAACGGAAATCTCCCAGCTTTCTAAATCAAAGCCGTGCCGCCGCCATAGCACAAAAGGCGCGCTCAGGGAGATACTCCCACAAAAACTTATGAGCAGAACAAGGCGTCACATCGCAACAAGAACCCGGTCGCGGGTACTGCATCCTTGGCCGGCTCCTCCACGCCTCAAGGTTGCATTTCTATTAGCGGCGAGCTGCTACCATGTGGTCGCCTCTTCCCCGATGCCTCCGATTCATATCATATCAAGCCACACTCGGACACAGGATGATAACTCTGATTTTTGTCGCATGCCGTGCCCTCCCTTCTGAGCTTCGATGCTGGTTGCTTGCGGAGTTGGTTAATATTCAGGATGCATTGGGATTTGGGAGGTCGGTGGATGCATTTCCTCGTGGTCTATTTATCGACGAACTCTTGAGTTCATGTCATGGAGCGATATAAATTGACAAACTAAAGAGAGTAAAAGCACAAACCATGAGGCACTTGATTCCATAAATTGGTGGCGTGACGACTCTCGCCTAAAATACCCTTGACACGTTACACATTTAGGCCCTAATCTACACAACTTATCTGATTTATTTGACTTATTTGCTTATTTGCATATTTTTATTTTAAATTTAAGTATTTATTTTCTAAATTAATCCTTTTTTGTCTCAAAGATGTGTCTAAGTGCACTCTAAAATAAGTCAAACAAAAGGATCCGGCTCTCAAAACCACGTCGAAACACTCATGAAATTAGGTGATAAGTCAGATAAGATAAACATAGTAAGAACAGACCCTTAATATTTTTGCTGGTCATCAAGTGACTATTTTTTTCATGCATCTCAATTTTTTTTTTCACCGTTGATTTTTGTTCTAGGATTCGTGCATAGCTTTAAATGTGTCCTTGTCTTTTGTCGTCGGATCCACATGAGTTATTGGATTTACCCTTTAAGCTAGGCGCAAAGGTTGTGTATTCTTGTAATTTTCATCGCTGCCCTCGCATGTTCATTCCCAGTTGAGAGGTGAGCTCTCCAGGATGCAAGGTTGCATCGAGGTGATTTGGCTGGTGACTTTATCTGTGGAAGTTGTTCGGCGTTCTCGACGGCGACTGAAGGTGCTTTTGTTCTGGCACCATTTTTTGTGTAGATTTTCGTAGTTTGGCATATAAGGTTGTATGTTTGTTCAACGGAACTGTGCAATATTTTAAGTTCTGATTTGCGAGGAAATTAGAGTTTCAGCGGGTGATTTTTGGTTCGATTTGTGAGGGGTAGCCCTATGTACTTGATGGGCATGGACATGGCAGCTATTTGTCTTGATAAATCCTATAGAATCTCTCCGATATCTAGATTATGGTAGCTAATTGGGGTGGCAATACTTTTGTGCATATTTACCTAAGGCATCTGGCCTCCCCGAATCTCTCTAAGAGCTAGATGATGTGGGCTATGTCTTCTTTCGAAAGGTAGGCAAAGATTATGGCATCATTTGCATAAAGACTGCATCGAAGCTTTGCTCTATTGTTGCCAAATTGTCAGAGTGCTCTGTATTATGTTGCAATGTCAAATAGTCGTTGGAGTGGATCAATAGCCATGATAAAAAGGTAGAGTGACAATGGGCCCCATTGCCTTAAGCCTCACTCATGGTGGAAGGAGTGCCTGGGATACCATTTAGTAAGGAATGCCTCCAACCCTCCTCGTGGACGCACACAAGCTATTTCGCAAGCTGGTGGGACAATGACATTGTGACGTCCGCTGAGAACACTGGTTGTTTCTCTGTTATTTTGGGTATCCTCTGGCACATTTGACTCAAGCTTAACAGTAGAATTTTCTAGCGGCTCGAGCGCTCAACTTTGGCTCTTCTCGCAGCTCTCCTAGATGGCATGCGCCTTTGGGTGACAGCAGAGGCCTGTTTTGTAATTAATTAATTAAGCCACAAAGTTCCGCCGTGGAGGGGGCGTTAAATTCACCTCCAACGTTTTGTAATTTCATTCTTTATTAATATACATTGGCAGTTCTCCTGTCTTTCCTAAGAAAAGATCGTGGATGTAGATGATCACATGTAGGATCAAGGATATCTAGTTCTTCCACCTTGTTGGAAGGCCCAACTGTTGTAGAAGTTCTAATTTGATGGGATGACTTCGTATTTTGGAGGTATAAAGGTCTCTTCTAAGGTTGCACACTTAAAAAAAATTATCTTGAATACACCGGACATCGATGAATGCGCTCTGAGCCGTGGAGATTATTAAGTTCAAATGTCGGGATAGATGTATCACTGGCACTTTCGGTAGCAGCTTGGAGAAGGAATGAATTAATCTAATGGGCCTGAAATCTCCGACGCATGAGCTTTTCTCCTTCTTTCGCAGTAGGACAACATTTTCTATGTTGAGGCTACTTAGTCTGCCGACAGATCTTGGATGCTTTGAAAGGCATTAACCATGTCCGATTTACTTGTTAATTTCACAACACTCTCGGTAGAAAATCCTATCGAATCTGTCAGGTTGTCCCCAATAGTAATCTCTAAGTTTGGTCCCCCTATAGCCTTATATATAGGCTTCCTTTAAAAAGATTTTCTTCCTATATTTCTCCTATCCCCAATAGTGTTCTCTATATGAAGAATTGTATCGAGAAAGGAGAGAGAATCCCCTGTATATAAGGGAATGGAGAGGAATTCTCTATTTTAGATAATGGAATAGGGAACGCTGGTGGAACACACAGGGAAGAATCCGTCCTCTATTTTAGAGTAGAGGACGTTTTAGCGAAGCATGTCGGAGACAGAGCCGGTGCCTTATCCAACAGGACATGCCCGGTTGCTTGTCAGATTTCCTCCTCTAAAAAGGAGTGTCAAGATCTGTTGAGAATAATGCAATTTGAGTAAATATGATAAACAATTCACTTTGAATATAACAAAAATAACAAAGACATGAATTAAATTCAGAATCATGAATTCTTCAAATATAAGTAATAAAGCAAATAAATTCATGATCAACACTGACTTGAAAAACAAGGCAGTCACTAATCCAATCAAAACAGCATAAAGCTCAGGTTTAGATTGGGATTGCTCTCAGATTGCAAATTATGGGTTGCTAAATAGATTAGCCTTCCAACAAATAATTTGAGCTTTATATATCACAGGTTATTAAATCTGAAATCAGGTTTATACTCTAGAACAGCACTGTTCTTGCACCAAAAAATGGGTAAACCATTACTCAATATGTATGGCAAAGAGTAGCTAGGTACACCAGGAGTTAACAGATCAATTTAGATTGCAACCTAGCCGAAACAGCAACTAAAACAGTGCTGAATACCAGCACTGCTATGGTCACAAAATCAATCACTTAATAACCAATAATATACATTATTGACAGCACTAACTTTTCAATTAACGGTGATCGAATAGCAGTAAGATGATCATGTAAATTAACACCAAGTGCTATGCCATATAGATTGAGTCACCAAAAACAAATATAACGAACAGTGCTACTCTAGATCTATCAAATACTCCTAATAACAGATTAATAATCCTCAAGATAAGCAATCATCACCGAGCTAATCAAGTATTTCCCACATAATGCACTTCACCCAAATTGAGATGAATCAGCCCCTTTTGCACACGGCAAGGTCCCCAAATCCACCTCAATTGGCACAGTGTACAAACATAATAAAGGAGAAAAAGGCCAAAGGTCTTACTGAGCACCGAATTCAAGCTGGTCAGCAGAGGCAAAGCACGATGAAATCGCTGTCCCAGAAATCAGATCGCTGTGCTATTAACGCACCACCAACGAAAAGACCCGAAGATACGATGCCGTCACTCCCACCACGGCCAACGGCCACGGAAGGAGCCCGAAGTGCAGAGAGGAGCAGCAGCGAGCTCACGACGACCACCCCGTGGCCACCGGGAACCAAGTCGAGGAAGAGTACCACCACAGCAGCACACACCGGCCAGCAAGGACGCCAAAGCACCATCGAGCACCTGGGCGACGGCTAAACAGAGGGTGAAGAGAGAGAATCAACCAACCGCAAAAACCAATCGAGAGAAAATCAAAGAGAGAGCTGCGGTGTCCATCAAATAGGTGAGGGAAGTGAACCGGCATCATGAGAAACCCGGACGCCGAGGCCACGTCGCTCACGCCCACGCACGCCCGATGATGGCCGCGGCGCCAGCCGCAGCCCGCAAGACTCCTCCTCCCCTTAGGGTTCGGGCAACCCCAAATTGAAGAGCATGGGCAGCGCTGCTGCCCCCCTTATCCATCTCTCTTTCTTATGTGGGCCGGCCCATGGTGCAAAGGGCAAAATCCCAACAAGACCTTCCAAGTTCCAAGTTTACTTGTGGTAGGTTTAAGCGGTCCCAATTCAGGGTTTGTCTTCGACAACCGTTCACTTGCCCATGATTGCTTCAAAATGGGAGCATACCACATTCGCCTTGTGCCTGTGCATCTGCACCGAACCATTTGACGTCGTAAAGGATGCTATGAAGTTCTTCGTTCTACGTGCATTAGCTTTGATTTGCCATCTTTAGGCCTTTTCGATTGCTACCAGTTCAAGCACTCACTGCTTCAATCTTCTTCTAAAGTGTAGCTCAGCCGACGATAAGGGTCGCAAATCTTGAGCGACATTTAAACGAAGGATTAGCTCCCGACTTATATGGAGTTGCAACTTGGCCTCTCCTAATTAATAGGTGGCTCGTCCGCTTCTTCTTAACCAAAGGCCACCCAATTCGATGGCCTTGATCAAGACAGCATTCATATAGTCTACCTTTACATCTATGATACCATACACATAAATTTCTACCCTCATTAATTTAGCCATTTTCCCTCATTTTTCTAATTAACTAGCTCAATTTTTCTCACATGATTTGGCCATTTTGCCCCTGCCTCATTGTCTAGCCAAACCAGCTGCTAGGCTTGGCCTGTGGGCAAACAAACTGCTGCCCCCCGACCCCTCAATTTTCTTCTCTTCCCCTTCCCTGGCAATGTCCCTAGGCCCGCCCGCTCCGTCTAGATCGACGGTCGGTCCCTCCCCCACGCCTCCGTTGCCCCTGGCCCCCTCCTCGACACCGCGGCTGTAGCTGCGGCAGCCCTAGTGGCGCAGCAGCTGTAGGCGTGACGACGACGACGATAATGGATGTATTTTGCTATGTTAATACAGCTTTGGACTTAATGAATTTAGTGTAAAATTGTAGTATTTTAATTTACTGCCCATGAATAGAACTGTAATGGATGTCTTTCGCTATGTTAATACATGCTTTGGACATGCTTTTGGTTGGCTGAACATGATGCATACATGCTTTGGTTTTAGCAAGTGATGAATTAAGGTCAAAATCAATAAATTTATGTCATAATCGATAAATTTCAAATCTGTTGAACTTTTATTTGCATCATTCAAATATTTTTAGTTGCAAATTACTCCAGTCATGAACTTGGTGCGGTTGCACTAGCTAGTCCGCTTATTTATCTAGTTTGGCTAAATAATGAGGCAAGGGCAAAATGGTTAAGTCATTTGGAGAAAATGGGCTAATGAATCAGAAAATGAGGGGAAATGGCTAAAACGTCGTGGAGGGTAAAATTCATATGTACGTTGTCATGAATGTAAGACAAACTAAATTAATGTCGTATAGATCAAAGCCGTTGAATTGTGGATAAATCTCCCTCTTTAAAGCTATGGTAGTGTTTTTAAGCTTCCTCCTTATGACTGTGATTGGGTATGATGCTGCCTGTGGATTCTCCCAGGACGCTTTGACAGTGTCATGGAAGCCTGGAAACTTTGGTAAAAAAATCTTGAACCGAAACAAAAAAAAACTCATCTTGTCCGATTGCTTTAGCCAGGAACAAAGGACAGTGAACCGAGAAGGAGGAGGTCTTCGAACGTCAAATCCTATTTTGAAAACTCGATCGGACTTTACTAGGGTTGGATTATTCCTCTCGTTGCTCCATGTGTAGTTCCTATTTTGAACCTTGATATCTTTCAGTTCACATTTATTTATGGTCGCCCTAAACCTATTCATAAGCTGATAAGCCTCAGGTTGATATTATCGTTGTTTTTGTCTCGAGCATCATAAATCAAATTGAAATCACCTAAAATAACCCAGGGTATGGAGGACATCAGGGCCAAGGAGCTTATTTGGGGAACATGCTTAAACTGCACGGCAAACGGCAATGTTCTAGGGACATAACAGATATAGCCCTCCAACGGGGGCGGGGAGGAATTGGCCAGATAGCCATGAACATTCCGGCCTCGCTTGTTTCATCTTAAATTAAATTAAATTAAAATTTATTATTTTTATAAACTAAATGTTGTAATACTTTTTATTCATTTCTTTAGAGTTTTTAATAATTCTTCCTACAAATTGTAAAATATTTTTTTCATGATTTTTAAATTTTTTAAGACATCTTTCAAAGGGTTACAATTTTTTATATTAAAGTTTTCATCAACTTTCAATTCAAACAAACAATGCCTCAATGCTAAATCCTACCTACATTCCTAGGGTGAGTCCTACTTACCATTAGTTTACCTAGAACCTCGAGCACCAAAAACCATGAGTTTTGCTATAAGGCCCAGCTTGCCACTAAGCTGCGTCATGCAATTGTTACTCTTACCATGCATCCACCACTTGTGCCAATACACTATGGTCTTCGCATTGGCCCCTAGGATGTAGGGGTGGATTCTAGTCAATCCTGAGCGAGCTTAGGCTGTCAAAGCTCGAGCTCGGCTCGGGTTAAATTCGAGATTGAGCTCGATGAAAACTCGGCTAGGCTCAAGATCGGCTCAGTTGAGCTCGAATGAAGATATTTGTGCTGTTTTAAGGGGAAGATGAGACTAGATGAGCTCGGTTGGACTCGATTTCAAGCTCGAGCTCGGCTCGAATTGGTTGAAGAATTAGATTTAAAGAGAGAAATATGCTACGCAACGATGATTATTCAGGCTCAGGATCGAGCTCGATGAAAGCTTGGCTAGGCTCGAGATCGGCTCGGTTCTCGAATGAAGGGATTTGTGCTGTTTTAAGGGGAAGATGAGGTTATGTGAGCTCGGTTGGACTCGATTTCAAGCTCGAGCTCGAGCACGACTCGAATTGGTTCAAGAATTGGATTTAAAGAGATAAATATGCTATTCAATGATGATTATTCAGACATGGTTGGGCTCGATGAAGGATCGGGATTGGGTTCGAACTCGACTCGAATAGACTCGAACTCGGGACCGGGCTCGAGATCAGCTCGTTTAGAATTTGAGCTCAATTCTTGAACCAAACTCGATCCGATTTCAAATAGCTCATTGATCCATCGGTCCAGCCCTGTAGATTGGTATGGTCGATTTTCCCTTGATGCCTCCTATTCATATCACAGTGTGATTCTTCGGTGTTATTGCATCCTCCCCAGCTTCCGTTCTGAGTATTCACTACACACTACGAGCTGTAGCGCGACGAGAGTTGATGTGATATATAAGAGCAGTGCATTTCTTGGTGTTTTTGCATTTATTTATACAATATTTAATTAAGGTTGGTGGGAGTACCATCTTATCTCAATTCATTGGAGTACCTATTTTCATTCAGATAGCTTCGGGCCTTGGCATTTATGCCAGCTAAGCATTTTTCACAAAGAACATCATACTCTCAATTCTACATTTTGAGGTAAATACTCAATCCTGCCATGCAGGGAAAAAAGTGTGTCCATTGCAATTTGTAACTACACAACCATCAATCGCCTAGTAGGTTGGTGGTTGTTACCTCCACGGTTCAATAAGGGTGTGGGTGTTCAACCTTCAATGCTAGGGTCTAGGCTATATAAATGAAGGCATCAAGACTATAGAGATTGATCCATCGGTCTCACTACAGGAAACATCAAATATGAACCGCCGGCGAGGTTGCCGACTGCCACAAAACTTGTGAGAACATGTACCTGATCAGGGATATATCATTGGTCTTGTTTGTTTTAGCTAAAAGTTATTGAAAACTTTAATATGAAAATATCGTAACCCCTTGAAAGACGCTTTGAAGAGTTAAAAAGATATTTAAAAGTTATTTTACAAACTCTAAGAATGAACTATTTAAAGGATGCGTCTTGGGTTCGGACGTCCGATCGTTAATCGATCGATCGGACACAGCCTTCGTCGGCCCGGCCCAACTACACCAGCGAGCGCGTGCTGCAAACGTTAGGCCCGCACAAAACGCCAGCCAATCAAAATAGCATGCAACGCCTCTCCCTCTCTTTTTGCATGGATGATGCAAGCTGATGTCAGCGGAAAATATTTCGTTTTCGTTTCATTTTCGACAGCCATAACGTTTGACTGGGAGCTCCAATCCACGAACCGTTTGTACCGGTGTGTTCCTCATTTTTTTACGAACAAAACTAGACCAATGTTGCTATATAAAATTTTACTGAAACAATTTGTTTATCCTAGTGCAACAATTAGTTTAGCCTATTGAAACAATATGACTAGCTGCTGAAACAATTAGTTTTGCCTGAACGTATAACCAAGTGCACCAATTAATTTAGCCTATTGCAAACAATATGTATAGCCTCCTGAAACAATTAGATTAGCCTATTGGAACAATCTGTATGAACTGCTGAAACAAATGGTTATCCTAATGGAACAATTAATTTAGTCTGTTGAAACAAATGGTTTATCCTATTGGAACAATTACTTTTACCTAGTGGACGTATAACCATCTGAAACAATTGGTTTATCCTATTGGAACAATATTTATAGCATACTAAAACAATTGGCTTAGCCTATTGTAACAATATATATAGCCTGTTGAAACAACTAGTTTAGCCTGTTGTAACAAGTTTACGACCATGTTCAACCTTCAATGCTAGGGTCTAGGCTATATAAATGCGGCGTCACTATTTCGCAGGAGCCTGCGCGCCGGCCAAACGCGCAGGCGCCGCGATCTACCGTTGGATCTTGGGTGCTCGCGCGGTCTGCCATTGGATTGTGGGTGTGTCTGGATTAATCCAAAAGTTAGCACTCAATTAGTGAAAATTCCACTAAATTTCTACTGTTTTTCCACATTTTTATTTATTGAAAAAAATGTTTTGCGATAGTGGATTTTTTTGCGTGAGGTCTGATCTATTATAGATTTATTTTGTTTTCTGTTTATTATAGATTTCTTTTGTTTTCTATTTATTATAAATTTTATTTTGTTTTCTATTTTTCACGTCGAGAGATTTTTTGCTCATATAATTTGCGAAATCGTGTAGGCGCAAAAATTCCACTAAGTTTCTACTTTTTTCCACATTTCCATTTATTGGAAAAAGTTTTGCGACAGTGGAATTTTTTTGCGCGAGGTGTACATGCATGTACGTGGCATGTGCCTACACAAATGCTGAAATTGCAGGCGCCTGCCTAATAGTGCCTCCCATATAAATGGAGGTATGAAGACTACAGAGATTGATCCATCGGTCAGAGTACAGGAAACATCAAATATGAACCGCCGGTGAGGTTGCCAACAGCCACAAAACTTGTGAGAACATGTACCTAATCAGGGATATGTCATTGATTTTGTTTGTTTTAACTGAAAGTTGTTGAAAACTTTAATATGAAAATGTTGTAACCTCTCGGAATACGTATTAAAGAGTTGAAAAAAATTATTTAAAAGTTATTTTACGAACTCTAAGAATGAACTATTTAAAACATCACAAAAATGGCTATAAAGTATTACGTAGTACATCGTTTTGACTTATAAAAAAACAAACTTTTATTTAATTAATTTAATTTAATCTGAAACAAACAAGACCATTAACACTCGATGCACTACATCAGAAAAATATTTTACGCAGGTTCACAATATGTTCTGCCAAACATGTAGTATGAATAGGCAGTGGCATTTGTCCAGCTCCTTTCAGTCCTCTCAATCTGGTTCCTGGCTAGGTCGCTGCCCTTGTGCAGCCAGGGGTGACCTGAAAGCAAGAATTTTGACATAAGAATAGTTTTGCCCTCCACGAGTCATGACGCCATTGCCAAACGACAAGAATCACCAATTCACCGATCGATTCAATGCAGCGAATTAGCGGGGAACTCACGGAGGACTTGGCGCGCCGTGAGGCGCTTCTTGGGGTCTCTGACGAGCATCTTCCTGAGGAGGTCCTTGGCGTCCTCCGACACGCTCGGCCATGGGTCGTTCTCCAGGTCCAGCGAGCCGTGCAGCACCTGCTCGAACACCCCCTGCTCCGTCTCTGCAAATCCATGGCGTCGTTCAGCACAGCGAGGACGACGACGACGACGACGATGGTGACAAATGGATCTCATTTCAGGCTTGTACGTGATGTAAGACTGTGGCATGGACGTATCACGTATATATGTACCTGCCCAGAAGGGAGGCACGCCGCAGAGGAGGATGTAGATGACGACGCCGGCGCTCCACACGTCGGCTTCCTGGCCGTAGCTCTTCTTCAGCACCTCCGGTGCCATGTAGTACGGGCTCCCCACCACTTCGGTGAACATCTCGCCTGCGAGAATCCATTACTTTCCCGTGATCTCATCATACCAACGGATCAAGAATGTGCAATTCTTGTTGTTGACGATGGTGTGATTATGTGAGGCACCAGATGAATAATCAATCGTTGTACCTGGGCGGAAGAACGTGGAGAGGCCGAAGTCGACCATCTTGAGCGCGGCGCCGCTGTCGTCGTCGCCGACGAAGAGGAAGTTCTCGGGCTTGATATCGAGGTGCATCACGCCGAGGGAGTGGCAGAACTCCACGACGGCGACGATGGCGCGGGCGAGCTCGGCGGCCTTCCTCTCGGCGTAGCGCCCGCCGCTCGCGATCCGGTCGAACAGGCTGCCGGCGCAGAGCTCCATCACCACGTGCACCGCCGCGGCGTCCTCGTAGGCGCCATGGATGGAGACTATGCCCGGGTGGCCGCCGGCGAGGTGGCGCATGATCTGTATCTCCCGGTGCACGCACTCGGCGTCCTTGCCGGCGGCGAACCTCCGCTTGGCGATAGACTTGCACGCGTACTCCCTCCCCGTCGCCTTCTCCACGCACAGGTACGTCGTGCCGTAGCGCCCTCGCCCCAGCTCCCGCCCGATGCTGTACTTCTCCGTCAGATCGCCGGTCTCGCTCCGCAGCACCGCCCCCTCCTGAATTCTGGCGCCGGAGACACGCTTGGTGTCTCCCGGCTCCTCGGGAGGCGACTGCGGCGGCGGCGGCGGCGGCGGCGGCACGCCGGCGTTGGGAGGAGAAGCGGTGGCCGCGGGCTGGACGGCGGTGGCGGAGCGGGTGGTAGTGTAGAGCTGGGAGGGGGTGGTCGCGGCGGCGCGGCGAGAGTGCCGGTCGGAGCCGGGAATGGTGCTACGGAAGCAGTTCTTGGAGAAGCTGCGGCGCGTGCTAACGCAAGCGTTGCCCATCGGTGGCTGCGGCGGCGGCGGTGCAGCGGGTGCAGCGTTCGTCTTCTTCCTCCACCTCTGCAATTGAGATAACGCGCCTGTCCAATTTTTTCCTGCTTAGGCTGGCGTGCATTCCAATGCTCCGGTTGATATCCTCGCGATTAAGATAATCTTGTTTATGAAAACAATTTCTGATCTTCCTAAGTTTGCTGGCTCTTTTTTTCGTTACTTATTCATTGTAGTTGATAAAGACTTTTCTTTTATTGCAAACCGTCATAAATCTAGCCGTGCAAACGCTTGGATCACCTCGCTCGTTCTAAATGAATGTGTTAGTTTTGTTAGCTACATGGAATCTTATACGGAATTCTACTTGAATACGTATTAGTTACCTGATTATGGTTGGCTGTTGTACAGTATAATTAAACAATCTTCGAAACTATAAATCGAACCACAAAGATGGTTGGTTTTGTGTTGATTTTTTTCTCCAACTAGATAGGTTACATTCAACGAATCAGGCAGGAATGCAGCCAATAGTTCGTTTTTAAAATCTCTCTTTGCTTCTATCAACATAATCCTTCCCTTTTCCTCACTACTTCCATTGGTTCGATCGGAAGACCAGCGAGTCAGCGACCTCTGCTACCTTCACCATCATCATCGCGACACTCAGAGTAGCTGTAGGATCGTAGGCGCTAAATACCCCTAATTAGCGGAAGCAAATCGATGAAAGTAGATACTCATATAGAAAAAACATTACCAGAGACGCACACGTTTGATAACGCAGTTGGTCTGGTCTGTGTTACCTTGCTCTGTAACAGCTCCTGGCCACGCCTCACGACTCACACGACGTCTACTGTCCTAATCCTAACACAACCCCTCGCTCATCTGCCTCTCTTCCCTGCAAAAATCTTTTCTAATCTTCCTCTAATCTCTCTAATCTTCTCTAATCACCTCTAGAATTTTTCTAATTTTCGTAGCCGTCGTTAACATGTGAAAACCCTAAAACTCCTCTAAATTCCGACCCTCTTCGTCCCTTTATATAGTGTAAAAATCACGAATCCAACTCGGGCTCAAACTCTACTCCAACTCGGGCTCAAACTCTACTCCAACGCGGCCTGCTGCGCTCCCACCTGGGCCAGCCTGCCGCTGCCGCTGCCTCCCAGCCGCACTGGGCCGCCTGCCCCGCTGGGCCACGCAAGCCGCCTCCTTCCTGGGCCTGCGCCGGCTGCCTGCCAGCCTTGGCCTGCATGCCCGCACGGTACACTGCACACACGCACAGCCCACTGCACACACGCACAACCCCATGCACGCGCTGTGCACTTTTTCTTTTTTCTTTTTCTTTTTCTTTTTCTTTTCTTTCCTTATTTCTTTTCTCCTTTCTTCTTTCCTACAAAATCAATCACACACACACACACACACACACACACACACACACACACACACATATCCAAATCTCACCAAAAAGCATTAGTTCCATATTAGTAAATTGGAAAATCACCTCGTCACAAAATATTGAAAATATTCATTCAACAGTAGCGAAGGTGACTGGGCGTGCCAGGATATTTCATTTTTGTTTCCTATCCAGATCAATCAACAACACTTCTATTTCATGGTCACCATGCAATTCGCTGGTTGCTTATGTTAACATTTGTTGGCACGAATTATTCCTTTTAATCTAGACTTTTGTAATCCGGCTCCACTGCTATCAACAATGTATGTTTTTCTTTTTTCCCACAAAAGTGATTGGAGAGATAGATATTTTGTTTTTCTCGCATTAACATGGAAATTTTTTATTTTTTATAATTAATGTGGGATGAGAAATGTTTTTAGGATTTTATGATTAACATGGTGACTCGTTTTATCCTCCTGTATGGAATTCTAAATGAATGTGTTAGTTTTGTTAGCTACATGGAATCTTATACGGAATTCTACTTGAATACGTATTAGTTATCTGATTATGGTTGGCTGTTGTACAGTATAATTAAACAATCTTAGAAACTATAAATCGCACCACATAGATGGTTGGTTTTGTGTTGATTTTTTTCTCCAATTAGATAGGTTACATTCAACGAATCAGGCAGGAATGCAGCCAATAGTTCGCTTTTAAAATCTCTCTTTGCCTCTGTCAACATAATCCTTCCCTTTTCCTCACTACTTCCATTGGTTCGATCGGAAGCCCAGCGAGTCAGCGACCTCTACTACCTTTACCATCGTCATCGCCACACTCATAGTAGCGAAGGTGACTGGGCGTGCCAGGATATTTCATTTTTGTTTCCTATCCAGATCAATCAACAACACTTCTATTTCATGGTCACCATGCAATTCGCTGGTTGCTTATGTTAACATTTAGTTTTCTCAGACACAACCATAATCTACCATGGTTGTTTTTTGCCTGATGTCTCCTATTCTCATCACAACATAATTCTTCTATTGTTCTTACCATCTCCTCCGGTTTTGTTGTGCTAGTTTATATATAGTGCTTTACTATGAGATGCAGTACATCAAAGAGCAGTAGTGAATACTCAGAAGCGTATATGTGGAGTTTGTGCAGTTTTTTCTAATGGAATGGAAGGTTGGTGTGAGCAGTTCATCGATTTGTTGAGGTACTTTGGGTTATTATCATTGAAAGAATCTTGGCATTCATGCCAACGAAGCATGTGCCTAAAGCTGGCCATCATACTTAATTTTATCTGAGTAGGACTATGTGGGGTGAAAAATGTAGGCATCTATATCCTCTATACAATTTACATCCAGAGACATTAACCACCCACGTATTGACGATGATAATATGTTGGTTGGAACCTCTACCGTTCAATAAGATGTTCGTAAGAAATTTTACTTCGATTATAGTTTCTCTGTTCCATGAAAGAAAATTTGTTTCCCATGTCCACATCCTATATGTGCTTGTTAGTTGTTCTCTTCACCTTATTTATTTCGTCCCTGGGTCAAAACTCTGAACGCTTTGATTATTAAAGTTCATTGTTCCTATCTTGAAACCACGTATCTTGAAGTTCTTTGACTCAAATCGAACGAAGAGGATCAAGCTTTCCAAACCACCTCAAGCTCTCCAAGTTCACTTATAAGCAAATAAGGTAAAACAAATAAGCTGGAGAGAACAACCCTGCTTGCAAATCCCTCAAAATAGGAGGGAATGCGAAATAAATAGAAGCATAAAAATATATTGAACATCATTTCTTGTTTATGTGATTACTTCTGAAACAAAACCTACTCTTGTGTTTGTTCAAAAAAAACTACTCTTGTGAAGTCAAAGCAGAGCTCCATTCTTATCAAGAAGAGAGATTTGTTGTTGTAAGGCAGGTAAGTTCTATTTAGCATGTACAAATACATTCTTTCTTGTACTTCTTACGCATTACAAAATTTCAAGAACACTAGTTTTGTTTTAAGCGGTTCACCAGCAGATGTTGCTACATGACCAAGCCTTAAGTAAGCATAAATTTATCAGAACGCATGCTTCAAATCTGCAGTTGATAGAGCTCCTATGTATTGATCAGAACACATGTTCCCTTTACAATTACAACACGTATGCACAACACAATTTCACAGAGTAAGATAGGGTATACAGATATACAATACAACACTACAACATTGTTAGCTATGCACCTTCAAGGCATCCCTAAAACCGACGCTAAGGTTGTATTGAGGACTTCTTTTCCCAAACCCTGGACTCGTCTTCTGCATCATTGCGACAAACTCGTTGTAATCTATGCGCCCATCCTGCAGACGATCAACAAATAAGCAAAAATGCCATGAGATTTAACATGGTGAATTGTGTTTCAGTGACTACAATAATCATGCTTAATAAAACCGTAATGTGGGATTGATCATTTGGCGATCTTACATTGTCCTGATCTACTTCGCCTATCATGTCTTCAAGCCGAATGTCCTCGATGCCAAATTCGTCGCAGGCCTGCTGGAGTTCATCAGCTGTGATGTATCCACTGCCATCCTTGTCAAAGTATTGGAAGGCAGCAAACAGATGATCTTCCCTTTCAACTTTGTTGAAGTGTAGAGTAGCAGCTATGAATTCTCCGTAGTCTATGGTACCACTGTTGTCGATATCAGCCTGCAGCATAAAACACACGATTCGTTGAAGATTTAGCGAAAGTACTTGTAAAAAATACAATAATGGTCCAAATGAATGTTTACCATTATCACAAATATATATTAGGGAGGGAATCAAGGAGCCACAATGACTAGGGAAAGATATCAATATATTATACTGTGTAAATGCAATATTAGGATTGTTCGTTATTTTTTCCTGAACTTATTTTGCTTGATCAGTGCATCAATTGAAACGCTATGTTTTGCGAAATGCTTCAATAATAGAGTATAGAGTTTTTTGTTCATCCTTGCATGCAAATCCCATTTTGTTGTCTAAAAGGGTAGCTATTTAACTGGTATTAAAGCTAAATTAATCTACTTGTTGAGCAGGCCACTAACCTTCACTTACACCAATCGAACTTGTTATATGTTTAGTTAATAAGTTTTGATCTCCTCAATATAGATAGTGTTAAAGAAGCAATACAAGGACACTCCTTTTTATGTACTCTTACATTGATATGAATAGTTAAACTGCTTATGAATGTGTTGTTTGCCCGACATATATGATATACCAATAAATTCAAATTTATTGGCCAGATGTGGGAAAGGAAAAAAAAAGAAAAAAGAAAAAAAGAAACTTACAGCCTGCATGAGTTGAGATATCTCTGATTCCTTCATGTTGGCACCCACCCTCTCCAACCCAGCCTTGAGCTCCTCGAAATTGATCTGCCCGCTGTTATCGGTGTCCATCATCTTGAACATCTCCTTCAGCCCGGCGATCTCCTCCTCCGACAAGTTTTCGGCGATCACCTGCGCAATCAATCACACAAGGTCACATCCCCACAAAATTCAACTTCACAAGGCAGCAAAGGCACTGGACACTCCGGTGAGGTCACTGAAAGTGGTGCTCACTCTCAGGGCCATCTTCTTCAGCTTGTTCATCGCCGAGAACTGCTTGAGCCGCGAGAGGACCGCCGAGTCCAGGGGCTTGTCAGGCGCCGAGCCGATCGATTGCAGCCATGGGTGGCCTGCAGAAGAAAGAATTTTGAGCACAAGAGAAAATTGGCAATGAGTGAGGCCATTGCACACTGACAAGAATCACCAATGCAATGAAGAAGGAGGAGGAGGAGGCAAATCGCACATAGGACTTGGTGAGCGGAGAGGCGCTTCTTGGGGTCCCTGACGAGCACCTTCCTGAGCAGGTCCTTGGCGTTCTCAGACACGCTCGGCCATGGGTCCGTCTCGAAGTCCAGCGAGCCGTGCAGCACCTGCTCGAATATCCCCTGCTCCGTCTCTGCAAATCCATGGCGCCCGTTCAGGGTAGTGACAATGATGACGACGATGATGATGACAAACGAAGTAGAAAGGACTCACCTGCCCAGAAGGGAGGCACGCCGCAGAGAAGTATGTAGATGATGACACCGGCGCTCCACACGTCGGCTTCCTGGCCGTAGTTCTTCTTCAGCACCTCCGGCGCCACGTAGTACGGGCTCCCCACCACGTCGGTGAACACCTCGCCTGCGAGAACCACCAGCTCGTCTTCATCATGTCATGTCCGCACGATTGCAAGAACTTGGTGAGCAATTGAATTTGATTGTTGTGCTTGTGATTTGCACCTGGGCGGAAGAACATGGAGAGGCCGAAGTCGATGGTCTTGAGCGCGGCGTCCTCGTCGTTGCTGATGAAGAGGAAGTTCTCGGGCTTGAGGTCGCGGTGCATGACGCCGAGGGAGTGGCAGGACTCGACGACGGCGACGATGACGCGGGCGAGCTCGGCTGCCTGCCGCTCCGTGTAGTGCCCCCTGCGCACGATCCGGTCGAACAGCTCGCCGCCGGCGCAGAGCTCCATCACCACGTGCACCGCCACGGCGTCCTCGTACGCGTCACGGATGGAAATTATGTTGCGGTGGCCGGCGAGGTGGTGCATGATCTGGATCTCCCGGCGAACGTCCTCGACGTCCTCGTCGGTGATGAGCTTCCGCTTGGCGATGGACTTGCACGCGTACTCCCGCCCCGTCGCCTTCTCCACGCACAGGTACGTCGTCCCGAACTGCCCCTGCCCCAGCTTCCGCCCCAGGCTGTACTTCTCCTTCAGGTTCTCCGTCTTTCGCCGGAGCACCGATTCCACCTGCAGCCCGGCGCTGGAGACGCGCTTAATGTGCGCCGGCTTCTTGCGCGTGGACTGCTGCCTCGGCTGCTGCGGCTGCGACGGCGGCGGCGGCTGCTGCTGCTGCTGCGGCGGTGGCGGGTTGCTGCTGGGTTCTTTGTGCGCCGGCTGCGGCTGCGGTTGCGGCTGGGGAGGAGGCCTCGCCGGCGGCTCGGAGATGACTATGGGCGCCGGCGGCGCGGTCTGCGTGTGGGTCGTCGGCGGCTTGCCGTCGTGGGGGTGAGGAGCGGACGCGGCGGACTGGACGACGGGGACGGATCTGGAGGTCACCGTCGGCTGCGATGGCGTGGTCACGGCGGCGGAGCGGGAGCGCCAGATAGAGCCGGAGATGGTGCTGAAGAAGCGGTTCTTGGAGAAGTTGCGGCGAGGGCCGACGCAGACGTTGCCCATCGGGCGAGCCGCGGCAGCGCCGAGACGGCGGCGGCGGCGGCGGCTGTCAGACTCGGCGTGCCCACAGCGTTCGTCCTCCTCCGCGGCAGCAGTGGCATGGCAGTCCTGCTGCTGCTACGCCAGCGGAACGCGCCCCCGCTCCGCCGGGAGGCGATCGGCGATTGAGTCGGAGCCTCGGGGGCGGGGGGTGGCGGATTGGTGGTCTAGGTTTGGCGGAGGCGACGATCGTGGGAGAAGAGAGGAGCTAAAAATGGAAAGGTGGAAGCGAGGAGGAAGAAGAAGCAGAGACGCAGCGGCGCCTCCCTAATTTTGGAGGGAAACAGGGGAGCGCGGGAAATCGGTTGGCGCGTGCAACGGGTGCGCTCGCGTGCTGTCATCTCCTTCCAAGTTCGAACTCCCAAAACAACTCATTGTTCGTCACAATCTTATTTATCGTATTGTCATAACTTGGAGCAATTTTTTTTTTTTTGAGAAAAACTTGGAGCAATTTTTTATCATCCTGAACCTGCTGCAAGCTCAAACCCTGAACGGGACTCGAGACAATTTTCGACTGAAAACACTGTCGTAGCGCAAGCTTATTCCCAGTAAAAATCCACCGTGTTCGTGAATTTGACGGTCAAACTCGCCCACCAAGAGTCTTGTTTTTCTTTTGGTTTAAATTAAGATTAAAATATATTGCTGAAAATTTACGAAACCAACAATAAAATACTTAATAGTCATTATTTAAGCGGATCTGCTCACTTGTAGTCGCCTGGGCGGCAGTTCACTCGTCCAGGCGGCGGCGGCGAGGGTGGAGGAGGAGGGGCACGGGCGAGACCGAGAGAGAGAGAGGCGGGGAGGGAGGGGGAGAAAAAGAGAAGAGGGAGGGGACGTCGGGGCCGTTGGATCTCAATCCAACGAAGATTCAACGGCCCAGAAAATTGCTTGGGCACCCCTATAGGGACCCAGGCTACTGTGAGGGGGTCAATCCCTTATTTAAGATTTTAAATGATTCTTCTTAATATTTTAAAAATTGGTTTTACTTCTACGAAGGCGCCTGCATTTGCTCGCGAGCGCGGGCACTCGCGCATGCACTCGAAACGCCAGGCTCGCCCATGCGTTTGGAACGCCGGGCTTGTGCATGCGCTAGAAACACCGGGCTCGCGTAGACGCTCGCGCAGGCGCTCGAGACGCCAGGCTCGCACAGGGGCTCGCTCAGGCGCTCGCGAACGCGAGCTTTCGCATTCATGAGCCCGCCGCCGACGCCGCTGCTAAGGGCTCGCGAACACTGGGCCGCCCCGCTTGAGGGCGCCGTCGTCGCCTGCTTCAACGCCCCGCCTTTCTCCCCGTCGACCTACTCTTCTGTACCTCTCTAATTTGCTCTATCGGCAGCTTACAGAGTTTTTTTTTACTTTTTTTATACTATTTTTTCAGTACTTCTGTACGGTGAAATTTCTATACAATCGTACTGAAAAAAGGATGGCCTGCACGAAACGCAAAATGCAGATGCCTGCGTTCTAGTCTGTCCCTTTAAAAATATTTTTAAAAACTTTTTTGACCTTTCAAGCCTAAAAGGGTGTATTTTTATCATAATTTTATGTTGATTTTAGTTGGAAAAAAAAAAGGTCGTAGCCCCACTAGGTTAGGAGGTGCATGGGTGTGACTAAATGTAGACATAAATTTCACAAATATTGTTAACAATGGAACCCCCCACCCACCCACCAAAAAAAGAGGGAGGGTAACGCAGAAATTTGCCAAAGTTTCAGAAAATAAAAAATCCATGCTCCCGAGCGACATGCATTTTGGATGGGGTATTCATTTTCACTTGGCAGGCATTAAACAAGGATTAATGTTCAGACAGTAGAACCATGTCCACAAACAGGATCCAAGTACAAAGACAGGTAACATCCCACTAAGAAAAGGTACAAAGCCATAAAACACAGCTTTTAGTAACCACTAAGAAAGAGAGTTCACACAAAGCACAGTTTCTGGTTTACACAAGAATTTCACCAGCTTGACCTAAAAAACATAAGAAAAGCTCCAGCATATGAATTCATTGCACGCCTCGTAAGCTGGCCTCAAAAAGGGCAATTTAACATCGCAATGAATCAACGAAAACCCCTCCCTCTAATTTCTACTGCTCAGGCAGATTCTACAAGAACACCCAAAATGAAGCCTTCGTGCCGCCTTCTTATTTATTGGGTGCTACCATCCTCTTTCCTGACCCAGACCTTGTATTTCAACTGAAAAATCAACTATTTCATTGTTCTTCTCAAACGTCTCGTTCATGCGAGCAAGAAATTGTTTCACCCTCTCTTTGTTGAGATGAAATGGAGGCAAGACTTCCTTTATAGTCCTCAATCAGCACTCCATTCAATATGTAGCAATGCCACGAGAGATCCAGGGGCTTAATTGCTCCATCCACACGAGTGTGCCCAGTGACTTCCATTTCCAAATCATTGATGTTGGAGTAGAGTTGGTTCAATCCAGAACGCATGTTAGCATGCTTGCAATGACTTCGTTTATAGGCTCTGTCAGAATCATTTGCTTCGCTGGCCATTTTCCTTGCAATTTGCTATAAGGAGTAAGATCACAAAAGAGACATGCTGGCTGCTAAGGAAGACCAGTTAATCATTTTTAAAATGTAAATAATTCGAAATTCCGTACAAATATTTAATATTTGTACAAATTCATGGAAATGTTTTACAAGATAGTTATTTATGTGCACAAAGTTATTACAGCATACCATTTAAGATGAACTTGGCTACAACTTGCTCATATGGCTACACCACTTCAGCATAGAAAATTCAACCCTAGGGAAAAATGGGTTTGGCAACTACTAAACAAAAAAAGGAAGGGGAAGAGACAAAGACATTTGTGCGGTATCTTTTGGAATTTCAGAAGAACACATATAAGTACTTATATTTATAGACACTAACTACTCTTGTATTTTCCACGCTCCATTTTTACAGCACAATTCACCATCCTTTTTTCCTTTTGAGCACTTATCCCAACACCACCCCTAAACTCAACCATGGCCCAACTCACATCTAGAAAGAAAACCTTATCAGTACATCGCAGCATCCCCTTGTCCACAAGGCCCATCCAAAAGCTGTTTTGCCTTTAGGACAGATTGCCCTGCTTTTGACAGCACACTGACAATGCACCATTACTCTGGTTGGCAGATCAGAAAGATCAGGTAGTGCATAACACTAATAACAGAACAAGTCCATTGGCAATGCTAATGTTAAACTTTGGACTTTCAAAATAAGGATACTAGGAATGCAATATGCTCATTCAAATAATATTCATCTATTTAACAAGGTGGGTGTCTGCAGCAATCATAAATTTCAAATTGGTTAATGTGCAGCTTGGGATACTGGTATCCTTGAACACATGTGTATAGACAAGATTATAATCGAGAGCATCATCATCAAAGACAGAGGCAGGCAGAGAGAGCGGGAGAGAGAGATCCTTAAGGAAATTTTGGCATGAGAGCAAGGGTCAGAAGGCAAGCAAACATCAATAGAGCTGAAATTTCATGCACACAACTCCATGTCTCCATGGCAGCCTCTGACTAATACATATTCCAGAAATGAGCTGTCTATGGAAAAAGATAACCTAAATCATTTTTGTATATGCCAAACATTTGGCATGACTATTTTTTTACATTTTTTAAAGTTTGTTGGTTCAATTTTTTAAATATATCTTGCAGGTTTTACAACTTTTGGAATAAAATGAGTCCATACCGACCATGAATTGGCTAAGGATTTATTAGACCTGATTGGGGCAGAAAAACACGAGGCTCACATATTTCTCGTATTTATATGGTATAATAATATACATTTATTTTCAATTAACAAACTAAAACTTCTGCGTTTTCATATATTTCTCGGTTACTTCTTCTCCCTAGTCCCATTGCCTCTCAATCCAGGTGTACTCTCATGCCCTCCATGGTGTTTTCCCCTAACCTACTCTGTATTGCTTCCACCACAAGAAGCTACACTGGTAGCAAGTGTTTAGTTTCAATTTTCAATTATGTTACCAGCTGTTCGTTAACCCTCTGAACAAAGTTAACCAAATGAGCAGTACCATATCAAGTTAAATGAATAGTGCATCTCATCTTCTAACTTATCTGCAATTTTTGTGACATATGTTTTTGTCAATTACGGGACTAAAAAGCTTATGGCTGTTCCTGCTATTCCTTTTAAATTAGCCATGGAAACAATCCATATATGAAAAGAAGGTAGGACGGCTACACTTCATCTGTAAAATGATAGGCTAGTGTTAAAAATCAAATCTAACAATAGTAGATTACATGATCCCAATCAGAGTTTGTAGAGACCAATGCCAAATGTGAGCCAACTAATATTGCAGCAAAACAAGCTCTAACAATACCTAACACAAGTATACATTTTCAAAGAACATGTAAATCACTGCATAAGTTAGACATTCCAACTTAAGTTTGTGTTGTTATCAAGTATCAACTATGCACAAAGCATACTTACTTCCACTATGGAGACCAATAGAGCACAATCATTTACAATATTATGAGCTAGACAGTTAGATCTAGGACCAACCAACAGCTAGGAGAACAAGGTGGACCACAGTAAGTTATATCTGCCAAGCCCCACTACAAGATTGTTAATGCAATCCATACATATGGCACAGAATTCACATCTAAAACATTCAGGGTCAGTCTATACCAAGGCATTGTGAACAGACTAAAGTAAAAAAAAGTTGACAGTGTTAGTGGAGTACACCCAACAAATATGAAGAACAACGTGAAACTTGAGACCAGAGGGAAAATTTAATCCATTCTATGTAGAAACCATACAGCTTGTATCTGCAGTGTATGAAAAGTGTGGTATTGAACAGAAACCACCGCCCCTAAATCCTAACAAGAACAACGCTCCTATCTTGCAGTCATAGCAGCTTAAATAGGTACAACGTTTTGTTGCTCACGGTAGTGTTGGGATCAAGGTTAATGATGATGTAAGTCCTAACTTTCACACCTGTAAAGAAGTTCACCAAGGGGATCCTTCATCTCCCAATTTTATTTAATGCTGTGGCGGATATGTGGCTATTTTAGTTTCAAGGGCAAAAACAGAGGGCCGAATTGAAGGAATTGTACCTCATTTGATTGAGGATGGACTCTCTATCCACCAATATGCTGATTATACTTTTTTTAACCATGATTTTGAGCAACCTCAGAACATGAAACCTGTGCTTAATACTTTTAAACAACTTTTGGGCCTAAAGATTAAATTTTTATTTGAGTGAAATTTATTGTTATGGCGAGACCAAAAACTTTAAAAAGGATTATGCTAATCTTTTTGGGTGCGAGGTTGCTTCTGCTCCTTCCAAATATCTAGGTATTCCTATGCGTCATAGAAAGTTACATAATGCTGACTGGAAATGTGTAGAGGAGAGGTTTGAGAAGAAACTAAGTGGTTGGAAAGGAAAACAACTCTCAGTTGGGAGGCGTTTGGTTTTGTTAAATTCTGTTCTCAATAGTTTACCTATGTTTATGATGTCTTTATTTCAAATTCCACGAACAGTGCTCAAAAGGCTGGATTATTTTCGATCTAGATTCTTTTGGCAAAGTGATGGTCATAAGAGGAAGTATAGGTTGGCTAAATGGAACTTGTTATGTCAACCTAAGGATTAGGGTGGCCTTGATATTTATAATTACATCTGAAAAACAAGTGCTTGCTAGATCTGTGTGACGTGTTGTTCACATTACTTTTGGTCTAAAGACTCCAAATAGCTGGGCTCATTTGTTGGGTGATTGGCTTAATGGAATAGTTATAAAAAAAAGTTACTTATTGTAGCTGGGGTGGCTGGTCTACTTTGGTCTATTTGGCATTGTCAAAATAATATTATTTTTGACAAACGCAAAGATACATTTTTTAAAAAGGTTGTCTTCAAGGGTCTACAGGGTACTGGTTGCACCACCGGACCTCACTACATGAGGATGATGATTGTGAAGGAATGAAGGCAGCTTGTCATTCTTTAGAAGTAGTGGCACTATCCTTCTTCGTAAATAAAGACCGGAGGAACAGATTTAGGCTTTGTGCTTGTTAAATCTTATTTTAGTCATTTGGTTTTAAGACTAGTTCTCAATATCTTATTTTACAACCCATATACTCTCTAATACAGAGGCCTAAATTTTTTCATTATTTAAAAAATAGCAGCTTAACTAATCGCAGGGCTTCCCCCAAAATCGCAGCATCGGTTCCTAATTACGCAGCAAAAATAATCTCTCTCAGGGAAGCTCACGGCAGCCACCACATATACTTTGCATCAAAGAAAGGATGGCTGGGAGGAAGAAGGATCGACATTTTGAACTCACCCTTTTCTTCCTACTCCCTTCCGGGCTTCCTGCTGTGCGTCTGCCCGTGGGATGAGCGATGCTGCTTCCGGCTGAGGATGACGCCAAGCGGCCGCCGTGCCGAACACTGGCGCTCAACCGCGGCCCGTGGCCTCCTCTCTCCCACGGAGCAGTTCGTGCTGTGCCGCCGGCGGCCACCTTTGGGGCATTGTCAGTGTGCTGTCAAAAGCAATTAACCCCTGCCAAGGGCATTGTCACCTTTGGGGCTTCGGTGTCCCCTGCCAAGGGCAAGAACTCCCAGTAAAATTTGCATATTAACCCCTCCATAGTCCATAGTAATTAGATTAACCGAAGATTGACCACAGGCAACTTAAGTGACGAGTGGAATAAATTTGTAAACGACATTTAGCTAAAAAATAAAAAAGCCTGAATTTCTTGCTTTTTTTTCTCCATATATAGGCCTTGTACATTTCAGCGTACCATAGCGTTTCAGCAAAATTTGAGATTCTTTAAAAGGAGATTTAAATATTGTAAAAAAAAATAAAAAATAGTTTTGGAATCTTTAAGAGGACTACTAAAAACCTGAGAAAAATTGTTACAAATTATTACACCAAATAGGCTATATAAAAAAGATAACTGAAACGCTACGCTACGCTACACTAAGCTAAAATGTACAAGGCCATAATGTTATGTGTTGTGATCCGCTTTAAGCCAACACCAAAATTAGCATGAATGACGGTCAAAGGTTTCGGGTTGGTACCCTCTAGCACCAAACGTAAGACGTTGATGACAAAAAAAAAAGAGATCGGGAGATCGTTATTTTAACACTTCTTGCCATTTATCATTTGTGCAGCTGTATCTATGACAATAAGACAGGGCAACGAAATGATAAGACCCATTATAAAAAGTGACAAAAGGATAATTCTCTCCTAAAAAATGGTGATGCCAAAGGTGATGTATGTGAGATGGAATAGAAAGAGACATATGACACTAGTGATAATGAGTGATGATAACTACAATAGAAGGTAGGCAAGGAGAAAAGAGGTCACTTAAAGATGGGCCTGCAACTATGGCTGGATTTAATCTATAGACTGTAGGGCACTAGGGTTAGTTTTGAGATTTGACTTCAAAGTTGGTTAGACTTGAGCTTCAGTTCGGTTGAGCTAAACGAAGAGGTCAATCTCGAGCAAGGGGTGAGAGATGGTTATGAGTATGGGCGTGGGCTTGATTTTGAGTTTAACTTAAATCGATTGGGTTAGATGATTTAGAGAGTGTCACTACTGTAAGGATGTTTGTTTGGGCTTAGTTGGGTTTAACGAGAGCTATGGCTCAAGCTCAACTCAAATTATACTCAAGCTCGAGATTGATCCAACCTAGTTTGATGTGATAGAGTAGCTATCAAGAGTAAGCTTTTGGTTCAACAATGTCATGAGCGATGTTAAAGCTCAAAGAGGCCACGATAAGGTAAGCAGGCAACTGGGCTTATGGTTGAAGGACTAGGTTAGACACTAGAACATGTGGTTTCTAGAGTAATAGACTCATGTCCAAAATTAATATATTATATTTTAAACAAGATATGTGAATGGTGTAAATTAGATATACAAGGGACTATAATTAATTAGTTATGTTATATGATGTTTTTTTTTGCCATCTCATCGTTGTCCGTTGATCATTAGAGGAGGGCACTGGCATTTCCCTATTTTAGTATGTTTATGAAAAGTGGAAATAAAATTTGTTTCGACACTAAAATCCATTTAAATTATTTTAGTTCAATAAATCCAATTTTATCATTAAAAAATTACCAAATTCCTACTTCACTAATAGCTAGGTCTAACACAGCACCCTCGTTAGACGTAACACCCCCCAAGAAGTCATGGTGTCTAGGGTTTGGGTGAAGATTATTGGACTGTGATTTGATATAAAAATGTAGATTAACTTCGTAAAATCGTGGACCTTAAAGAGGCTAACAAAATGGATAGGAGAAATGTTCCCATAGGTGAGCAATGGGGGTTAGAGAAATGGACATGCATTCTGTCGTTGGTCTGGGCTAGACAACAAATTTCTAAGGGGTTGCCTTGTGGAGCAAATAAGTGTGGCTCACAAAGCAGCTAGCTAATCTGTGAACTATATCTTGTCCTTTATTATCACGATACAATCCCTCATATGTGCGTAAAGCGAGGGCAAAGAGGTTTTTGCTGAAAAAAGACCTCTTTGCCCTTGTCGGTGTTTGGAAAACGCGTCCCGGAAGGACAGCGGGTCCACGGACCGGTAGACGAATTTGTAGTTGGAGTGAGGCCCAACAACAACCATTCTCAGCAGCCCGGGGCGGCGGCCGAGCTCACGGAGGCTCAGGCCGCGCGGTCTTCCCGGACAGCGCCTGGTGCGACTTGGCGATCCGGGTACAGATCTGTTGTACAGTGGGAAGAAAAGGGGGAGAGAAAGAGAAGGTGATACAAACCGTTAAGACACAAGCGATTTACCTTGGTTCGAGCGCCACTGCCGGGTAACAATTCTACTCCAGCCTTGTTGATTATACGGTGGAAAACAGTAGAAAAGGTGCCGAGACCGGGCTTGGAGACGCCGATCCCGAGCTTACAGGGATGTTTCGGACACTCAGGTGGCTAAGAACTACGACTACTGCTAAGGAAGCTTCGGATTCTAGGTGTGCTGAAGAGATCGAGAGCCAGATCCCCGCTACGTTGAGCAGGCATCTCCTTTTATATGAGCGACGGGTTGCCCGAAGCTGGTACGGCGGGCCCCGCGCCCATCTTCGCTTTAGTGGCTACCCACGCCCACCTGCCTACCCACCACCGGTTCATCCGTGGGTATACCCTCCTCCAGGGCCTGTGCCTACCTCTGTGCCACCACCACAGTCTTTCCCTCCTCCTGGTACTCCAGCTCAGCATCCTCCTCCCAGTAAGATCTTTTTTACTGGTGGAGAGATGTGTCGTTATCTAAATTTTTCTTTGCAAAATCCTCCTCCGACCCAGCTCTTTGATGATCCATCCTCACCTCGGTCGGTACCCTCTGCAGCTCATATGCCTTTGTTTAAGCGTCCCAGGGGTCAGGGCTCCTCTTCCGACGGCTAAGGAGATGACGGAGGCGACGACATGGATCCTTGCACAGTAGGTGATGGTATGGACGCATCGGTAGAAGTGATGTCCTCATCAGAGGGGCAACGGCTAGTTTACTCTTGGGGCTATATATAGACGTCTAGTGGCTGGCTTCTTTGAGGTTTGCTGCTCCATTTCACCTACCACATTCATAGCTCATCAATTAGGTGTTCTAGAACCATTCCTCCACCCACAAATCATCCAAAGCCACAAATCATTAAACCCCAACACCGAGCTTCATGGAAGTCCTTCGATCCGGTATGATCGGGGCGTTTCGGGCTTGTTTCTTTTGAAGACATCCTTTGTGGAGACGAGGGCTTGGGAGTAGGCCTTGGCGTGTGGCTACTCTCAAGTCGGTGTACGGGTGACGGAGTCCACCTCGCCGGAGTGGCGGAGCGACTACCGGGAGTGAGTGAGGCGTTATGCTCGAGAGCGAGCCGATCCTTATGCGCAAGGGGTAGCCTCAACGGAGAGTAGGAGTTGCGGCTCCGAACTTCGGTCAAACAAATACCGTGTCACTCTCTCATTTTATTCCCGCACTTACTTTCCTTGCATCGCTTGTGATAAATTGAATGCCATGTCTTAGTTGCTTTGTAATTGTTTATCGCTTCCGCTTACTTGATAATTGCAACTAGAATTGGGTCATTCTTAATATGATGCTTAATTGAGAATAATCGAAAAATAAATTAAAATTGCCTATTCACCCCCCTCTAGGCCTTAGGATCCTCTTTCATGCTGCAAACCGTACTTGTTGTCCCCTAGCCCACTTGGTTCCCACGAAACTGCCTTCACCTCGCGGATTGGACTTAGGCTCCTCGGGCTCTAGGCAAAGTTTCCGCGAGGCAGCTCCCGCTCGCTGGTCCTTATCTCCTTCGCTCCGCCTTTGGCTCGCATTAAAGGGGCGAGGTTCCCTTCGGGCGCGCATCTCCTTCGCTCCGCCCTTGCTTCACGCCGGGGGGCGTGGTTTCCTCCGGGTAAGCACCTCATGTGCTCCTCTGGTTCGGAGTTGGTTCGCCACTCTCCAATTCACAAGGGGCGGGTGTCCCCTACTACAAAACATTCCATTGAGGAGACGAGGTGAGAGCAAGAAAGGATGAGAGGATGCATATTGAACTAGAAGCGGATGGCTTGATTGAGAGGTTCTGTGAAAAGATAGCCGGTGTGTCCATATGAAGTAGGTTGCTTATATATTTGGATTTTTTTTGAAGTCGACGAAAAAGTTATGTGATGATCGATTTGCTCATCAAAAAAAAATCTCCATTTCCTATATATGTGTGTAAATTTTTCAAAAAAAAACTAAATTTCTTTTTTTTTGAGAGAGAGAAACAAAATTTCTATTGCAAATGCAAAAAAGTGTGGACAAACCGGAAAACCGTTACTAAAGTAAAAAAAAAAACAATGTAGACGAATGAAAAAAATAAGGGAGTAGCTGGAGCCTAGGCGACTGGGCGCGCGCGCGCGCCTCGCTCGGGCCTAGCCGCCAGCGAGCGCGCAGCGCGACCCGGTCGTGTGGGTTTAAGCAGCACCGAAAAAGGCAGAAGAATATTTAGCAGCACCGTTTAAAAAGTACTCGCGCTGCCGACCTCCTACTTCCGTTCTGCGTATAATATGGAGTATGGACGGACGATAGATCTTCATGATCGTCATGTGTTAGCCTGATCTGATACTGACAGCATCCGTATAGTTTGCGTGATCCAACGAACCAGAAAACCTAGTCGAAGTAGGCCACCGTGTAATATCTTTCTTTTATTCATATTCAAATCAGATAAAAATCATGCGTATCAAATCGAACAACAAAGGTAAAAAAAAATGAAACTGTCGGAGCTGCCCATGCTCAGACATCATTCATTCATCAACAAAAATAAAAAATGCACGCGGATCCAATCGCTGCTCCGACTCCGACTGTCCGACACACGCAAGCGGAAGATCCTCCCGGCAAGGCACAATCCAATCGCAGCCAGCAGCCTGACTCTGAATGCGAGCGCGTGCGAGGCGACTGACTCATCAGTCATCAACTAGCTCTTCCTAGCTGCAACCTGCAAGAGCAAGTATGAACAGTTGCAGAGACGGCGAGCTAGCAGGGACGGACATGGCAGGCGCCGGCCACCTATAGGCTACAGTCTACTCTCGCCGTACGTACGTGCGCCGCGGCTCGTCATCCTCTCTCTTTCTCTCTCTGCACTGCTCTCTTTCTCTCTCTAGCTCGCGAAGAGTGAGAGAAGAGAGTGTTTCTTTCTCTCTGTCTCTCTCCTCGCCCGACACGAAAAGGACTGGGCCTTCTCCGACACACGCCCCGCCCTGGCTGTCTCGCCACCTTTTTCTTCCCTTCCCCACGGGCTCCAAGAACTTAACTCGCTCGCTCCCTCACACAAGCACACGCTCCAAGGCAGAGCCGGCGAGCTGCTCTCCAATGGCGGCAATGGCGGAGGGGGCGGCGGGGAGCGAGCCGGAGCTGGTGTCGATCCCGGCGACGCCGCGCGGGCTGTCGACGCCGGAGGGGATGTCGACGCCGCCGGTGGCGGGGGGCCGGAGGGGGGGCGCCGGAGGGGCGGGGACGCCGGCGCGGCGGGTGGTGGAGGGGCTGCGTGGTTACCTGGAGGAGGTGGGCCACCTGACGCGGCTCAACCCGCAGGACGCCTGGCTGCCCATCACCGAGAGCCGCCGCGGCAACGCCCGCTACGCCGCCTTCCACTCCCTCAACGCCGGCCTCGGCTTCCAGGCCCTCCTCCTCCCGCTCGCCTTCCCTGGGCTCGGATGGTAACCCTGCAACATCTCTCTCTCCCTCCCCCCGCTCTCCAAATCTTCATGGCCGTCCCCTACCAAAACCCCATCCAAGAGAATTTACCCGAGAAAAATTTTAGCTTTGTTGTCTGATTTTTTGGGGGAGGTGTTTAGTTGTATGTAGATTATAGTTGAGGTGGGTGAGATTGGAGGCTTGGTGCTCAGTGCTGGTTCTTGTTTTACTTTACATTTTTTTAGTTTTTTCAGATCGTGTTGCAGCTTGTGTCCGCTCTCGTATGTTTGGGAAAAGATAACTTTTTTGTTGACAAATTTATTGGTAAATGTGCAAGTTGTAAAGCTGATAAAAAATGTGCAATTTTTTTTTAGAAAAACTACACCATGACAAGATTGAATATTTGGAAATGTCATTTTTCATTATTTTTACTTGAATGTACTCTTCCTTTTTCATGATTTGATATAGGCATGTGCAGTTGCCTCTAAAAGAAAATCATGTGTTGCAAAATATAAAACTATACGATTGCTTATTCAATGAACATTCAAATACCATTTTCCTACGGCATCAGTACTACTCTGTGCTAGCAAACCTGGTTTCAGATAGTTTCTTTGTACTAGTATGATTTCAGCTGAACTGCGGTACAGTCTGCAATCCTTTCCTAACATATGGTTCTTTACACTGTAGGAGCTGGGGAATAATATCATTGACTATTGCATATTTCTGGCAACTATACACACTCTGGGTTCTAGTCAAGCTTCATGAAGCTGTTCCAGGCAGGAGGTACAACAGATATGTGGAGCTTGCACAAGCTGCATTTGGTGAGGCATGCTCTGTACTGTTTTGCCGGTTCATGAAAATAAATTTTTATTGGATATCTCTGACATGTGCACTGTTAATAGATGAGAATGCAATGTATATCATTACTGCTTTAACAAGATCTGTGTCATATAGCTAAAAAGAATCTTTTAACAGTGTCCTGTGCTGTTCCAATAGGAAGTGAAGTGTTTTAAGGTGGGGTGGTAGTGCCAGTTTAATGCACAGACATTCCCTTGATTTGATCACATCCGGATCACCTGAAATGTCACATTTTATCGTTAATTAAAATATCGCTCTCATGTTGCAGTAGTGTAAAATGTGGAGCCTTTTGCGACCACCATATTATTTTATGATCCTTCTAATCAAACTATTGCATTACACAGTTTGAGTAATTATTGCCTCTGGTTACACCAAACTGTGGGCATACAATGTGACTAGATTCTCTGCTGATCTGATCCATTGATCTCTAGAAATTCATTCGTGGGACGGAAAAGAATTTTGCAGGAGTTACTGATATTTATTAATAATTCATTCAGGAGAAAAACTGGGAGTATGGCTTGCTCTTTTCCCAACTATTTATCTGTCGGCGGGCACCGCAACTGCCTTGATCCTTGTTGGAGGAGAAACAATGAAGCTCTTTTTTCAAATAGTGTGCGGCCCCCTCTGTTCACCAAGCCCTATTTCAACAGTCGAGTGGTACTTGGTGTTCACATCCTTGGCAGTAATCCTCTCCCAGCTTCCAAATCTCAACTCGATCGCTGGGCTTTCGCTCATCGGTGGTGCAACTGCGGTAACATACTGCACCATGTCCTGGGTTCTCTCTGTCAGCCAGCCACAGCCACCAAACATCTCTTATGAACCAGCAAAGTACACTTCTTTTGGTTCATTCTTGTTCTCAACACTGAATGCTCTTGGAATAATAGCCTTTGCATTCAGGGGACACAACCTTGCATTAGAAATACAGGTTGGTACTACTAGTTTATTCATATCAATAAATTTGAAATTTCAAAAAAGAAAAAGTTCATTCAGACTTGTAGGTTTCAATACTCTCTTATATATTTTTTGGTGGCTTTATTTGTTTGAATTGGTATTTGACAAATTTCAGGCGACAATGCCGTCGACTTTTAAACATCCCGCACATGTGCCAATGTGGCGTGGGGCCAAAGTCGCTTATCTTCTGATTGCAATATGCCTCTTCACCGTTGCCATTGGAGGCTACTGGGCCTACGGAAACATGGCAAGTACTTGATCAACACCTTACTCATGAACTCATTGTGCTGCGCTCCTGCACCTAACGATCCTTGGAACTTGTGCTTGTTCCTTCCCATGCCTGCAGATGCCATCAGGAGGGATGCTGACAGCCCTCTACGCCTTCCACAGCCACGGCATCCCCCGTGGCCTCCTCGCGGCGACATTCCTCCTCGTTGTCTTCAACTGCCTGAGCAGCTTCCAGATATACTCCATGCCAGTGTTCGACAGCTTCGAGGCCTTCTACACAGGCCGCACCAACCGGCCTTGCTCGGTCTGGGTCCGGTCAGGGTTCAGGGTCTTCTACGGTTTCATCTCTCTGTTCATCGGCGTCGCGCTGCCCTTCCTGTCCAGCCTTGCTGGGCTGCTGGGCGGGCTGACGCTGCCAGTCACCTTCGCCTACCCGTGCTTCATGTGGATCTGCATCAAGAAGCCTGAAAAGTTCAGCTTCAGCTGGTACCTGAACTGGGGCCTTGGCCTACTTGGTACTGCCTTCAGCTTGGCATTCTCTGTGGGTGGTGTCTGGAGCATCGTCAGCACTGGGATGAAGCTCAAGTTCTTCAAGCCCAATTAGATCGATTATTGGCTGCTGCCTGCAAATCAATACTAATCTACTATTGTTTGTGATCTGGATGATGCATATGGTTGTATTACATATTTACATTACATGCCTTGGCTTGGCAAGAACTGTGGCAACGCCTAGGAAAGTCGAAATACAAGGGGCTTGATATTGTTGGTAAACTGCCTTTTTAGTAATGTGTATGTATATGTTTCTGGATGGTAAATGTTTAGCCGAGCAAAGTCTCGTGGCTATTAAAATATTTGATTAAATGTCAAATGTAATCCCAATCTTGCCATGAATACGTACGTGTATGGTCAGAAAACATTGCGGGGATGCTGCAACTGCAAATAAAAATCTGGCCTCAGTTTTAAAACTATATATGTATTTTCAAACAGACGCATAATTTAAAATTAAACAATGGACAAATGTCAAAAATTATTTTTTGAGCAAAAATGGCCAGAGTATGGCAAAAATAGCGTGGAAGCCTCCTGATCCTCTCCCAGGCTCCCAGACCCCCCACGAGCACGGCTCCTCCTCCCTTCTCCCCTACGGCGGCCACGGCTCCTCCTCCCTTCTTCCCTACGGCGGCCACGGCTCCTCCTGCTCTCCTCCTCGCCGACGGCTGCGGGCTGCGGCGCCCGGTACGCCCTCCTCGCCTTCTCCTCCATCGTACTTGTTCATTCTGTTCGGCGTGGCGAGGCGTGGCGTGGCGTGGCGTGGCATGGCGTGGCGAAGGTCATCGGTGTTGCTTTCCACCATCCGCTTTACCATGGATCCGCGCGACCCTATGTGTTCTCTGATTATCTCTTGGAACCAAACCTTGACCGCTTTGAGAATGGATTCGAAAACCTAACACGTATTTGAGGATGTATTATGTGACACTGAGATTAGGGTTCGGGAAACAGCGTTAAAAGCCAAAGCGCTCAGAAAGATAAATCAAATAGTCTATGGGAAAAAAAAGGCCGTGCAGAAGAACAGGGCTTAATCAGTTGCCAAGATTGCTCGCGATTATTGGTAAGCACCATCCGTCAGACTCGCACGCTAGGGAATTCCCCACAGCCGGCATCTTTTCACCCTTCTTTCCGTCGCCACCTGGCGATAAGCCGACGACCTGGTATGATCTCCCTTGTCGTTCACATCCATAGTACAATTGAGCAAGCCTCAACAAAACAAACTCACATAGATAGAATTTCAGTTGCTAAGTACTGAACATCAGTGACTGCAACTAAGTAATAGAATGATCGATGCGTTTTCAGATATCTTGAAAAATTGAATACCATTGAATTGAAAAGTTGTTGAATTTGAATAATTCATATTAACATACTAGTGTTTTCAGACAACCGAGTGGACTGAACATCATATTTCAGAAAATAGTGAAGCCAAATTGAACTGAACATTGCAGTGAAGCTAAATGAACAAGCTGGAACCTCTTGACAGGAAGCATGAAAAGATCTTAGCACATGTACCGTAACACTTAAAACAACGAAGATGTTGCACTTGCAAATACACGATTATCAGTTAGAGTTCCATCACAATGGGTTTTTTTTTACAATTTTACCCAACGATGCTTCTTTTAAATTTCATTAAACCTTTTTGAAAAAACGTATGGCATAGAGTGAGAATGGTTGAATGACTGTTGAATGGCTGAGATAATTATAAACTAGGTGGTCACAGTCTAATGAAAAATGCCACACAAATTTTATAGCATAGGGTGCTATGGAAAATTGGAAGGACCCAGGTCCTTCTCAAATCGAAAAAGACCTCGTCGGATCGTCAACACGTGTCCGCACACATCTTAAAGCAATTGTCAGCTTTGTAAAACAGAAAAATCCCCAAATCCCATTCCCCCGATCTCCCGTGTCCCGTCCGGACATGGCGCCGCCGTCGTCGTCTTTGAGCGCGACGGCAGCGGCGGGACGTCGTCGAGGAGGAGCGGCTTGGTGAGGTCGCCTGCCGGCGGCGGCTTGCCCGGCTCTGAGCTGGAGCAGCAGTGCGTGGTACAGACGAGGACGACGTAGGTGGCGTAGAGCGAGACGAAGGACGCGGCGGCCTAGAGGGTGACGAGCAAGGCGAGGAGGTAGCAGAGCGTGAGGAGGAGGAAGCAGATGTCGCGCACGAACCCACGCAGCTCGACGACGACGGCGCCGCCGCCGCCGCCGCCGCTGTCGCGGGAGCGCGCCGCCTGCGCGACGGCCCCGGCGACGACGGTGGACACGAAGAGCGCGCCGCCGAGCACGCAGTTGAGCCCCACCCCGCCGCTATCGCCGGCGGCGAGGCGCCGTTCCCGAGGGAGAGCAGCGTGACGATGGGCTGGAGAACGGCGGCCGGAAGGCTGGACGACGGTGGCTCGCGGCTGCCAGCGGGCTGGACGACGGCGGCTCGCGGTGGCCGGTGGCCGGCGGGCGACCAGGGGAAACGGGATTTGGGGATTTTTCGGTTGGAAAGAGCTGAGAAATACTTTAAGATGTGTGCGGACACGTGTCGACGATCTGACGAGGTCTTTTTTAGTTTGGGAACTTGGGAAGGACCTGGGTCCTTCCAAATTTCCCGCAGAGGCTACGCATCCATCCATCCTGGATACCTTCCCACGTCTCCTCTGTCATCGTCGGCGTCGCCGGCCGGATCTGCTCGTCCATTGCCGGCACCGCCCGTCCCTGTCTTCCTCACCTGGGCAAGGCTCCCTCAAGATATCCAGCGACTGCAGCAGGTACCGGGGATCCCCTCCCTGCACATCCATGGGAGCCTGGGCAGCTCCCCCCAGCCCCAGGCGCTGGATCCACCAATGGCTCTAGGTCTAGGGGCACACAGTGAAGATAGTCATAGTCTCATAGATGGCTTCAGAAATTTGACAATTCTTGCTGTTCATGTTTCAGCTATAGGCGAATTCTGGTTTTAGGATTGTGGCCTTGTGCCCTATTGGCGTTTGTCCCTTTGTTGATTTTGCTTTTTCTAGCATTGGTGATTGAAACATGCAAATTTCATCAGGTCACCGGGATCAGTAACTCGAGTTTTGAGTTTTATAACAAGGCATGGCTTCTTCTGCACTCAAGGCAATGGCAGAGAAGGCGGGGCCTGCTGTTCGTAAGCAGGCCCTGACTCTAACTGATGTGGCGGCATCGAGAGTACGCCATCTACTTGGCCTCCGGCAACGCGCATATCTACGTCTTGGTGTGAAAGCACGTGGTTGCAATGGGTTGTCCTACACACTGAATTATTCAGGTATACTATTAACCTGTATGATATGAAAAACAGCCCTTGTTGTCTTGGCTAAACTCATAGCTAGACAGATGCAAATGCTATTGCCACCTTTTTTTTTTTGTCATTCCATTTATAACATATGGGGCAGTGCTTCCTACTTGCATGTCTCATGAAAACGTTGAGTTTGTTTCAAATCTTGTGGTGATATGGTTTATGTTCAGCGCATATTTTTCATACTTCATGACAGGACAATTCAGGTTGAGTAATTCTCAAAGTTTTAAAAAAAGTTAAGACTGCACAAAAGTAATCTAAAACGCCATATGATTTGCTTCCTTAAGCTCACAGTTTCACATTTGATGTCTTTATTTCTTAGTTAATGCATCTATAATTAGTCTAATTATGTCGAGCTTCTGCCACCTGTAACTACTGAACTCGTAGCTATCCAATATATCCAAATCCAATATCATCAAATTATAGTTTGTCTTGCGTACATATGTTTTTTAATGGACAATACAATAATTTACAAGTGTGGATTGAAGACTTATTCATTCAGCTATTTTGCATGTTTTTGCAGCACTGTGTTTATTGCTAAAAAGCTAGTTCTGATTTTTCAGATGAAAAGGGAAAATTTGATGAGCTTGTGGAGGATAAAGGAGTTAAAATACTAATTGATCCCAAAGCTCTAATGCATGTGATTGGAACCAAAATGGACTTCGTTGATGATCCACTTAGGTACGCTTATCTCAAACATTTGTCACTTGGTTCCATGTATTCTGGCATTAGTAATTTCCTTGTATTTGCAGGTCTGAGTTTGTGTTTATGAATCCTAACTCCAAGGGAGAATGTGGCTGTGGTGAATCTTTTATGACAACAACTAACAAAAGCTCTACATAGTTCAACAATTTCTTGTGAAACCTGTTCATGTATGCCGCAATGATGAGTAGTATGTACAATTGCATTTCAGCTCCATATTGTGTACTGCTGTCCAGTCTCAATACTGCTGTTACAGTAAATAATGCACCCATCCTAATGCACTGATGCTGAGAGCACAGAAGATAGGCATTTTAGTCTCTTGCTAATATCAGAAGTGCTATTTTTTGTCTGATTCATACAAGGAGTGAGATACTGAGACGGCTGTTTCATCCACTGTCTGTAAAGGATATGGGTATGGTATGTATGGACGCTGCAGGCTGGAATATATGGTCCACTGTGGCCTTCTTTCTAGCTGCTTTTGTAACAATTTTTTTATATAAAAAATGTACCTGCCAGACATTCCTGACGGTGATCACTTTTTTGTTTGTTTGTTTGTTTGGTACTGTGTTGCTACTTTTGTGGAATATGGAAGGTGTGTAATCTAATATGGGATGTAGTTCATTATAAATTGCTCATTGCTGACTTCAGAATGGTGAAAAAGGAACCGTTTATCGAAGTAACAGCGAAACGATGGCGACAAGTTTTTTCGTTTGGTGCCGTTTTGCTACTTTTTGTGGAATATGAGAGGTATGTATGATCTAATATGGGATGTAGTTCATTATAAATTGCTCATCGCTGACCAGAGAAGGGTGAATTAGGAACAATGCATCGAAGTAATAACGAAACACAGCTTGCTGAAAAATGTTGACTGGAAAAATGGTGGATTGGGAACAATCTCTCGACAAAAAGAAAGCTTCCTGCTTTACCGATAATTGGTGACTAGAAAAATGGTGGATTGGGAACTACAGATAATTGGTGATATTTATAAAAAGAACTTTGTGCAAACACAGATTGTTATCGGCATTCAACAGTTTTTAAAACATTATCATGCCGTTAGAGGATTAAACCTCATCCCCTTAGTTCAATTGGATACAATTGCTATAGGAGAATCACTTCTGAAATTTTTGATAAATGTTGAATGTGGGATAAGATATTATGCCGGGAAAGACAAAAGACGGCTGCAAAGGATTGCATAGCAAATGATGAGCATTATGAAATCGTACGTAGGGCAGTCACCAAAACATTGTAGATAGCAAAAAATCAAGGCTAATGGAATTAAAGCTTGCATTAATGTATACATTAGAATGTTTGCTGGAACACATCAGATATTGCCAGCATGAGTTTCCTCATAATGTTCCACAGTAAAGATCCAGGAACAACTTTCCATCGCATGATCAGAGGGTACAGATACATCCAGGTCGGAATATGAACGATCTGATGATGTCTCACTCACACCACAGCACAGACATTTTGATGTCACATTGCAGCATCCTCAGGTATAAGCAGAGATGCATATACTCTATTAACATGTGCTCGGCTAAGAATTCTGTGCCAGCAGCAAGGTTAACAAGTTTCCAGCATAATGGTCTAGCACAACACACACTGGTGCTAATCATTGAACCTAACCTTCGGGCTTAGGTCTCTTAAAGTCTCTTTCACCGTGCTCGTGTTTCCCAGACAGATGAGCATCATGTCCCATGCTGTGCTTAGCTGCATGCTGGAATTTGTGCTCAAAACTATCATTTCTCTTGATCAACTGTAAACCATGTTCTTTACTGTCCATTGGAAATTCACCCTCTTCAGCAGTTTCTGGCACGTTCTGGCCATGGTGCCCATTCTCTGTAACTTTATCAGCATTTTGATGATCCTCCTGATGCATGCTACTATGGGGCCAGCTCTTCCTCCTCTCCTGCTTGATCTTCTCATCCTCCACAGCCAATTCAACACCATGTTCTAGTTCCCTCTCAAGTAAGTCATCATCATCCATCACATCTACCTTCCTAGCAACATCACCTTTCGATTTTCTTCGCTTCTCCAAAGCTGCTTTGACCTTATCCTTGTCAATTTTATTCATTGCATCCATCATGGAGGATGAGACGCTGGGACCGTCATTGAGGCTGCCATCTTTGGTTTCATTAGAACTACCATGTGACGGAAAAGGTTGCTGTTCTTCCATTGGATGATCGGACTCATGACTGGGCCTAGAATACTGCTTTCCAGACAAAGATGTTTTGTCATTATGCAAACTATCCATCGTTGTAGCATCGACTCTGCTTCCACTCTGACTGCCTCTTGTTTTGTGGATGCCATGGTCACCATTGTCATTTTGAAGCATTTTCTGATTCCCAATTTGCTTCTCTGTATTTGAGTGATCAACACCATGAATTGGAGCACCTGTCGCAGTAGAGTGCTGCAAATTTGACTGTTTGGATGCCTGATGATATCCATGAGCAGGTAATTCCTCAGCATTGCCTTGACCTTTTACAGAGACTCGTTGATTGGGCACACTAGCAGAGCTCCCTTCGGCCTCATATCCATGTGATGGCTGTGACTGTGCTGCACGGTTTTGCTCATACAGCTCCAACATTTGATTGCTAACCTCTGAAATCGTGTCAAAAAACATGCGTCAGTCTTTTATGTGACTTGGAAGGCAAATGTGTCAGACGATCACACTATGCAATCACAGGTTAACCAAAAATAACTTGCAAGAAGCATAAACAGTTGAACAGGAATAACCTTGCAGCACCAAGAGAATGCAGAAATCAATAACTCAGTGGGTACAAACCAAGTTTTAAGACTAGGATTTTTCTAAAGCCTGACAAATTTCCAGCAATCGGCTGGTATTAGGCATTTTACAGATTTCTATATGTACTACTGTGGCATGAGTTCTTCTACTTCCCAACTATGCTGTCCAGATACAGTAATACGGATACAAATATGCTAATACCACGACAAAGCAATTTCTCAAAAAATTCAATGCAAAGATATGTATTAATATAGGAAAGATATGTCCACCCCATGGATCTGCATCGTCCATTCCTCACATCCAGATGTGTGATAGCAAGCCATCAGAGCATTTATTTAAAAAAATCAGCACTTGTTTGAGAGGGATGGTCATGCTGTTAATCAGCCAGCTTTATTGACTTCCTATGTATTCCCTTCTTGATTTCTTCCTTCCCTCCTCACACCTATGGATTCCATACCTATGTGTTCCTCTTTCTACCAGGCCATGCAGAGGTGACCCTTCCGCGGAAAGGTCTCTCTCCCCAGCAAGAATGGGGTGGTCAACACTGCTGGAGCTAGGGGGCAGCACCTGAGCAGGAGTCAGGTGGACTCATGTCAGGGAGTCAGGTTGCGGGTGGGACTGGATAGGGTTTTAGGGCATGTCTACTGCTGGGACTATCCCATCACTATTCATCCACTTTTCAACCATTATCCTACTTGACCATACATTCCCCTCTATTATACTTTAAAATTTAAATCCTACTCTACTGCTACAGTGTTGGACATCACAAATGGACATCAAATAGTCACACCATTAGACATGCTTGGGTAATAATGCTTGTATCGAAAAAATATCTGTGATGTATTAGGATTTATTTTAGTTATTTAAAAATGGAAACCCTCTGATACTTACTGAATACGTAACCATATCAGGTACATATCAGGATACGGGTACGCCACGATATTTTATTTGGACAGTGCCCAGGAAGAATTATGAGTCTTGACAGTTTTGCGAACCATTGTACTGACCTAGCTAATTGTATATGAAATAATCCTCAAAACAAATCACAGATACAAAGTATGAAGGTAAAACAATTCACAAAAGTGTGCTAAAACTTAATTTATTCCCAATAAATGACAATGTAGTGATATTTATACTAGAAAAGGACACAGCACACCTATATATCCAAGTGGAACAGGACTACAGGAGTATGCATTTTCATGAAAATTTATAGCTTGGATTTCCTTACTATGGTCGCATGATCAGCTAAATTGCTTAAACAAGAAACTTACAAATTCCCATAGTATTTATTTATACACGCAAACAACCCGTGCTATCCAATAATTCACACTTTGCTGTACTTGATTTCCCCTTAATAATACCCATATATTTGCGTTAATATTGTTTCTTTTTTCCGTTGTAACATAGTTTATATAAAAAGGTGATTTTAAGGGTTAAAAAAATTAAAAAAAATCTCCAATTTATAAAATTTCCAAAATTTAAACATCTCGTGAACTAGGCATAGAACTAGGAAGACACATTATTTCAATATATAGATAAATACCTAGTTGAATGAGTTGATGATCCAAAAAGGGTATATGGTACGAAATGCACTTTAGGGGCAATGTCAGTAAATAATCAAATCATGGGGGAGCAAGAGACACTAAACCAATATATATGAAGGGATTATCTATTACTTTCAGTACAATACAAATTTAGTTCAGCAGCAGCACAACATTCATTGCTTCAGCATGGTATTGCATCTGATCAAACAGATCCAGACATACAGAAAGGGCAATATAAATTATCAAGTAATTTGTTCCTTCACGAGGTAAAAATAAGTTCCACAATCCACACTTGAGCCCTTCCAATAAATCCTAAATCATGAATACCCCCTATTCAACACTAGAGCTCAAGATATATGCAGAAGAAACAAACCAAACAGAATATAAAAATTTTTGCATTACTGACTTTTGCATCCAGGAACCAACCTTCCAGCTGTCGCGGTGTCACATCAAATTCCTGCCACCAAACCTTCTCACCATCGGATGGAAGCTTCACTTTGAGAAACTTAGCAGCCAAAAATATAGCACCTGCTGCAATATGATGAGGCTTGAATTGCAGGCAAAGCGAAGTACGCAGCCTGTATAGTGTACACCCTTTTAAACGTGTAGTAGGCACATAATTGAGTACTCATATTTCTAAATAGAACAAGGGTAGCATTAGCATACCCATCATTGACAAAATTCCACGCAACCTGAGCAAGTGCATTTTGAGCAACCTTAAATTTCCTTATCGCTTCAACCAAGGGTTTGTAAGGATGGTGGACATTCAGGTCGAAACCAAGCGTTGTAAGAACAATTCGTTCCCCAAGTAAAATAAGTTCTTTTTGTTGATCATATACTTCCTGCAAAAGATCATGGCAGACCATTTGTTCAAGCACAATTTCCACTGCAAATCACTAAAGTGAAGATAAGCTGGCAGGTAAATATTCTACAAAAAACATGCTTCTGAAGAATGTAATAAAGTGCAAAGAAGGTACACATTCATTAATACATTATTGAAGTGTCCTTTTCGCCTTAACTTATTTTTCCACCCACAAAGTGAAAGATAAGAAGATAAGGCGAAAAGAACTGCACATTACTTATTTCTTTACTTATTTGTTTTTCTTCTAAACTTCGATAGCTTCCTAAGGTAGCCACAAAAGTTGGGTCTAGTTTGTTTAACTTGCCTTTTAGAGATTTCAGACATCCCTTTGAAATTAAAAATGGGGCTATAATAACCAAAGTTTTTTGTAATTTGAAAACAGACACAAGCAAATAAGTATGCAACCAGATAAGCACGCAAGCTGTAAAGAGCTATTTGTAAATTTAAGCTGTGTATAACGGAACCTACGCTATGCCCTGGAATGGAACTTTAAAGGGTCGTCATTGAAATGAACTAAACATGTGTTTTCAGTGGAAGTTATCTAATACTTGTTTGTTTCAACAAGGATCAGCCAAAATGGAAGCATAGTATAGCAATTCTTACATGTCCACCTTCATTTTGTTGGCAACTATTTACAGGGCTCATCATCAAAAATACTTTGACAGCAACATTTGAAGCATATAAACATCACTAAAGAGGACATAGACATGCATACACATCAGCGATTAATTTCCCTAAAATGGACACATGTATACACACCAAAGATAAATTTTATCACAACCGGCCATTATAATGCATCCATTTACAGAAAAATCACTTGAATTTACATAGCATCTATCATAGACATTGTTTACAAGAAATTAAACAATTAGTTGTATTGATCATTGCCATAGAATTAAATTACTAACTGGAAAAGAAATATCATTTTTCTCCTAGCATCAACTAAATAAAAATGACAAACTTTTAAAGAATATAATCCTAATACTTAAAATTGCTTAACAGCAAAGTACTCAAATGGAAGTTGGGTGCTAATTGTCAAACATACAGCTGATAAATTTTTGCCAGGCATTGACATAGTCAAACATACTATCTTACAGGTAAAATTAGGTTTGAAATTTTGTAAGGAAAAAGTTCACCAAATAGAAATCATGCAACAAAAGAATATTCAAAATGTTTATTACCCTCTGCTTGATTCTCTGACCAGCAGTAGGATCCTTTTTATGCATAATCTCATAAGAAACCAGAATGACGTCCTTCAAAGGTCTAGGAGTTTCTTCAACTTTTCCAGCCAAGAACATGCAAACCGTGGCAATTGTCTGTATGGAATTAGATTCAAAGTTCATGTTCTACTTCTTAAATAAATAAAGCATAGCTGCATATGACAATACTTTAGGTTTCGAGTAAATTTTGCGTTGCTATAAAAGGATGCAATATAATGCAAAATGAGTGCAAATAGGGAAAAAGAAAGGGCAAACTAGATTTCATAGATAAATGGCACAAAGCACCAAGGTTGTGCGAAGACATCAAAAAGTAACTCACACACTGGGATACTTGTCCATGATATGTGGAAAGGAACAATACAAGAACCCACATTCATTCCACCTTCAGATTATAAATTCGGTCTTTTGGAACCTACTATCATACATACTCAATTTTCATACTTGAAATTTTCTGAACTGTAAAACCAACATCCAAAGGTAATAGTGTAATACTTTTAAATATGGTTCTCCCCTCGGTGATGTGACTTTAAATGCTCTCTCATGCATTCAGCTCAAAGTGTCAGAGCCTATCTAGACCAGTTTTCTAAATCAACCCTCGTTGAATGGTCACTTTAATGTCCTTTTGTTGTGTGCATGTTCGTACACATGATAGATGTTGTATGAAGCTACCTGCCAGTTGTTGATGGCAGCGCCTTAGATCAATTGATCTACTAAAAGCTTTGTTTATTTCTTGCTTGATTCATAATGGATACATGGTGTCCCTTTTCTATGGACGGCTGACTTGGGCTCTAAAAAAATAATCTTAATTAATCACTTATGAAAACTAATCTAATCTATTCCCTAAAATAATTGCAACGACCTAATCCATGCGCTACAGCGCCAAGGGTAATGTTTAATGTCACAAACACTGTTTATGGGTGCCGCAGATGGGCATGGAAGTATGGAACGATGCCCACAGCACTTTCAAATGCAGAGCAGCAGGTTTACCATGAATACAATGGCTAATACATGAGATCAAAAGTAGGATGACCACTTGTAAACTGCAAGTTGGGAAACACATATCTTGAATCAGATTTTTCTAGACAAAAACACAACCAAACTAACATAAACTCATACCATTTGTGTTACTTCTTCCCATAACAAGTTTACAACTACAGAGACTTTCCAAACATATGTATGAAGGAAACAATCACCTATTGACTACCCATTGTGACTAAAAACTGTTTTTGTTTTGCTCAAAACAGAACTAATAGCAAAACACATATATGTCATAAATGTGTAATAAAGTATCTACGAGTAACATGAAGCTAGAAATTGTCATACATAAAAGAACATAAGTAGAAACTAGAACCACGTATTCAAAAACACTTACCCGTCTATCGTTTTTTGAATGGGATTGGCGAAGATAAAAACGGTGACAGAATACAATCGCTGTAGCGATTGTCACTTGAGGCCTACCAAAAAGAATCAGCGTAGAAGGATAATTTCAAAAAAGGGAAGCCATTATACTTCAAATCAAACAAAACTTAAATATGTTGGGAGTGTTCATATGAGAAGGACAATGTTCAGAAGGATTGTGACTACTAAGGGCATTCATGCATAGCATACAAAGGCCAAAATCAATTAAGCATACCAGAATGCACCACACAAACCTATTGCCAAGTACATAATGCATCACAAATTCAAGTTGCACTTAAATATTTACCATGAATCTTTCGTGTTGCTACTCATGATAGCTATGCTTATGAGAATAAAAATAATAATTGCTTAACCCTAAAGTTTCAAAGAGATAAAACACCTTTTGCTCCAAGAAAATGATTGTGTATAAGCATATTTCACAAGAATATTCACATTGAGAATAGAGAAATGGATAAAATGAATAAACTTGTCAAAACACAGAATTGCCTCCTTCCGGACCAAACATAAGCCACTGGATTACATCTTCATATCTAATCACAACGGGTTAAGCATCTGATGGCAACACCACAGTAGTACTTTTCAATTTGATTAGATATTCTCAAAAAAAATAAACAAGTGAAGGTCAGAAAACATCAACGATGAATGAAAATCATATCTTACACTTTAAGCCTCATGCCCAAATCTTGTAGAAATGTGCAATATGATTTCCGAAGGTATGCCTCTTTCTTTAAATCAATGCCATCCCTCCTGGATGGAGAATTCTCTTCTATTTCCTTTCTACTAAAATACCATGAAGCGCCAAGTTGTCCAGATTCGTCATTCCTTCCCTGGGAAATTCCATAGGGAGAATTTTCTACGATTCCGTGGTGCGACGAATCACTTGAATGCATAGCCATGTAAGCTCTCGATTATATTCAGAAAAAAACTGATGAAGATATTACTTTTTGATCTGTTGAGAGAAGACAAAGCAGACACTAAATGTAAAAGGTATAATATGTGTTAGGACAGTTACTGAGGAAAGAGGGCAGGATGATGACACAAGTAGTGATTAATTGCAAAATACGACACTGATGCACCTTCCAATGGCCAAGCTAGAATTATAAAAAGATCCAGCATAACAGATAGTATGATATGCTTGTGATGACAAGTGGCAACTGACAAGGTCCAGTAATAAACAATGATATCCAAATAGCTGAACAATTCACAACAATACAAACAATTAGAAAGGTTCTACAAGAAAAACTAGGAGATATAAGTAAAAGTGTAAAACTTAATCACCACTACATTACATTAGAACTCCCTAAGATCAAAACAACAAGCAGAAAGCACTAAAAAAATAGTGCCCAAAAATAAGTCACTAACCAAACTATCTAGATGTGATCAATTCCAATATATAGTCATGCTCATGTTGTTAATTACTATGCAAGGGTATCTGACTGGTTAACGATATATAGAGCCCCAAATCACCAAATTGACAATTGATCTGTTTGGGCTGGGATTAAGGGATCATGCCAAACCATGACACTGGTGTGTGTTTAGTGCTTTATCTGTCAGTGGGATTAGTGGAGAGCCATGACAGGTGAGCAATCTTTGTACAACTCTAGACTCTTAGGGCATGGACAGCAGTGCCGCTGTCAAGCGGCCTGCATCTACACGCACGCGCGGGTGGCAGGAAATTCAAATGCACGCAGACTGCACATGCGCGCAGGCAGCCATGCAATTAGACGCGCGCGCTGACACGAGAGCTGCTGCACATACTCTTTAGTCCTTGCAAAATAACCATTGACCTATCTGCTCCCAATATCTCCACCCCATTGCCTGGCCACCAATTCTTTTAGCCAGACAAATCCGTGATACAAACCTACAATTCTCCTAACCACGATCTGAACCTATGAATATATAGCAAACAGGATCTTGAACCTATTACGACATGCAAACCGAGATTCGAACCTATCACACTCCGCAAGATTGCAGTTTGAACCCCCACCATGCCGTCCCATCCCGCAGCAAACAGCAGCGCAACCACGGCATATAGGGCTTCGAAATCGGAACCTACCTCCCACTCGTTGGCCTTTTCACCTTATCCTCCTGATTCGCAAATGGCAACTCGCAAGAAAATACCAAGGGCAAAAAGAACGGGAACCAACCTCGTCCGCCGCAGCAGCGGGAGCGGCTCGCAGGGTGGATGGCGCCGGGGCGCCGGGGCGCCGCGGCCTCCGTGCGCTACCGCCAAGCTCGCCGGGAGACGCGCACTCTCCGCGTACGGCCGCCGCCTCTCCTCCTCCTCGCGAGGGCTAGAAGGGAAAGAAGCGACGAAGAAGGGAAGAGAGGAGGCGGCGGCGCGTGGTGCTGTGGGGATAAAAGTCATAAAACCAGAGCGCAAAACCCTAAAAGTTTGTGATTTTTCCTTCGGTTTTTATCCATTTTTTTCATTCAGGACCAGCAAGGGTTCTGGTTTTTTATGAATTCGGGCTCCGACCGTATTTACTTATCGAATGAACATGGTTCGGATTATTGTTTTAAAATGGATTTAATGAATATTATATTATGATCGTAACTAATAATTATTGTAAAAAATTACAGGAGTATACCTAGGTTTTCAAAAATATTTGTTGCATAAAAACTACCACCCCACCGGTTCTGGAAATTGCCGGAACCAACAAAACCAGTGAAAAAAACCATATGATTTCGAATTCAAATAGATTAAACTAGATAGTCGAGTTGCTGGTTGTTCTTGTTGGTCTCTTGGACGATTATGTGTTTACTGGGTGGTTTTGGCGATTAAATGTAACAAGTTGAGAGACAAAGTGCAAAAAGATAGAACAGTGGTAAAAATTGTATAAAAAGAAGCAATTCAAAAATATATTAGGGGAACATGTAAGAACTAAAAAAAAATTGGTATTTCTTTTAGTCTCCAAGTTAGGCAAGTCTAATACAATCCATTAAAAAGTTATATATTTTTTTAATTTTTAGTGAATTTTTATGGGTTTGAACTTGAATTTTATGACCCCACTGCTATGCTCACCCGACCTAACCAGCACTTGGCCTCCACCACACATGTTTCGCCATCACAAAGCTCACTCGACCTGACCAACGCCTCCACCTTTGTCACCGGTGATTCGTCGTTGTCGAGCTCACCCAAGTCCTGGCCCAACACCGTTTCGTTGCTATCCTTGGCACAGGTGGTTGTCCTCTTTTTCCTTCTCTTTGTGTAATGGCGCGGTGCGCTTGCTTGATCGCGACAATAAGGGAAACATGGTGGCCACAACTAGCTTCCTCCTCTCTCTTCTTCTGTGCTAGTGGCGGGCTAGGGTACAGTGGTAGAGAAAGGGAAGCCTGCCACATGAGTGATGTTGGTGAGGGGGGCATAGTGAGAGCCCTACACGCTCCTTTCCCACCATGTGCGGCGACAACAGTGGCTTGACCATGATGGAAGAGAGAGAACGAGTGATGAAGAGGGGGAGAAGACATGAATAAGATGACATGTGCACCCCTCACATTAAAATAGATAAAAAAAGAAAAAATGGCACATAGACTATCTTCATGACAAAATAACCCTGAGAGGATTACTAACAAAAGAAGAGAGACAAAGGATGCTTGTGTTGTAGTGCAGTTAGAACTTAGAACATCCATAGCAGATGTCCTTTTTGCCCTATCCCTATTCACCTCATTCATCTTCTCCAACAATTGTTTCATCATTATTGTCACTCCTTGTGTCATTTATTATCTCATCAATATTAAACGAGCGAAGTGGCCCGCGCGTTTACGCGGCTAGATTTATTTTGGTATATAGTGTTTATCTCTAACTCATAATCTATCTCTAACATATCATATCGGATTTAGAGTTTATCTCTAATATATTATATCAACTTTAGTATTTAATATGAATTTCTAATATTTTCTTTTAATCTAAGCCGCATAGATCTTTTATTTTAAGAGGGGGCAGAAGACATGAATGTAATGACATGTGCACCCTCACATTAAAATAGATAAAAATAAAAAATGGCACATAGACTATCTTCATGACAAAATAAACCTCAGAGGATTACTAACAGAAGAAGAGAGAACAAAGGGTGCTTGTGTTGTTGTGCGGTTAGAATTTAGAGCATCTGCGGCAGATGTCCTATTTGTCCTATATTCACCTCACATCTTCTCCAACAATTGTTTCATCATTAGGACATCTCCAATGGTATAGCCAACTATTAGCTATAAGAAAGCTCCATGTCATCTATAGATGGCTTGTAGACAACATCTCCGATGAATTAGCTATAGCATTGGCTATTAAATTTAGTATGGGCCCATGTGTAATAGATGCAATGCATCTTGTAATCTGCTATGGACCGGCTATTAGTTAACAGTTAGCTTTTATCTCTTCTCTTTTTTTCTCCTCCACATAGACAAAAAGATGAGATGGACTCCTTATAGCCAGCTGACATGGCACCATTAGAGATGCCCTTATTGTCACTCCTTGTGTCTCATTTGTTATCTCATCAATGTTAAATAGTGATTGCCACCTAAAATGGGGCACCGGATATGTCCTAGGTTTAGAGCATCCCCAATAGCCTCATGAATAGTGTTTTAATAGTGGTACAGAGGGGTTGTTGTGGATGCTCTTATGCTCTTTATTAATCCCTGAAATTTTATCACCATTTTTTCCCCGCTGGCTGCAGCTTCTGAACCCTAGCATTTTGAACGGGCGTTCGTGTGCCAGCAAGCAGCAACCAAGACCCTCGTGTTTGAAGTTTGAAGGAACGAATGGGAAGCAGGGGGCACACCGTGGAGTGCTGGACGGCGACCAGTCCAGCTCCAGCCCATTCGGCCGGCCATTCCCCTGGCCCTCTCATCCCCTGGCGATTTGACCCAACACGACGGCGTGTTGCTACTGCTAGCGCTAGCAGCTGCCGGCTTGGCTCCCCGACCGTGGAGCGGACGACGGACGCTCGGCCTCGCACTCGCGCGTGCAGGCATGCGATAAAAAGAAACTGCAAAAAGAGTATCACGTCCCATCGGGAAAACATGCATCATACATGTGAGAATGTGAGATGCATCCGCCCCAAACTTGCCATCTTCCTGCACCCACATGAGGCTCTCTTCTAGCACTTTAGCAACAGCAACACTGCCCGTTGATTACTATTAGCTCCGTTAACGTTTTTCATATGGTCTTAATCGCTTGATTACCAACTACGAAATGCTTTCTCATGACGTCGTTGCAGAGAAGCGCCGATGCATAAAGATAAAGACTAGAGTACATTATTAGATTCCTCTAGGCATCAAACACCACCACTCGCCGTGGATGGAAATCCAACCGACCTTCCAAAGACATCGTAATGACCAAAAACTTCTGGTCCACATTAAAATCAGGCCAACCCCCAAAGCTCACCAGGGCTTCAAGGAAACAAAGAACTTTTTGTGCCACAACTAAAACAGCTTGTTATGATCCAAAGTCTTACATGTTCGTCGATCATTACCAAGAGTGGGCTAGAGTGCGGTTTTCGAGCCAAGGTGCGATGGCCGAAGGTGTGACAAAGGAAAGGAGAGGGACATGCAAACAAAGACGAGGAGTCAAAGTGGAGGAGGTGGTGGTGACGTTGAAATTGCGGAGGATTCTAAGTTTTGGGATGGTATCGTGGAAAGATTGCTATACAAGGAAGGATTGACACTCTAGTACCTAGCTTTCGTAGTACCTAGCTTCTTTATATGATCTTTTTAGTAAAGCTCGCTAGTTGTTTCATCTGTACAAAAAATATTGTTGGTCACATTTTTCCTGTAGCTACAAGCTTTTTACTAGGCAGAGTATCTTTCAAGATTATGCTCCGCTTTTAACCATATGATTTTGGCGGGAACCTTTGCTTCTCTCGCCCAAGGTTGCAGTGCATGAAGAGTTGGGCCCCTTTATGAATCGTGCTCCAGTTTGGACGTTTGGGTGCTCGAGGGGTCCCCGCACAACTTGATCACCCAGAGTTGCTCTCCTGGGTGCGCGGACGCCGAAGGATCCCCTATGGAGTTTTGACCTAGAATTGGCTCCCAGACGCAGAGGTGTCTAGAGTTTCCCTGCGTTAAGAGTTGGCGGGATATAGCTCCGGGACACACAAGTGTTTGAAGGCCCCCACATTAAGAATTGGCCCGGAGTTGACTCCATGGTACACGGATGCTCAAAGGTTTTCTATGCGGAGTCTTGGCTCAAAGTCAGCGCCAAGTTGCTCGTGTGTTCGAAGGATCTCCAGGCGGGGCCCTCGCCTAGAGTCAGCTCTAGGGTGAGTGAGTATTCAAAGAATTTTTGCGTGGGGTCTTGGCCTACTTGTCATAAGGGGTGGGGTGCCCCCTATAGCTACCATCACCACTAGTATGCTCTTACAGTAGAGACTATTGAGTAATAATTCAATTTTCATTATAATATAATATATTTTTGTAGCCAAGGAGCTTACATGGTCCCATCAGAAATATACATATAGGGGGTGTTTGGTTTGAGGAATGGATGGTGAATTGACTCCCAACTTGTTTGGTTTGAGTAGTGGAATGATTCCATCCATCACCATCCCATCTAACAATTAGTTCAAAATGAGGAATGGTGTCATCCCACCAAATTCATGGATGATCCCATTCCACTTAGGATGAGATGGCTCCTCAAACCAAACACCCCCATAATTTTTCTTTGTGGAGGCCAACGAAAATATAATATTTTGCAGGTATTTTTTTAAGAAAAAATTTACATGTTATACCGAAATCTAATAGGGTGTTTGGTTTGAGGAATGGGATGGTGAATTGACTCCCAACTTGTTTGGTTTGAGTAGTGGAATGATTCCATCCATCACCATCCCATCTAACAATTAGTTCAAAATGCAATATAATATATTTTTGTAGCCAAGGAACTTACATGGTCCCATCATATATGTACATATAATTTTTCCTTATGAAGGCCAACAAAAATATAATATTTTGCAAGTATTTTTTAAGAAAAATTTACATTTTATACCCAAGTCTAAAAGTTTGGAAATATATACATAGCTAAAGTATTAGGAAAGGACCTAATCGGAACACAAGAACCTTTTACATTTTTAAGAAAAAATGAATGGTTTGTCGTACTTGCTTGAAATATACAAGTATTTCTCTAACATTTTTTGTTCTAGAACCGAACAACTTCCTGTGAAGTTTAGTGTTCAAATATTCAAAGAGCGGTACCTTATTAGGCCATTCCGGCATTCCATCCTCCCTCACATGACATTGCAGCCCCAAATTTTCTTCCCAATACCCTTTTCTTTTCCTCTGTGGCTTTCTTCGCTCCCATCGCTGAGTGGTAGTATAATAAGCCCCCCACCTTCTTCCCACTGCATCCGGCGCTGTCCACCGACCTCTCCTCCGGCTCCGAGCCCATGGCCCGCCTCTCGCCGTCGCCGTCCGGCGGCAGCACAAGCCGACGCCTGTCGGAGCTCCTCGACGAGCAGCAGGAGCCCTTCTCCCTCGACCTCTACCTCCTCGAGAAGGGCTGCTCCCCCGCGCTCCTCGACGCGGCAGCCGCCGGCGGCGCCACCTCGACGTGCTGGCCGAGGAGCAGCACCGCAGCCATGGCGCGGCGAGTGGCGACGGCGAGCAAGAACACGCGCGCCGCTGGCCTCCTCAGGCTCCTCCTCTCCATGCTGCTGCGCTGCACGGCGGCGGCCAGGAAGAAGAAGAAGACGACGTTGCCGCGGCCGGCCGCCATTGACTGGCGCACCGCCGTCGACGTCCTGGAGCAGAAACCGCCGGGATGCTTCAAGAACGCCGCCTCTTCGTCTCCTTGTTCCGGCCGCCTGGACTGCGCCGCCGCCCAGGCCGACATGGCCGTAGCCAGCGAGGAGGAAGACGAGGAGGAGCTTGACGACGACGACTCCTCGAAGCAGCTGAGCCCTGTCTCCGTCCTGGAGCCGCGCCCGTTCGAGCAGGCGCCACCGGTGTACGTGCAGAGTAAGCAAAGGCGCAGTCTCCATCTCTTCCGTCTCCGCCATTGCCGACCATGTGCAGACTGCAGAGCTCACGCAGCGCTAATAATTGCAACAGCTGCAGAAGCCATGGCCATCTTCAGGGAGCTCATGGAGCCGGCCAACACGCCGGCGGCGCCGCCCGACCAGCTCGGCAGCGAGAAGTCCAAACATTGCCGCGGCGACATGTCGGCCACGGCGGCGCCGACGACGACCGCCGACCGTACATACGGCGCGGCGCACTGGGAGGAGGTGTTCGAGGCGGAGCTGTGCAAGGTGCAGGGCCTCGTAGCGGCGGAGATGGCGGGAGCCGGCATGGGCCCGGGCACAGTGCGGCCGGAGCGGCGGGACGTCGGCTCCGACGTCGCGGCCGCGGTGCTCGAGGCGCTGACGGTGGAGGTGGTGGTGGAGCTGATAGGGATGGACCATGATGATGCCATTGACGATGGGAGGCGGTGCTGGAGGACTGCTGGTGAAGCTGATGACGATGTTGATATTTGTCAGGTTTAATTTTCTGGTGGATGATGTAATTAATGTGTATTATATATGGCCGTTTGATGGTGGTTTTTTTGGTTGATGTGTTTTCAGTGTATTTAGTGGTTGTTAATAGGCACTAGCTAGCTACCTTTTGTTTATTGGCATGAACTCATGCAAACATGTATAGAGTTGTAAATGAATCGACAAAGAGGAATAACTAAGATGTAAGCTCACAAACTTTGATATGCATAATTTTGGAAAGTTATCCTAGAATATCTTTATTAAGATCAAAGAAAAATCTAGATTTTCTCGGTTTGTTTTGTCTATCATGTGTAGCATGCGGTGGTGATGAGGGTAGTCAGGGGCGGATCCAAGAAAATAAGTCACTGGGGTCGTCGGGGTCATTTTAAGCCTAATTCACTGGTTTTTAGCTTTAAAACATATGTTTAAATGTATATATACTATTGAGGTAGCACTAGACAACAAGGATAGTTGGTAAAAGAGATATGTCCGAAAGGCACCGGTGTCGCATGACACCGGTCATTACACTGTAGATCCGCCCCTGAGGGTAGTTGGTGAAAGAGATGGTGGAGAAGGAAAAATTGAGGGACATGGAGGCTGGCGGTGGATAGCTAGGGAAGTGGTAGAGAAAAAATATGGGAAGAGAGACAGGGTTTCTAGTGGACCTTAAAGGAAGAGAGAGGGAAATGGAACAAGGAAAACAAGAGAGGAAAATGGTGGGGACAAGTTGGTATTTTCATATCTTTGTAATATTACCATTGGTGAACAATGACATACACACAAGGTAATAGACCTTGTGAACAATGCAACATCTCGCATAGATGGAGATGGAGGCAATAGAGGCACGACAGAGGACCTTGTGGTCATATATATAGGGCTACCTTGGTCGTGAGATCAATGCTAGTAGATCGATGAAAAGATGACAAACAATTAAGAGACTAAGATGGTTGGATGTGGATTCAATTGTGGTAACCACTAAGTTTTAGGAAGAAGCTAGGTGGATTGCCTCATTGATGATTCTAAAAAAAAATGCAAGGGAGTTCTATGTAGAGGAGAGAGAACATGCATGGTGACACCGGAATGAGAAAGTAGCAGCAAAGGAGGAGCTCTGACGATGGTGTTGATGGTGTGGTTGCGGTGATGCATGATGAATTGGTGGCATATATCGGTGAGGATGGGAATATATAAATTGCTGGATAAAAAATTAGCATGATCTTTTTTTATAAAAAATAAAACCGGGAGAAACATCATTATGCAATAAGAGATGCGTATATACACCGTTGCTTGTAACGAGTTTTTTACGTTTTAACCATGTATTCTAGATAGACGATTATCTAAGAGGTAAATATGTCGACTTTGCTCGATGATCTGTGCAAGTTCCGTTTCGAACGTCATATATATGATCTGTGCCATTAGGTGTTTGAGGAAAACTACTGCCGGTATGGTTCGATGAGGGTAAGAAGGTGTGTAGTCCACTGCTCGGAGGGACGGAGACAGGGGAGTGCGGGTAGGAGCCTTGGCACCCTCATGCTCCATGCATACTTATGTGTGTGTATACTATTGAAAAATCTTAAAAAATTAAGGATTTTTGAAAATTATTCTCAAGAACTTAAAGATTTTAGACAAAATAGTAAAGATTCTCTAAAATTCACAAATAAATATAAGTTTGCATATTACAGTTGTAAAAAAAACTATAGAAGCCCCAAAAATGCATGTACATCTTCATGTATAATCTCTACTACTTTAAAACGTCTAATGGTCGATCGTGGTGGTGGTATTGGCAACTTGCGATCTGGACCATCCAACAAATACTGATCTCTGCACACCGTTCGATCTCTACAACGATCCCAGTCTCACCAAGTCGCCGCCTCTGGGTTTCCTTGCTTCCGCCTCCCACGATCCCCGCCCTGCATAACCGCCCCTCCCGACGTCCCCCTACCTCTCCCTCACGCAAGCCGATGCCCCCTCTCTCCCTCCATTGCACCTCCCTCTCTCCCACTGCCCCCGCTGCCCCAAACTCCTTCTACCCTACTCCCCCTCCCTAACCCAAGCCGCCGCACCCCTCTCTCCGCCACCACCTCCCTCTACCCCACTCGCCGTCGTCCCCCTCCTTCTCCCTCACCCAAGCCGCCGCCCCCCTCTCTCCCTCACCCAAGGCTCTATTTGGCAGCCATAATTTCCACATGCTTCTAATTGGCCCACCCCTGTAAAGAATTTTCCCTAGCTCCGTTCCTGACTGCTCCCGGCATTAGTGCCATTGAGCTAGATAGAAGATTTGCTACGACATTTAATGTGTCAACGCCTCAGCGGTAGTGTTATACGGATCATATATATAGTACATCGCTTTTGCTATTCATGAGGCGACTAATTTGTAGATAAGTCTCGATCAATTTTGTCACGTATATAAATGCTGCCATTGGATCTTTTATATGCCATATGAATGTGTTTGATCTACGACCCAGAAAATTGATCTAGAGTTTACCCAATGTGTCAAGCCAGTTCTATATGTACATATATAGGAGCAAAGCTACAGCCAATTCCCAGCAAATTTTGAACCCTCCCGACGCACAGCGCAGACTCTTGGGCGCACGCACGCCCACACGTGTGGGGAGCGTCAAGAAATGGCCCTGTTCAACAACCTCACCGCGCGCGGCCGGCCGGGCAGGGCACGTACGGATGCGTGCGGGATTGCAGGCGCAAAGCGCTGGCCCCCTTTCGCTTAAAGCGAAGCGCACGCTGACGTGGCCGTCTCGTGTCGCGTACATGCACCGATGCACAGCACGCGAAGCACTGAAGTACGTACACGTACGTCCTGACCCCATGACTCCACGAGCTAACCATTATCCTATGGCCATGCATGGGTGATTACTGATCGATTAACCAACCGCAAGGAAAGCCTCTCTGCTAACCACTGGAGGCTGGAACGTCAGCAGCGTGCATCCATCCATCCCCTCGTTCTCCTCCCGTTCCGTTCAGCTTCACGGACGGACAGCGCCGCTGCGCCGTGGTGACCGGTGGACGCACGTACGCGTACGGCGTACGTCCTTCCTTTCGGGTATATAGCTAGCCAGGGCTGGAGAGCGACGTCGGAGCTACTGTCCCATGATCCGTACCGGATGTTTTTCTTTCTTCACCTCGTTCAGGCTTCAGAGCGCGTGTTTGGTTTGTCTGCGTCCGGACTGATCGATCAGACTCGCCGAATGCAACCTTCGCACGTTTGGTTTGGTTGCCTGCGCTAGCCTCGAGCCACATCCGCCTAGTGTAAAAATATCGTGCTAGCCTGGCTCTAAAGAAACGTCTCGAGCGGCCATTTCTCCCGAGACAAGCCAGCCCAGTGCAAAGCGGGCATTTCATAACGACAGCTTGAGCAACGATGGATCTGACGATGTGGAGCTCCGGGGACGTACGGTGATTCTTGGCGCAGGGAGCTTCAACGGTGGATCTAGGAGCTCCAACAACGATGAATCCGAGCACAGGGAGCCTCGACGACAGTGGTGGGGAGCTTTGGCGATGGCCGCTCTGGTTGTGGGAAGCTCCGACGACGGGCGATCGATGCGCGGCAAACTCAGAGAAGACCGGATCCGAGCACGACGAGCTCGGGGGAGACCAATTCTGGGACGACAACCTTAGGGAAGACCGAACCAAGCTCACAGAAGACGGTAATTTCGGCGGCGAAGCTCGGAGGAGGATGGGTAAGATGGTGGCATGCACGGGGGGTTGGATGCGAGCAATCAAGCGTCGGTTCGTGGCTGTCGAGCTCAACTCATATAACACAACCAAACATGGCGCCTTGCACGAGTTTGGCTTGGTTGCGCCAAGCCTAGCCGCAGTGAGCAGGTCTGATCGAGCAGAGAAAGGAACCAAACACGCCATCAGATACAATTATTATATGTGTGCATATGTATGCATGAAAGTATGCATTGTGTAAGCATGCATGCTTGCCTATCTTCACGTGCATTTTATGGTACAGGATGATTTCATTGTATGCCTTGTTTGGGGATTGGGATGGTTAATCCTGGCAGCCTGATATTCCTATTGGATGGTTTCCGAAGTCAGGATTTGGTCTCCCTAAACAATGCTTGAAGGCTTTGAACTATACTCCGTATATGGCACTGTAGCATCGATATTCGGTGCTAGTAGTTCCAAAACCAAACACAAATATATGCATGTCACTGTGGGGAATTAAAAGCATTTTTTTAAAAAAAATAACAAAGGGCCAGAGCTCTGTCAATTTATTTAAGTACAAGAAAAAAAAAGAAAAGGAAAAAGAACAATATGGCGCCAGACGCTGAACCACACCACACCACAAATAACACCAACCGGCCCATGGTCGCACCACAACACAACTCAATTGATGATCGGCGACCACCAGCAACCACAACCACCGCAACAAAACATTGTCAACTCGGTGCTAGACGAACACCACAGCAGGGGAACAACGCACCATTCAACACGTACCAACATGCACAACTTGCAGATCGTCCAAAAACCAATCCTAACGAAACCACCGCGCAAAATGACAATGACTAAGCTACCAACAGAAGACACTTTGCAGGACACCAATAACACGAAAAGGCCACCAGTGACGTCTTTAGTAAGGAAGCGACGATGAGGTTGCCACCGTTGACAAGCCACGATAGGTTTTCACATTGCAAGGGAGCAGCAACAACACACCACCAAGGAGAAAAATGGCGCCTAGGAGGCGTCATCGCCGCTGGCCCAAAAGCTAGAGCTTTAACCCAGCGCCCCCTCGCCACAAACCCATGTTGTAGTGAAAGTAGAGGGATGGTATGAGAGGATCGTAGCCATTGGCCACTGACACCACGTCCACCATGGGAGGCCGTCGAGAATTGCCGCCTACACGGCCACCAAGATGCCACGCGGCTCCCACAGGAAGGTGGGTGGAACCAAGTAGGTGGAGACTCATAAAGGGCAAAAATGAACACTGTGATGAAATGAGGGTAGCGCCGACCTCATCGCACCACCTGAAAGGGCCACAACCAAGCTCACCACCGGGCGAGTCCGGGCACAACACATACCGTTGCTGCTGTCGGATCCAAGCATCCTACTGCCTGACATGACATTCCATCGCCAAGAATACCCGGCGGCGCTGCAATCAGCCAACCATCCACCAGTGCACTTGCAACCACCGAGAAAGGGCGATGAGGAAGCATCGACCAGAAGGAAGCCTTCGTCGAGGAAGCCGAACGATGGCACTGAATCCGAGTGCCTCACTATTGGATCCGGCCCCAAATTCGACCTAACCACCTGTCGCAGCAGCACCTGAGAGAGATAGAGAGGTAGTAGGAAGGGAGAGGGAGAAAGAGGAGAAGCCTATTTGCCGCTACGAGAAGGAGAGGGAGAGGCGGCGACGGCAAGAGGAAGGACAACGGCGGAAGGGTTTCTTGTGGCAGTGGCGAAATCGCCCTCTGAGTCGCCCGAGGGGGCTCAGGGGAAGGGTCACTGGACCGGTTGCCTTTTTTTTATCGCTGACTTGTAAAAGCATGTATAATCCAGTGTTGTAGACAACGCATAATTGCCTCATCATAAGATTTAGACCCTAGTACGAGAAGCAAGGAAACCGTGCGTGAATAAGCTGCCTATAAAAATACACAAAGATATCCTATTATATGTGTTATCTTTAGTACTCCCTCCGTTTTTTTGTTTGACGCTTTTGACTTTTGAGCACACTTTTGACCATTCGTCTTATTCAAAAAATTAGTGCAAACATGCAAAAAAAAAGGTCATATTTAAAGTATCTTTATTGATAAAACAAATCACAACAAAATAAATGATATTTGCATAATTTTTTGAATAAGACGAATGGTCAAAGGCGGTGTTAGTAGATCACAATCCCCCGTAGTTAGTAGATCACACTATCACACATTCACACCCCATCTCACTGTGCATGGGTTTGTTGCGCGCTTCTCAAAAGGCGTTGTTGAGTACGCAGTGTCATTATTTTCGTATCCATCGCATCTTCTCCTTTGTCTGGCCCACACCCTGGATAATTAATCCTTATATCCGAAGTAAAGGTTCTGAATTAATTACTAAGCAAAGCTGTACTCTAAACCGATCGATCGATCGATCGAAGTAAAGCAAGCATAAAGCAGAATAATTAAACCCATTTCTTGTTGAGGGTCGAATTAAATTGGAACAGTTGATGCCCGAGAACGCACTAGGATTATTTATTTATTTTTAAAAGAACGCACTAGGATTAATTTCAGCTCGTCGGCGGCTCGTCAAAACCACGCATATATAGCGCCGTTGCGGTTTCTAAGAGAGAGAAAAAAAACCATGAAAACACTCGAATTTTTGAACAAATTAAAAGCGTGCTATAAACCGTTTGGCCGACCAAATTTACGGCTTCTCATCGTTTTTTCACGTGGTTTACTGCAGCTTTGCGAACTCTCGAGCACGAGGGAGAGTTATTATCTTCTTCGGCTACACGTACGTGCACGCCAAGGAGAAGATTCGGATTAGCTCTAATCACACTCCTGTCCCTCTGCTGCCTGTGGTTATGCATGCATATGCAATGCAGGCGCGCACGTACCATGTCAATATATGTCATTGTTAATCTGCTTGGAATTAAAGCGGATGGCAGCTGCTAATTTAATTATTGTTAACGAGTTCAAATAAACAACAATGTAGTAGATGCACACGCACGTACGTTTTTGTCTGCAGATTCTGCATGGCCATTGTGGCGTTGTTTATGCACGCACCGTGCTTATTTTGTGCGGCGCCACACGTGTTCATGTGCACGTTTGTCAACCGGGAGGAGTGGTTGTAGGGTCGCTGTTTGTCTCGCCTGGTTGATCCGCGGCGTCCTTCTAGCTAGGCCTGTCTCTCTCTCATCATTGCATTTGTTCACAGTTGTCTGCACATTAGTTAATCGCGGATAAAGATACTCTTTATAGATGCATGAATAAGATATTACGCCACTACTTCAAAAATTTTATGCTGGTTCTAAACTGATAACTAGAGTATCTTTTGAATTGAATCGATATTAATACGCCATGTTATCTTTATCGGTATATGATTGGAGGCGAAGTATGGTTTATAATAAACACATATATATAGGGTACACAACAACCACGGCAAATTTTCTAGCCTGCCGCCCGTTTTCTCTCCTGCCGATGCGAATTTTCCTGCCTGCATACATGCAGCATGCAACAACATCATGCTACCCTTGTGAAGTCCGCCTCTGTCATCCGTGATGCAGGCCAAACAAATGGAGGAGCTATTGTCCATGCTCTTAAACCGCTCGAGTGACGAAAGAATAGCGAAAAGACAAAGATTATGTGGCTTCCTAACAATGACATTGGAAGATGATGGACGTGGTGGCGGTGGAAATCCCAATTAATGGAGGCGGCACCATTGTAGGGTTTGATGGAGGTGGTGAGCCTACCAGACGAGAGGTCAAGGAGTGGAGAAATTTGCTTTGACGAAGGAACAAAGAAGGTGAGCGTATTTTATATATAGGCAGAGATCAGAAGGTGAATGGTTTTAGTCTGGTTGTCCTTTTCAAAATTCTTTGAAAAAAATAGGTATCTACTTCTACCATAGACCGACGGAAAGAAAATCTATGGCCACGGAGCAACTCCAGGTAGCCTTTGAAGTTAAAAAACAATCTTTCAAAGAGAATATAAATTGCGGAAAAAATTTAGACAGGTGGATAGAGAGGGAAATGAACAGTGTTTAGAGTAGATATACAGAGAGGAGTGTGCATGGGAGTTGTTCTATGGGGACGGAGAACCTTGTCGTTGCTCGCCCTGCTTCGCCGCTGATGATAGCCTGATACTGATACGGACGAGACGACGTCCTACACCCGACTACCCGGCCCCACGTCGTCGTCGCCGTCGCAAGCTTCCAACGCCATGCACGTACGTACGTAGCTGGTTTAATTAATCCTGCCAAATCAACGTACATACATTCACATCATGTACACGTTCTTGTTCAATCTTATCCATCCATAGCTCACCGTACACCACATGCAGCAGACAATTAGGGGGCAGAAGCCTGTCTGTCGGTGAAAATAAATAATAAGGACTGCCGGTAATTAATCGAAAATCACCGCCAAACTGTTTGCCTATTCAAGTTACTACTAGTATTATCACCGGGGAACGGTCTGCAGGAAAAACTACTATACCTATTCAAAATTAATTTAGAAACGAGAAACGTACATACAAATCGAAGAATAGAACTACAAGTCATAAAAAAAAAATGACACATATACTGAATATTTATACATCGTGATAGTATTTTTCTATTTTAAAAGGCACCGATTTTATCTTCTTGAGCACCAATTTGATCCTTGAGGTACAAAATTGGGTCAGGTCGGTCCCGTGGTTTTGAAGTTGTACCAGCAACCATATCTGTTTTTTTCTCTCTCTCTCTGATATGTATGCCACCTGCCCACCTCATCTGATTTTGTATAAATTGCTCCATCATGTTGAACAAAGGAAAATAACAATAATAAATTAATATTTATATAAAAATATATATAAAAAAGTGTTTAGTTTCTAATGTTCCTCCAGAAACCATACTAACATAATAACATTTATATTAATAATTGGAACACAAAAAATTAAATAATATTTGTTGATAATTTTTAGTTACAAATTAATATTTTTGGTAAATATCAATAATTGATTGACATGTGGGGTATAATGGAATTAGGAATATTTGGAAAACAAGAAAATAAACCATATTAGTTAATTTAATGTATTTTAAAATAACAATTAATTTTGAAATAATAAGTTTTATTTAATAATTATTTTTTTAGATAAATATCTTTTGAAAAATATTATTCAAATTGTAATATGAGTTTAAGTTGGTCTCGTAATAACTTCGTATAGCATACATTATACGAAGTTATACGACCTTTGTCTGGCCCATACCCTGGATAATTAATCCTTATAAATTATTTTTTTAGAAAAATATTTTTTAAAAAATATTATTCAAATTGTAATATGAGTTTAAGCTGGTCTATGCCAAACACTAATGTGGTTTCAATGGGGGCACCACCTGTGCAAAACCGGACAAAGTGGCATCCACATCAATAAAGAAAAAACACGTGCAAAGGCGGGTTCAACCTATCAAAGAAAAAAATTAGTACTACCTCCTTTTTTTTGTTTGACGTCTTTGACCATTCGATACATCTTTGACCATTCGTCTTATTCAAATTATATCTATAAATATCATTTATTTTGTTGTGTTTTGTTTTATCAACAGAGGTACTTTAAATATGTTTTATTTTTTTATATCTTTGCACTAAATTTTTGAATAAGACCAATGGTCAAAGACGTGCGAAAAAGTCAAAGGTGTCAAACAAAAAAAACGGAGAGAGTACAATTTGAACACCACAGAGACCAACCTCACTCTGTTTTGCACCTTACGCTTCAAATTACTAGTTCGGGATGATCAACACTTTTTCGGGCTTTCCCAGTTCTATTTGTTTAGCGGGCCTAAACGAGCCAGGCCGTGACACTATTCGTGTCAGTGCGGTCGGTGCCTGCTTGTCTCCGCGAGCTATTGGGCTGGGCCCGCGAACATGCTGCCCAGCCCAGCGTGGGTGTGTCCATCGAACCGGATCTAAGCTCAATTCATGGGGCTTTCCAAGGAGACGCAAATGGGATTGCCAGAACTTTCCATATCACCGCCTCCTTACAAATCAAGTAAAGATATGCGATTTCTATCATGTTTTGTTTTGTTTTGTTTTGTTTTGTTTTCTACTGACAAGTAGGATGTCTGTTATTTTTTCCCCCTTTTCTCTGATGAGAAGCCCAACGTTGGCGCCATAAATCGACATACATCGCCGCCCTACTGGGCACTGCCAAATATCCGAACGGAAATCGGAGCTACTGCTAACTAGGAATCTTGGTTTCAGACCGATACCCGCGAACATTTCAGGCAAGTTATATGTCCCTATTTACCTTGGAAGATCATGGAGTATTCAGTTATTCATACTGCCTCAACTCCTCAATTACAGGCTACAAGTATTGTTTCCCTTTAGTAGTGCAGACGCACATTGCAGAATGCAGTATACATCATGTCGCTTTCTTGTATCCTGTGAAGCGCGCAGCACATCATGCCATACCTGTCCAAAGACTCCAACCTGCAAGAAGCTGCTGCTGCAGCAGGAACAGATTACGAACTGAGCTGACCACAGTGAAGTCCACCAGCACCTGTCCTGTGGGCTGTGGCACAACCGATCATCCATTTCCTTCCCAAGCCTGTGTGCAGGCAGCATGCCATGCTATCATACCAAGAGAGGATGATGAGTAGAGGGAACAAAAACTACTGCCTTGAGAGTAGTGTGCTAGGAGAGGAAAAATTTGAGAGAGGGTATTTGGTTACTTGTAGCTTTCTCTGGAGCTGGTCAAGTGTTGTATTGCATGGAATCTCCCAATGAAGTTTTGAACACACATAGCTGGAAAAATGATTGGACAGAGTCTTGGTGCCTGCAAACTAGAAAGATGCTTTCATTCCCTATTTCTGGCTTGGGCCTGCCTCCAGGGATTCATTCATTCACCATAATGCAGGAGGCCACCAGGATGCATGATTTCTGTGCAGGCCCTGACAGACTGTACGACAATGAGCAAAGCGTATGCTTTTCACTATGAACTATTGATCTGCAGTGAACTAAAGCTGAGCTTCGAAATAGGAGAAAGGGCCAGTGAACAAAGTTACCATGTTGAGGTATACCACGTGTTGTTTCAGGAAAAAATACAGTGAGTTGAACTTGGTGGATTACCGCAACAGCATTATGAAAAATCAATCAGAAACATCTGATCACTCAAAAATTTCACATCGGGAAATCAACACACAACAAGCTCAGATAGTACAATCCCTACCACCTAAAAATAGGTAAATGAAGCACGAAACCGAGAAAATAAGATAACAGGTAGGAAGATAAGATCAGAGCTCTTGAGATAGGAATAACAATATATTTTTGTTCAGCCAATCAGCCTTGATCAGTCTGATGAGTCACAGTGTTTAGACAGTGGATTTGCCAGGCTTGCAGCTAGCAAGCCATCGCAGAAGCTACCAGGGCTACTCACTGTGCTGCTGGGCACTGAACTGAAGTTAGTCATTTGTAGGACTCCAGTAGGTGAATGCAAATGTGGGCTCGTGATGCATTCGTCAGTTGAAAGTTCTTTCAAAGAACGCGAGGGGAAATTTTTGTTCTTGTCATCTGATGAGTTTCTCGTATTGGTGAAGAACTCACCCAGAGGTCCACCAATGGATGTTTCCCAGGAGACTGGTATCCAACTTGCTCGGGCAATGTCTCTGTCATTTGATGAGCTGCATACCTCAAGGCCAATATGAGGCTCACCGTAATTATGGAATGAGTAGGAGTTATCAATGGGAATGGATATCGACAATTGGATATCATTATCGGGTTGCAACTCTTTGCCAATGAGATGGTTGGCCGGATTTGGCTTTGCCTGCTTGCTGAGAAATCGCTCTGGATTCAAGTTGACATTCTCTGATTGTGGCGTGTTCATGAGAGAACCGGTGGAGACAATCATGTATTCTGCTTGTGAAGATGATTCCTCAGAGGAATTGGCGCCTTTTGTATTCTGGAACATGCCTTGAAAATACTGATGGTTAATAGAATCCTGTGCATGATCATTCATATTTGTTTTATCGAGTAACAGCCTACAAAACAAAAAGGGCATTTGTTTAAGAAAAAAAAGTTGAAAATCATGATAAAAATAACACGTTAATTAATCATGATTTTACATAGACTGATCAGTCAGAGATGTTTCGATAAAACTTTAACTATAAATGTTTAGCAGAGGTCCACAGTTGTACTTAAGACTGGTAATGCAACAAAAACAAAGACTTGTTGCAGTTAAACTATGGAATTACTTTCCAGTCAGTAAAGTAAAAGCGGTCCAAATTCCTAAAAAGCATAGATTTTCTATACGTGGTTACAGTGAGTCGGAGTTTTTTTTTTGAGAGGGTACAAAGAAGACGCACACAACTCACTCCCTAACTCATAACCCCTAAACTAACATGCAGTCATGCATGCACACGCGTGTGTCCTAACACACACTAGAAACAGTGACTGCCTCAAGGGACAGCAATTAGGAAACAAGGCACACGCATGTGCGTACCCCTACGACTCTAGGAATTTGGTGCCTATTCCTTCCACAAGAATAACCCATTTAACTGCATTAACGTAGGACATGAATATGACTACTGATTTGAAATAAATATTCAACACAAAATGAGTAGCTTCTCTCAAAAAATAGAGTACTTTCACATATAAAATAGCATAAGTATGAATTTATAATGCATTGTTCCAAACACAATGTCACCACCTACATCTTTGTTCAAGTTACATATTTCTGTACTATTTATGTTCTCAAAACAAATATCCTTAACAAAAAAAATCCTTGAGCTCTAAAAATAAACACAAGAAATGGAAATGTTTTCAAGTGATGTATACAGGATACAGCTGTAGGTTTTGTCTGGTCTTACATTATCAGATAAAGGAGAATGGTGATGATTTTCAATGGAGTAATCGTTGGAAAAAGGGGGAAAATCTGGTTCAGTACAAGTCTCTGAACATTATTGTGCCTCCTATGGACTTCTATGTGTCGACATTCAAGAATCTGTTTTCAAGTGTATGCTACTATACTAAAACATAAGTACAAGTGTTAAAGAAGGGGCTTCTAGGATTACAGTGAGATGCTAAAACATAAGTACAAGTGTTAAAGAAGAGGCTTCTAGGATTACAGTGAGATGCTATAGGGCATGAATGGTGTCAATAGCCTGGTGACTAGATGAAGGTGTGTGTTAAACTGATCTAGTAAGAAGCCAAAGTGATCCAAATGGAAGCTTAATATGAATCCTGCTACCTGTGACCGGATGTCCCGTCCAGGAGAAGAGGCATAATGCAAAACTATCCTTGAGGGCAACAATTGGCTACAATACAAATGTAACATTCTGTAATCATGAAATTAAGCTGTTAGCTGCACTATGGAAATTTTTTTTTTTGCTACAACCTACAAGTATTGTGCATCAAACAGAGATGCAATTACTATTAACAAAGAAAAATGGTTAAGCCCATGTAAGATGAGAAATTCACCTGTCAAATTGTTTTAGACTAGGGTTAGTCAAATTTGTGTTCATCGTTTTTATCGATTGCTGTGCCATGGCTTGGTTGCTTGATGATTTGCCACTAAAAACACCCAAGGTTGGTTGTGAGATGGCAAGCATTGCTTTCACGCCATGGCTAGATCGGCCTTCCACATGCTTTCTTGAACGGTGGTGTCCCCGGTTTATGTGTCGCTCACAGTACTTCTGGTCGACAACTGCATCTCTTGAGCACCGCCATTTCTTTCCATCTGTTCGACGGCACCTCCCCGGCTCTGCATTAGCACTCCCAGAATAGCCCAGCTGAAACGATCCCCATCCCACTGCAAAATGATAGATCCTGTTATCACACTTGCATTTGCATACATTGATAAACAACACAGATAGAACATTAACATGTCAGCATTGAAAGTATGCCAAAATATGGCATGTCCTTTATCCAATCTGCAACCCTTTGTAGGACACAAAAGGATCCCTGAATAAACTAATGACAATCCTAAACAAGCTAATCATTGTTTACACCTTTCCCTCATAAGACAAAAACAGATAAACTAATCTATAGCAGAACCCCAGTGTACATAGCATTGCTTTTCTTGCATAGTTGCATTTAAAAATGATATCGCATTGAACCAAACAAAACAAATGAAAGAAATGCTTACAAGAACTGGAAGCAAGGGTGCCACCAGAGGAGAAGTGTGGGAACACAGGGTGATGGGGGCTTCTCCTTATAGAGAGGAGAAAGCTGGCCGGTACCGGTGCGTTCGCAACAATGTGCTTGTAGATTAGTGCCTGGTGCTCCAGCTCCATCCATTGCGTTGGGGTGAACGGCCCCTTGACTCTTGCCAAAATCCCCTGCATATTTGTTACATCTGAGCAGCCAAAATCCAATCCTGCACCACAACACCACCACAATGGGACAGAAAAACAATCAGATGCAAATCATGCAATGGGGCTGGAAGGAATGCAATAGGATCAAGGAAAAAATATGCACGAGGGCACGGCTCCTCACGCTCAAGATTTAAGGAAGCAATAGCATCTAGGTTCTTGAGCTGAGACACCATCACACCACTAGACAAGCTTGCCAGCTTGATATAATGCCTATTCCTGAGCAACCTCTAGTTAACTTTGGCACAAGAAAGGGAAAAGAGAGTGATCCATCTCCAAGAAAAAGCCTCTGCATCTTTGAAGCAAAAGAGGAAGGGGGGTTGAAGCTTAAAGCCTCCTTTTTGCCAAACCAGTGATCTTTTTGCAAGATACCCATGGGGAGGATCAAGCAACCAATCAGGTAGCTACCTGAATCAAGGAGGTCACCGGGACAAGACTAAAGACCTCCACGCACCAACGCAACACCACCGCACAGATGCAACAGTCCCTTCTCTGGTACAAAAAAATGAGAGAAAATCACAGCAGCAAGGAAGAGACTTTCACCTTTGTTGCTGCCGTAGCTGAAGGAGAAGCTCAGCATCTGGCCACCGGAGGGGCTGCCTGATCCAAGAAAGGAGCAGCCATGGGGAGAGGGTGCCATTGCTATCCTTCAAGAACCATAGGAGCTCCGCGGCATCTGCCTGTGCTGTGGGGCAGTTAGGCAGGAGCGGCCGTCAATCCTGGAGCCTGGAGGGCTTTAAATGGGAAGGTGGTTGAGGAGGAGGAACAGAGAGGCATGCACTGATTCCTTCGGCTGTGAGGAGTTCAGAGGAGAGGCCTCGGCCCGTTGGGCCGGCCCAGTTTATCACTGTAGCATATTTATTTTATTTAATTTAACATATTCATTTATATATATTTCTAATGATATATAATGTATTTACGCAATTTAAAGTGTATATTTGTGAAATATAGGGTTTTTTCTTAATTTATTTAGATATTTTTAATCAAAATAAACCGACCCATATAAAACCAGGCCGGCCTGGTTCGGTTTGGTTACGGCCCGAACCGGGCCGGCCTGTCGGCCAAGTCTGGTGCAATTACAATCACTGGACCCACTGACAGTGACTGCCAGTTATGGTAGGGGATCTCGGTGGGCTTACGGGTTGGGGCCTAGGGGAAAGGTTTGTGGTTGGCACATGCTCTCTTAGGGCTTGTTTTTTTTGGCTAATCTGAACGGCTGAACAGCTGAACGACTGAAATGACTGAATTTCGAGAGCTTCTCGAGGTAGTCCCGAGATTCAGATCCATTTCATTTGACTTTTTTTAAAGAGTTAGAACCCACCTTCGAAGCAGCAAAAAAAAGGACTCAAAAGCTCAAATCATATGTCTTTTCAAAACGTATATAAGTCATTAAGCTGTTAAGCTGAAAAAATAGGGCAAATGCTCATATTTTGCTAGGGAAAAATTACCGTAAAAATTGTAAATGAGCGGGTCATGGCAACTTGGTACCACGCACCCATATGACAGTTTAGCCAAATACAATATGTTTTGATTATAGTCATCATAGTATTTCTTTAGAAGAAGAGTTTCAATGAGATATAAATAAATTTGTTATGGTGGATGACATGGGGGCCGGGTAACTTTAGTGAAATAGATGAGTTTGTTACGATGAATGATATTAATGGATAATGTTAGTTAAGTATGATACCACCATCAATCACTTGTAAGGGACTTTCGTAGTAAACACTTTTAATATAAAAACGTTCTAAATTAAGACGATTGATAAATATTCCTTGGCTGCGGTTTCATCAAAGGGTGGTGTGTGGAGTCATCTAGAGGATAGATAATAAGGCTGATGATCATTAGAGCATCTCCAATGGTGCAGCTAGCTGCTAGCTATAAACAAGTGACATGTCATCTATAAATAACATATAGTTAGCTTTTCCAATGGGACTAGTTATAACATTGACTATAATATTAAATATGGGTCCATATGTAATAGATAGTAGGTGCATTGGAATCAGCTATAGACTAGCTGCAAGTTAGTAGCTAGCACACCCTCATTCTCTCTTCTACATAAGTAAAAGGTTGAGTTGGAATCCTTATAGTTAGCTGATATGGCACCACTGGAGATGCTCTTAGGAAGCATGTAGGGGACGACCAACAGATGCAGAATGAGAGGGGTGGATGCTTCTAGGGATTGCAAACCAACCCATGTTGTCGGGGCTCACGGGCTCTACACCCGATGGGGATGGGTCCGGATTTGATTTTGTCCCTAGAAATCTGATGGGTTGAGAATTTGAGAACCCAATTCCTTCTTAGGTAAAAAACAGAGGGAGTTGCAGCACACGAGTGCATGCAAGCCCTCGAACCATAGCCAACCTGACACCTAGCCCATTCTTTTTTGAGGATGTCTCCAACAGCTTCCCTAAAACATTCTCTACCCTAAAATAGGAGACTAATTATTCCCCTGTGTGCTCCAACAGCGTTCCCTAAAACAGAGAATTTCTCTCTATTCCCTTATATGTAGTGATTCTCTCTCCTTCCTCTATACAATTCTTCATATAGGGAACACTGTTGAAAATGGGAGAAATATATAGAGATATTTTTTTTGTAAAGGGAGCATGTATATGAGCCTATAGGGATCAAATTTAGAAATTCCTGTTGGAGAGAGCCCGAAGGCCAAACAAACGTGGGCTTTCTGAATTAAGTATAGGAAACACTGCACAGTGAAATAAAATAACAGGGAAAACTAACTGCACCCTTGGCCTCTCACCCAAAACCCGACCGACCAAACGCCTCGACCCCACAAAGTTGCGAGTGACTCCCTGATTTGACGTCGATCGCCTTGAGTCGGAGCTGGATTAATGGAGCCAAGGCCGGCGAGTCATAGCTGTTCGCCGGCTTGCCGGGCTACCCAGATACTAATATTCGGCGCGATGAGAAGGGCTGTTTATTGAGTAGCCCTGAATCAGAAGAATGCATCTCATCGGCGTCCGACTCAACACTGATGGCATGCAGCTACAGGAGAGCTGACGGCTGCCAAGGGCGTCACCAGGTGACAACTGACAAAACGGCACGGCGAGCTCTTTCTTGGATCAAGATTAACATCGGGATAAGATTCTTACCTCTTCTATCTAATGCGTGCACCAGTGTACATGTAATTTCTGAGATATGTATATGCCTGATGATATATATAGCCATGTGGACATGTAGGTGGCCAATGGAATATCAAAAAATCGTTTTTCAAATTTCTCAAAAGCAAGTATAAGGTTATATTCTTTTGTGCTGATATGAACGGCTGAACAACTGAAATTATTGAATTTAATTCGAGTGCTTCTCGAGATAGTCTCGAGATTTGAATTCATTTTGTTTGACTTGCTGTTTTAAAACGTTAGGATCCACATTCTAGACAATGAAAAAATGGTCTCAAAGATCTCAAATCATTTTTTTTCCAAAACGTAGATAAATCGTTAAACTGTTAAGCCGTTAAGCTGTTAAGATGAAAAGAACCGGGCCTAAAACGTGGACAGCTAGCTTCTCCGAGCCTATTCTAGACCCTCGGTTAGCTTTCCAAATAAGCAAGTAAGTTCAGTCCACAGGAAGTTGACACCAAGATCTTTGATTGGTTGATTTAGGCCACCTTCAATGCAATGTGTTTAGAGCTAGGTGCTTAAGTTGCCACATCGTTAAGCACACATATAAAAACTCTTCCTCTCAATGCATCAGAGATTAAAGAGGTGCTTATAAACTATAATTGCCTTGTTAGAACCTGGACCAGTCGCTTTTATCTCTAATGGCCGGTGCCTAGCGTAACATGAAAAATACAATCAACCAACTGCTCGATAGGGATGGGATGGAAGCATCGAGGCAAGCAGATGTTGAAAAAAGGTCTCAAGCACCAGGTAGCAGTCGATGCCAACCTAGGTATCTTCTCTCTCCTCTAAGCACCTCTATTTGCTGATGTGGCAAAAAAATCCGGTTTTTTCTCTAAGCACCTACTTAAGCACCTGCATCGGAGATGGCCTTAGAGCAGGATGTATCTGCAATAGCCTTCTCTCAACCGCAAAGGTTCCACCCCCTGCGAAACCCACGGTGAAACGAGCATGGAGACAAGCTGTGTCGTACTGGTCCGGTCACTAGTTTTCTTTTCAGAGGTACAAAAAAGAGGGACAAAACTTACTTCCTAACCGTTAACCCCTAAATTAACACGCACGCCTAAGTCCTAACACATGCTAGAAAGCGCAACCGGCACGACCGCCCCAAACGACAACAACAATTAGGCATTAAGGGATACACATGCATCAAGGCACACTAACACACGCTAGAAAGCGTGCAAGCGTACATCCTAACACACGCTAGAAAGCGCAACAGGCGCGACCGCCCCAAACAGCAACAACAATTAGGCATTAAGAGATACGCATGCATCAAGGCACACGTGTGTGCGTATCCCTTAGAAAAATCTTAGAAAATGCGTCACTTAGAGCCAAGCCTGGGGTTTGAACTCTGGTGGGTAGCGTTGCCACTGCAGCATCTACCATCAGACCAAAGCCTTGTGCGCTGTTCGGTAACTAGTTTTTAGGTTAGGATGTGACTTGCGCGCGAGGCAACAGAGAAGATCCAAACCTTGTTCTTTTCTGTTTAAATTAAAACTAAAGGTTATTGCAGACAAACGTTATAAAACTAAAGATCAAGATTAAAATGAAGGGTATTTTTCATCCGATTGAAGAATAGAAAATCTGAAATAATAAAAAATTAGAGCACATGAAAAGTTAAAGTTGCATTGTAACCGTATTAAAATTGTGCTGCAGTTTTAAGCTTATTGGTATGCAATTTATGTAATCTTTTAAACGGTAGGCTTAGCTTTGATGAACGCCTAGCAAATACAAAATGCAAAAAAATAAAGGAATAATTAGCTTTAGTAGATTCTTGGTGTTTTTTTATAAAAAAAATAGAGAAACCTATGTGAAGTCTACTAATAAAAAAAACCAAATGAGATGTTCTTCAAGTGGCTAAAACAAATACATTTTCACAAATCCGTTCTTCAAATCTGTATAAACGTCCAAACTTCAGAATTTGTAACTAGCAAGCAAGTCACATGTACTCGTATATAAATTACATGTAGTTGTGCTGCGTATGTTACTGAACCCATACATGGGCCTCCATTCCTAGCAAGTGAGGATGTGCCCACGTGCGGAGCAAAGGAGAGAAGGTGATCCTGTAGTGCTGGTGACATAAAACATCATACTTAACGTGGAAAAGCCTCTTTAATATAAAAAGAAAAAAGGGACAAAAAGTAAATTACTATAAATGGTGTAAGTTCTGCAGAGTACAGACATGCCTTCGTATAGACATGTCAAAAGGACAAAATAGTAAAGTGGAATAGAAGCATATCCTAACAGACCCGTTAGCAACCTATTCATATGCTGAATATCGGACAATGATTAGGAACGGCTGAAATCAAAAGCTAAAATCAGTCGATTGATCACCAACAAACCTGATATTTTAATGTCATTAATTGTCTTTCACTATATATGATCTTATTTGACCCCTTCCAGGCTTCTAGTAAGTTGAAAGATATTTTAACGCATTTGCATGAACGCAGCGTCAATGGCTGAGGGAGGGTGAGGCACATGGTAGGGCAGTTTCCTACCATGAGCTGTCGTATCTTAATATAGAAAATACTCACTTTTAGTTACATTAAGACACTCTTTAATTCGTGCATCGGTTCGGTTTAACGGAGGCAAAAATTGAGAGCCTTTAAAGTTAGGCGCGGACTTGGGGTCGGAAGTCCGACGCTGCGCTCGCGCGTCGGACGCCGCCCCAGCCCAGCCCAGCACGCGCGCCCTCGCAGAATGAGAAAGCCACCCGTTGCATGCATGCGCATGTGCGGTGAAAAATCAAAAATACTTGATGCTTCCATGAAAATCGAAAATCGAGAGTTCATTGTAACACCAGATTCATGAAAAAAGTGAATATAGATCTTACAAATGAACTTAGCATACTAAAACAATAAAAAAACACCTATTGAAACAATGAACTGAGACTACTAAAAACATTACGAAATAACCAAAAATCAACTATACGAGGGGGAGACAAAAGGAGAGAGGGAAACTGCATAAGTGAGAGAAAGAGGAAGGGAGAGACCATAAGAGAGAGAAACAATCACCCTTAACTAATGAAACAATGGAAATGACTATCGAAACAACGAACTTGGCACACTGAAACAATGAACTTGACCTGTTGAAACAATGAAAAATGATTATCGAAACAATAAACTTAGCACACTAAAACAATGAACTCGACCTACTGAAACAATGAGAAATGCCTACTGAAACAATGGAAAATGACTATCGAAACAATGAGAAAATAACTATCGAAACAATGCACTGAAACAATAAACTCGACCTAGTGAAACAATGAGAAATGCCTACTGAAACAATGGAAAATGACTATCGAAACAATGAGAAAATAACTATCGAAACAATGCACTGAAACAATAAACTCGACCTAGTGAAACAATGAGAAATGCCTACTGAAACAATGGAAAATGACTATCGAAACAATGAGAAAATAACTATCGAAACAATGCACTGAAACAATAAACTCGACCTAGTGAAACAATGAGAAATGCCTACTGAAACAATGGAAAATGACTATCGAAACAATGAGAAAATAACTATCGAAACAATGCACTGAAACAATAAACTCGACCTAGTGAAACAATGAGAAATGCCTACTGAAACAATGGAAAATGACTATCGAAACAATGAGAAAATAACTATCGAAACAATGCACTGAAACAATAAACTCGACCTAGTGAAACAATGAGAAATGCCTACTGAAACAATGGAAAATGACTATCGAAACAATGAGAAAATAACTATCGAAACAATGCACTGAAACAATAAACTCGACCTAGTGAAACAATGAGAAATGCCTACTGAAACAATGGAAAATGACTATCGAAACAATGAGAAAATAACTATCGAAACAATGCACTGAAACAATAAACTCGACCTAGTGAAACAATGAGAAATGCCTACTGAAACAATGGAAAATGACTATCGAAACAATGAGAAAATAACTATCGAAACAATGCACTGAAACAATAAACTCGACCTAGTGAAACAATGAGAAATGCCTACTGAAACAATGGAAAATGACTATCGAAACAATGAGAAAATAACTATCGAAACAATGCACTGAAACAATAAACTCGACCTAGTGAAACAATGAGAAATGCCTACTGAAACAATGGAAAATGACTATCGAAACAATGAGAAAATAACTATCGAAACAATGCACTGAAACAATAAACTCGACCTAGTGAAACAATGAGAAATGCCTACTGAAACAATGGAAAATGACTATCGAAACAATGAGAAAATAACTATCGAAACAATGCACTGAAACAATAAACTCGACCTAGTGAAACAATGAGAAATGCCTACTGAAACAATGGAAAATGACTATCGAAACAATGAGAAAATAACTATCGAAACAATGCACTGAAACAATAAACTCGACCTAGTGAAACAATGAGAAATGCCTACTGAAACAATGGAAAATGACTATCGAAACAATGAGAAAATAACTATCGAAACAATGCACTGAAACAATAAACTCGACCTAGTGAAACAATGAGAAATGCCTACTGAAACAATGGAAAATGACTATCGAAACAATGAGAAAATAACTATCGAAACAATGCACTGAAACAATAAACTCGACCTAGTGAAACAATGAGAAATGCCTACTGAAACAATGGAAAATGACTATCGAAACAATGAGAAAATAACTATCGAAACAATGCACTGAAACAATAAACTCGACCTAGTGAAACAATGAGAAATGCCTACTGAAACAATGGAAAATGACTATCGAAACAATGAGAAAATAACTATCGAAACAATGCACTGAAACAATAAACTCGACCTAGTGAAACAATGAGAAATGCCTACTGAAACAATGGAAAATGACTATCGAAACAATGAGAAAATAACTATCGAAACAATGCACTGAAACAATAAACTCGACCTAGTGAAACAATGAGAAATGCCTACTGAAACAATGGAAAATGACTATCGAAACAATGAGAAAATAACTATCGAAACAATGCACTGAAACAATAAACTCGACCTAGTGAAACAATGAGAAATGCCTACTGAAACAATGGAAAATGACTATCGAAACAATGAGAAAATAACTATCGAAACAATGCACTGAAACAATAAACTCGACCTAGTGAAACAATGAGAAATGCCTACTGAAACAATGGAAAATGACTATCGAAACAATGAGAAAATAACTATCGAAACAATGCACTGAAACAATAAACTCGACCTAGTGAAACAATGAGAAATGCCTACTGAAACAATGGAAAATGACTATCGAAACAATGAGAAAATAACTATCGAAACAATGCACTGAAACAATAAACTCGACCTAGTGAAACAATGAGAAATGCCTACTGAAACAATGGAAAATGACTATCGAAACAATGAGAAAATAACTATCGAAACAATGCACTGAAACAATAAACTCGACCTAGTGAAACAATGAGAAATGCCTACTGAAACAATGGAAAATGACTATCGAAACAATGAGAAAATAACTATCGAAACAATGCACTGAAACAATAAACTCGACCTAGTGAAACAATGAGAAATGCCTACTGAAACAATGGAAAATGACTATCGAAACAATGAGAAAATAACTATCGAAACAATGCACTGAAACAATAAACTCGACCTAGTGAAACAATGAGAAATGCCTACTGAAACAATGGAAAATGACTATCGAAACAATGAGAAAATAACTATCGAAACAATGCACTGAAACAATAAACTCGACCTAGTGAAACAATGAGAAATGCCTACTGAAACAATGGAAAATGACTATCGAAACAATGAGAAAATAACTATCGAAACAATGCACTGAAACAATAAACTCGACCTAGTGAAACAATGAGAAATGCCTACTGAAACAATGGAAAATGACTATCGAAACAATGAGAAAATAACTATCGAAACAATGCACTGAAACAATAAACTCGACCTAGTGAAACAATGAGAAATGCCTACTGAAACAATGGAAAATGACTATCGAAACAATGAGAAAATAACTATCGAAACAATGCACTGAAACAATAAACTCGACCTAGTGAAACAATGAGAAATGCCTACTGAAACAATGGAAAATGACTATCGAAACAATGAGAAAATAACTATCGAAACAATGCACTGAAACAATAAACTCGACCTAGTGAAACAATGAGAAATGCCTACTGAAACAATGGAAAATGACTATCGAAACAATGAGAAAATAACTATCGAAACAATGCACTGAAACAATAAACTCGACCTAGTGAAACAATGAGAAATGCCTACTGAAACAATGGAAAATGACTATGGCCGCCGGCGTTGGGGGAGGACTACTCCATCATGCAGGCGCTCGTCAGCGTGGAGATGCTGGTGCTCTTCGTCGTCTCGGTGTTCGGCATCGGCGGCACGCTGACGGCGATCGACAACATGGCGCAGATCGGACAGTCGCTGGGCTACCCGAAGAAGAGCATCAACACCTTCGTCTCCCTCATCAGCATCTGGAACTACGCCGGCCGTGTCGGCGCCGGCTACATATCCGAGATCCTACTGTCCCGGTACAGGTTCCCGCGGCCGCTTGCGCTGACCACGGTGCTCCTCGTCTCCTGCGTCGGCCACCTCCTCATCGCCTTCGGCGTGCCGCAGTCGCTCTACGCCGCGTCGGTGATCATCGGCTTCTGCTTCGGCGCGCAGTGGCCGCTCATCTTCGCCATCATCTCCGAGGTGTTCGGGCTCAAGTACTACTCGTCGCTCTTCAACTTCGGCTCCGCGGCGAGCCCCGTCGGCGCCTACGTGCTCAACGTGCTTGTCACCGGCCGCATGTACGACGCCGAGGCGGCGAGGCAGCACGGCGGCGTCGCCGTCGTCGGCGACAAGATCTGCAAGGGGGTGCAGTGCTTCAAGAAGCCTTTCCTCATCATCACGGCCGTGACCTTCGCCGGCGTGCTCGTGTCCCTGGTGCTGGTATGGAGGACGATGAGCTTCTACAAGGGTGACATCTACGCCAAGTTCAAGGTGGCGCCGACGTCGGCCACCGACGGGAGCGACGGCGCCATCGAGATGACGGAGGAGGAGGAGGAGGAGGAGAACAAGAACAAGACCAAGAAACAGGATGCTAACAAAGAAGACTTCCACTGATGAATGATGATACTAACTTGGAAGTTCATTTCATTCAAGAAAGTTTAGCGGCTAGCCGCCTAACAAATGTGATATGGTTTGCAAGACAAAAATTGTCTCTTCCGCTGATTGTGTATCATAATTGGTTCCAAATTACTGGATCAACTTCAGTTTCAAAATCATATTCAAATTTAAACTACGCCATTTTGCAATAGCAGTTGCCAACAGGTGCTTCGTATGATCAACCATGTGAATGCAACTTATTAGTCAGTTTGCTTTGGGAGGACCTTTTGCTGTCATTTCATATTGCAATGGAGTATCAACTAAGATGTGTTGGCATGCCCGCCATATCTTTGAGACATGTGCAGTGTGGATAATAGATATGGACCATGTGCCATTGCTGCTCAATTTCTCAAAGATCTGGGGCCAATGGTCTCCTTCACCTATCCTTCAATCTTCTTCAATAATTAGAAACTGCTGCAGAAGTTATGGGCACGCCTTCCATCTCAGAATTCTTCTCTCAAGTCTGAAGTGGTCACTTCCATGTTCCATCTTCTCTCGGTGTTCGTCTAAGCAAGCATGCCGGGGTCCCATCATCCCAATAAGAAAGATCTTTGGTGTGCAACTTGCAAGACACTAGATTATGATCATGGTAGATTTGCGAGCCACAGAGCATAATGCCATAATCTTCAGTACTCCAGAAATCCAGATACCCAAAATCTGGTCAGGGGGCACCCTTGGTCGCCAGGCAGAATTGGGTAGCCATCAAGGTATCAACGGTGCCCTGAAGTCCTGAACGACCAAATATCAAAGTTTGTTCTTGTCACTGGTAGCAAAGTAGCCCAAAAAAAAAACAGTTATGTAAGATGCAAACTGAACTTAATAGAGGCAGATAACTAGTGAGATTTCTGAACTGAATCTATCTGCAGCATGATCAAAAGGGTTATAAATTTGACTCTCAAAATATTATAGCCCTCTAGCAATGGCTTACCTTAAGACCATGACAAATTTGCAGGTGTTCGGCTTCCCATTAATGTGGAGCAAATAATAGATTGAGCAAAAAGCGACTAACGAAAGCGAAAAAGTCACCACACTTACTGGTATTGGTGTGCTTTTATGAACAAATATATCATATGCAGAACCAATTTGTCAGCTGAATACTCCCTCCTTCTTTTTTTTTGACGCCTTTGACTTTTGAACGTCTTTAACCGTTCGTCTTATTCAAAAAAATTATGTAAATATCATTTTTTTTGTTGTGACTTGTTTTATCAATAAAGGTCTTAATTTTTTTTTTATGTTTGCACTAAAATTTTGAATAAGACAAATGGTCAAAGTCGTGTCCAAAAGTTAAAAACGTCAAACAAAAAAAAAACCGCGGGAGTACATTAAAAAGCACAAGCTCCCATACCAGATATGAGGTTCTTACAGCCAAGACTAACATCAACATATAATTTGGCAGAGAACAAAGAGCAGTTAAAAATGGACAATTCTCTTTCATATGCATGTTTTGATCTCACATATTTAGATACAGGAATTTATTTACTACCAAAATGAATTCTATCTCAACCACCCAGTTATCTTTGCTTCAGGCAACCATCAAAACAGAAAGTAGGATTTTCCATTCCACATTCATCATGTCTGGTCAAAATCAGCACAATCCTAGTACACCGCTCTCATGCAAGACAAAGCTTACAAACACTGTTTTCAAGACACATGAAAATATGCACATTAGAGGTCATGGTTCCAGAACAATAACCACGGGCGTATCTTATTCACAGAAAGAAACAGAAACAAGTGCACTTTACAGAAGACAATCTTAGGATTGGGACCTGTGGATGACTGCTATTTACAAGGCGTAAAGGTCCAAAACACACTGATGGCCATGTGACAACTAACAATGAATATTTGATCTTCAGCGGGATGCCTGGCATGTCTAATTGTGGACGCTACCAGTTCTCTTTGACGATCTTTGACTTCTCAAATATGAATTTCCCTTCCTTGTACTTCTGTGACTCCTCATATGCTCTCTCATACTTCCAGCCCAACACCTCTCGGCAATCATTGCAGTAGATATCAGCAACCGTGTGCAGCCCTGTCATAAGTTGCCTATCCTCCTTCGTGCCCACAACTACATTCATGGCATGAGAAAACAGAAAGGCACGACCATTTTTTCCCTAAACAACAAAATATATCAAACAGAGAAAGCATCATCTCCAAGCACTAGAAGGCGGCCCAAATGACAGAGCTTTAGCATTTCAGCCCTGTTCCAGATGTTCAGCCAGTTTGAAATATATACAGTTCAAGAAAAAAAACAAAGATATTTTCTTTTAATGTGCAATCACTTTATGTAAGTATGAATACAACTGAGAAGTTGAATGTGTAGTACAACTTTACATTGCTAAAGTCATGCCATAACAAGACCATGCCTCTATAACATACAAACGGTGACACACCTACTCATCAAGCTTCGATAAACATTTTCAACACACAAAATTGCACCAACAATCAGAAATATTGCTACATCCATGTTTCCCTCTTCTATTTCTATCTTGTCTTATTTTTTTTTCGTGTTGGTTTTACTGCATCCATGTTTCCCCGTCTTCTATTTTATTTTATTTTCTGTTTTTTTGGTGAGGGATGTTTCCCTGTCTCTTAATGCTACTGTTAAATGTCCTGCTTGATCACAAACAAATCGAACAAGCTCGTCACTATCGAACAAGCAACTGTTCTAGACAAGCTACGCAAGTAATCAGCACCTGATACAGAACACACGGCTCAAGGAGAAAGTAATGTTCAGGGTATCCCGAGTCCCGACCTGAAAGGCCTTGGAGATGATGTCGTCGTGGAGGCAGACGTGATTCCGGCAGTTGCAGCAGCTGTACAAGCGGGGCCCCACCAACTCCGCCATTGACGACGCCCCTGGGTGCTTCACCCAAACCAACCCTGCAAAGAATCGGACGTAAAGCACACACATCAGCCATCAGTTAGCTCAACATCGCATCAAGAACGCAAGAACACAGGGAAGAAGCAAGAACCCTTCGGCTCCCGGATCGAAAGCACAGAAGATGAAGCGGTGATTGAGAAATTAGCAGTGAAACACCACGGCGGCGGAGCCCAACCACTCACCACCGATCTGCAGCGGCGGGGGCGTGGAGGCTGGAGAGCGACGGAGGAGGAAGGGGTTGGATTAGTGTAGAGACGTCGCCGCCCGCCGCTGGGGTCAGGGGATTGAGAAGAAGGGAGGGAGGCCGAGGGGCAAAGCAAAGATTCCGCCTTACAGGCGGGACCCACTGCGTTCGTCCGATTATACGATGTACTGAAAACATAGGCAAATGTACCATTAAAATATTTGGTAACACCCGTTGTTGAAACATCATGTTATGCTAATAAAATATGTAATTCGATGTTATCAAAAATAATATCAATAAATCTATTAAAATTTATCAATAAAGTTGATGAAACATAATAAAAGAATTGATAGAGGCGATGTCACCTGCTCCAGCAGCATCGTCCTCCACAGCCATGTCGCTCCATCACCCCCGTCGTGTGCTCCTTGAACAGTTTTTTTTTGGGAAAACATGGTTGTCCTAGCTCCTTTATCTGATTATGAACTATGGGAGCGGCTCCAACCCAGTCGGCTGGGCCACGCGCACCTCGCTCGGGCCCAGCCGTCCATGAGCGCTCGGTGCGACCCAGACGACTGGGTTTCAGCAAAACCGATGAAACTATACATGCGTTTGTATATGGCTTATTCATGTGTAATCCTCTATCAGGATTGGAACTAATCTCACTTTTTCTTTTCAGGAAATAAAATTGAACAAGTGCTGCGGCAAAGATGCATGGTTTTAACATTGTGACATCAAGATTCAGTTATATGACTTGTTTTAGAATATGGCACGCCGTACTTAATTAGCGAACCTTTTTTCTACTGCCTTTTAATTGGAACTCTGTTGATTTTGAAGCAACACATACCGGAGGCATGTTCTACAATGTTTAGAACCAGCCAAGCAGCAGCTTGAGGATATTTGTAGAAATGTGTTTTCGCCAATCCACATTGCCCAAAATTTGATTGGACGTTGGCCTTCGGTTTTATTGAGAAAAGTTGAGTGGTTTTTTCCCTTGTTCCTTGTTCTTTTAATTTCTTCTAGGTCTTTTCCCCGTAGTTTTTGCTGCATTTTGGCTTCAATTTGTACCTGCTTCTTTTTACTATAACTTAATGGAAACAGCAACGCCACTGTCTTTGGTTCAATTTTTTTTTTTGGAAGAAGTGTTCAATTGTTCACCATACAAAGCAGAAGTAGTTGGTTTGTACATAAAGGTGGCTTACAACTAATATTGTGCCACAAAAACAAGTGTTCTACTGAAAAAAGTAAACATCTTTAATATCTAGGAAGAACAAAATATCCAAAGTATATTATAATGAGTACACTACTATAGGGCACCACATCACAGTCAGACTAAAACAGTCTTCGTTGTCGGTTTAGGCTCCGATAGTAAATAAACGGCAGTGATGAGGGTCATTGTTAATGTCAGTTCGTCGATTGAGCCGGCAGTGATCATGATATATCACACCCAACTTCTAGCACCTACCAGCAGTGATACATTAATATCACCACCGGTTGGTAGAAAGCGTCAGTCGGATATTGACCTATGGTGGCGAGCCTTGCAACGTCGGTTAGAATTGTCACTTGGTTCGTTAATTTAATGGGTGGTTTTACAGTGAAGTTTGAATTTTGCAATTGGTTTCGGCTGTGAGTTCAAGACTAGTAGTTTCAACTGCTGTCCTTTTTTTTACTAAATCATTGGATGTTGTGAGAACATTTTGGATTTGGTTGCTCTTATGAAACTGCAGGGACTCACGAAGGTTGTTGATCATCTTTCAGTTGTTAAGATATTTGGGTTGTCTCGTTGTTTTGAGGCAATAGTTTCTTTTTATTTTTCTCTTGTCGTTTGCCTTAGCGTGGTATTTATTGTCATTTTGTTTATTAGTTTTAAGTTTTGTATTGAACATTTGTAATAGCTGTATGTATTTCTGGTTGATGCATAAGCTGAAAGTTTTTTCTATTATCTAAAAAATAGCATCGTCATCCCTTAGACTTGTTTTATTGTGCCAAGTAACACATTGAAACTGCATTTTCCTTGTGATCCCTAAACCCGATCTCTTTTGCATTATGCATAGGTCGTTTTAGATTTCAACCTTCATTATCTAATCCCTCAAAATACCATCTCTTGCTGCGCCCTGACCTCTGGATGAGCAAGGCATGCTGATAATCCTACTCTTTCTTCATTAGATAGTATTCTGACCAACCAATTCTTTGTGCCATGCACACTGCTCAATTTTATGCTTTCTAATCTGCCGCCGGTAGGGCGTGCAACGTGCGCCCAATGGTCAGGAACACCGTAATTAACCCAATGTCGCGTTGCGACCGAATTTATGCCTGACCAATATTTAAGTATGTAGAACACTGAAGATTATAACCTGCTCCCCATGTAATTTGCACGTCAAATATCTGCTTGGTTTTCTGCATGCATATTAGAGGAGCGCCGTACGAGAAGATGGGAGTGACCACTTCAGAGATCAGAACGCTGAAATGGAAGGAGCCTCGGGTCTATTCACATGCTCAAAACTTCTGCGGTTTCTGAAGGATGCCATTAGCTTCAGATCTTTTTATGGGCTGTTTGGTTGGGTGCACGTCTGTTCATTTAGATTAAGGATGGCAATCGGGTCGGATACCTCCGAATATACCCCCTCATGCTCGAACCTGAATTCAAAATTTTTCATAGGTATAAACCCACGTCCATACCGGCCCGAACTAGAAATATATAATAAGCCTAGATAAAGACTAGAATACTCGTAAAAGTATTCTAACTAAAATACTCCAATATTCATATGCTGACACGTGTCCCTCTCCCTCCCTCCCCCTCCTCACGCGTGCTCTTCTCCTTCATGCATGCATGCATGCACATGCATGTGGTATATTTTTTCTGTATTTTTGCCATAATTTTTTCGAGAGCTCGGATTCACAAACCGTTTATGACATTGTGTTCCCAACATTTTTTTGAACAAAACTAGACCGGTCTTATTTTGTAAAAAAACTTTGCTAAAATCATGAATAAAACTTTACTACTTTCTGTGCAATACTCTACTACTGTTATGTGTACAGTATTCCGTCTGTACATAGCTTTACTACCGTTATGTTATATTATATGTATGATGTTATAGTAAAATATAGCGTGTAGTAAAGTAATATTTGCTGGTGTAGTGAAGTATCTTTAACATTTTTTTATGGCAAATGTGATCAAAACATGTCACTGACATCTTGATGCAAATCGTTCGGTCATCAGAACTAACGATGAAAAGTAATAGCGAAAATATGAAATAAAATTCATATTGAGTATTGTATGTGCGTGCGTACGTAGTGGACGAATACGCAATATATAATATCTTTACTACTTTGGTTGAATCACTTTGCTACATAATGTGCATGAATTTACTGAATTATTAATAGACAGTGGGGGGAGAAGAGAACGTGTGGAAAAGATGGGGTGTACGTAATGAGTGGTGGTAATTTTGGGGGTATTAGGGAGGGGAAAGGGGGTGATCGGACGGTGGGAAAAAGTGGGTGTATTATAGTTATAATACTCCTAGGTGTAACTTATCCTTACTCATAAGCCTATATCTCAATATTGAATACAATATATATGACATGAATCAATTTCAACTCTAAGAGCATCCCCAGCAGGGCCTCCAAATTTTCCTCTATCGCTACAGTAACTGCTACAGTAATCGCTACAGTGCAAATTTCCTCTCACATGCATCAAATTCCCTCCTGCTGCATTTGAAAATTTTTGAAATAGAGGGGCATTTGGGGGGTGAGATGGGGATGCTCTAACCTTTCAAAGGGTTTGAACATATAAACTTATATTTATACTTAGACCTTTCATCAATACATATTTATTGATAACACATGGTGACATGTTATATTTCAGGTACCCATGAGTACCCATGGGTGTAAAATAAACTCGAACCCAAAACCCAAAAACTACACTCGAACCCAAACCCAAAATATTTCATGGGTATAAACCCACGCTTATACCGAACTCATCGGGTCGAGACCCGTGGGTACTCGAACACATGGATAAAATTGCCACCCCTAATTCAGGCTCACCTCAAAGAGTCTGTATATTGTTTGGTTGTTAGCACGTGGCTCAGTCAGGCTCAACTCATACAGCCTCGGCTTGTTTGGTTGCCTCTGTGGCTACTTGACCCTGACTCCAATGCAAAATTAAACACCATTGCAGCACGTACCCATTTGTACGCAAAAAATGGGTGCACCTCCTTATGCAGGCTCGCTACGTGCAAGCTCTACCCAGTCTGGCTCGCTGTGTGCATGCAGATAACCAAACAGGTCTCAGCAACCGGGCAGCATTGGCATGGTCTGTACAGACCATATCTCATAGATATGGCACGCTGACTTCAACGTAGCAATGTGAACGGAGGCCTTCACATGCTTGACCATAGCAACTACGGCCTGCCGCCGATTGCTACTGCAAATTAATAATCTGATTTGAAATTTATGCAAATTTCAAATTTCAAACTGCAGTGGCAGTAATCGACGTACGTCGTTGATCAGCAGCAATTTGAAACCAAATGAGTTACACAAACAGGCAGCAGATGAAAAGGGACCATCTTTACTATGGAAACCGTATCACATTTAACAGACATTCACAAGACAGCACTGATTCACCACCAGCACAACTGCACAAGCTGAAACTGAATTGTCCATGAGTCACTAAGCTTTGCTTAAATGAAACGAACTTTTAAGTCAGCGTCATCAGTTAAAACTCTTCGTTAACCTCCTGTTTCTTGTCCTTGCTCTTCTTCTTCTCCTCCTCTTCCGCCATCTGGACGGCGCCGTCTCTCCCATCGGTGGCCGGCGTCGACGTCGGCGCCACCTTGAACTTGGCGTAGATGTCGCCCTTGTAGAAGCTCATCGTCCTCCACACCAGCACCAGGGACACGAGCACGCCGGCGAAGGTCACGGCCGTGATGATGAGGAAAGGCTTCTTGAAGCACTGCACCCCCTTGCAGATCTTGTCGCCGACGACGGCGACGCCGCCGTGCTGCCTCGCCGCCTCGGCGTCGTACATGCGGCCGGTGACGCGCACGTTGAGGACGTAGGCTCCGATGGGGCTCGCCGCCGAGCCGAAGTTGAAGAGCGTGGAGTAGTACTTGAGCCCGAACACCTCGGAGATGATGGCGAAGAGCAGCGGCCACTGCGCGCCGAAGCAGAAACCGATGATCACCGACGAGGCGTAGAGCGACTGCGGCACGCCGAAGGCGATGAGGAGGTGGCCGACGCAGGAGAGCAGGAGCACGGTCGTCAGCGCAAGCGGCCGCGGGAACCTGTACCGGGACAGTAGGATCTCGGATATGTAGCCGGCGCCGACACGGCCGGCGTAGTTCCAGATGCTGATGAGGGAGACGAAGGTGTTGATGCTCTTCTTCGGGTAGCCCAGCGACTGTCCGATCTGCGCCATGTTGTCGATCGCGGTCAGCGTGCCGCCGATGCCGAACACCGAGACGACGAAGAGCACCAGCATCTCCACGCTGACGAGCGCCTGCATGATGGAGTAGTCCTCCCCCAACGCCGGCGGCCTGAACATGTTGGTGATGCAGCTGCCCAGGCCGCACGACGGCCGGGGCTCGTCGGCGGCGGCGTCCTTCTCGCTCTCCGGCCCTTCGACGGCGATGTCCGGCGGCTGCTGCAGAGACTGCTCGAGCTGGGAGACGGCCTTGTACTCCTCCTTGATGACGACGCCGAGGGGGAGGAAGAGGATGAGGAGGAGCACGGTGGCGCCGACGACGTACGCGGCGTGGGAGAACCTTGGCACCTGCTTCTGCACGACGATCATGACGAGCAGGTAGGCGGCAAGCGCGATGGAGATGTAGAGGAAGTAGAAGAAGGGCTTGCTGTTGGGCTCCTCGCCCTCGCGGCGGCGACGGTACGGCATGACGCGGATGGTGTGCACGAAGAAGATGTAGACGGCGGCGGGGAGCCATGCGATGAGGAGGACGAGCGACTTGGAGTCGTCGCCGTAGATGGCGAGGTAGAGCTGCGTGTAGATGGCGCCGCTGAGCCCCACGAAGCCCTTGAGGAGGCCGATGACGATGCCGCGGCTCTCCGGCGAGTTCTTGACGCAGGCGACGAGCGCGCCGGTGTTGGAGAAGGTGAGCGCGTTGGCGCCGACGCAGATGTAGATGCACATGAGCCACACCGGCGGCACCCCCGTGCGCGCCGTGAGGGCGAGGTAGATCATGAGGTAGCCGCCGAGGTTCATGCCGGCGCCGATGAGGAGGACGGCCCACGTGGGCGCCACCTGCTGGACGAGGCCGGAGACGACGCCGACGTTGGTGCCGAGGTCCTTGAAGAAGCTCAGCGTGTTGAGCGTCTGCTGGTTGTACCCCAGCGTCGACCGGAGCTCCGCCGAGTAGAGCGCGAAGATGTACGTCGACCCGGACGCCGCCATCACCACCATGGACGCGAACACCACGAACCACCGGCTCCGAACCACCCTCGCCACGAACGCCGGCGTGCACATCACCGCCGCCGCCCCCTCGCCGCCGGCCATCTCTCCGACGTCCCCTCCCTCACCGGCTCACCTCTCTTCGTTGAGATAGCAATCGAGATCGATGCAAATCAACAAGTGTACGTGTGACCTCATACTTATAAACGGAAGCGTGTGTACTTGTTGACTAGCGAGTAGCGAGTGCCGAGTGGTGCTGAATAGCTGATGCGACGCAGTGCACGGAATGGGCAGTACTGCCATGAGAGATACTTCTTTAGAACGGACAGCCACAATCTTGGAAAAAATATGCCAAGTGTACAAGTTGGTATTTCGCTGGTAGTAGACTTCTGAGCACGTTGGGGAGCTTTCATTCGCTGCGATAGTACTTGATTATGCTCAGCACTGCACGACAGAGGTCGGTAGATTGTTTAGGAATTAGGAATCCATGGCTGCTTGCATCCGGCTGCTAAGGGATCTAGCGTGGATCGATTGATACGTGCTACACAACACCCAGGACGGATATAAGAAAACAAGTCACTGGGGTCGTCGGGTCATTTTAATACTAAATCAGTATGTTTAAGATTTAAATTGTAGGTTTATATGTATATATACTAATAGTTAGGAAAATGGAATGGGACTCCATGGAGTCAGTGCTCCATTCGTTGTTACCGTTGGATTTCATCAAGATTCGTGCACACAAAGTAAATACATGCGTGACAACACTATCATTTGCCATACAAAGGTGTGAATGCAATAACTACGTCATTAATTGTTTACAAAGAAGGTACGGAGCACAGACTCCATGGAGTCCCAAGTATTTTTACCTAATAGGTAGTAATAAACAATAAGGTTTGTCCGAATGTTCGAAAGACACTGGGTCACTTGACCCTAGTGATAACATTGTAGATCCGCCCCTAACACCTCATCATTGCCGATTCAGAACTAATTGTACCACTAGTTCCCGAATCGACGGTGCATTAGGGCATGCCCAATGCCACCTTCATATTCCCCTATCTCATTCCTATTCATTCATTTTTCTATTATTATCCTATCTCTCTCTATAATTTTCTCTCTTATATTTTATTCCCTACCTACTGCTACAATGTTTCAAGGATAAAAAAATAAGGGCCAAAATCGGGTAGCGTTGGGAATGCCCTTAGCGACAGTGAAATCCAAGGTTATTCTACCATGAATCGATAGTGATAGTCCCTACATTACTACTTGGTTCATGCAATGAATCCACACAACAGCATATAGAATAGCAGAATATCATTGCCTATTTCAAGAACAATAGCACAACATCATGTCGGTTGAAACATTGTTTCATATAAAACTAATAATAAAATTTTCACAATGCATGTTTTATTTACTACCAAGCATAGATTAAAGCTCAGTTTGAGCATAGGGTGTGACAAATGAAACTCGCAAGATCACAATGCATCTAGATCAATTATACATGTGCATCTCATCTCAGTTCATAGTAAATTGGAGAAGTAAGCATCAAGAACCAAAACAAATCATATCATGAAGAAGAACTACATCCAAATCATAGGGCGCTCATCCAGACCAATTATACATATGCATCGATCCTAGTTTAATCCACCATGGTTGTAACATTATTGATTGGCCTACAATTAATGTAAAAGCCGGAATGATTTTTTGTTATCTAAAAATAAAGATAAGTACTTTATAAGGTTTTATAGTCATTAACTTTATTGACCACGAAATTTGCAAAGCCTCGCCATGGTTGCGAGTTGCGGCATGACTAGATGACCTTGAAAGTTGTAGAGCCTCACTGGCGCATTTATTCCCATAGTGTGCTCGGGAACCTCTCTACTCACATTGTCGCTTTGAATCCCTTGCCTGCAAAATTTCATCCCCCTTATTAAATAATAGTGAGACTTGTAATCCTTGGTGACTTCTCCTCCAACTCCTACCATGTTTTCTTCTCCACAATGTCATCCTCTTGCTCCTACTCTAGTGACTTCTCCTCCAACTCCGACCCTGTTTTCTCCAACGAGGAGAACGATGTTGCAATCACTATTGTTGCTTTGTAGGAAAAATTCTCTACTTAAGTGTGTGTGGAGGAAGAAGTGGGTGACGATGAGGCCATAGATGATGATGATGATGATGATGATGATGAGGAGGAGGAGGAGAAGGAGGGACGTACGGTGTCGTCGTGGTGACTAGGATTGATCCGAACAACTCCATCAACCCTTGTGATGATGAGCCCCTGGGCCCCCACCAGACCTTGGTGCTAGGGGCAATGCATCACCGACCAACTCGAGCGATAACAACAATGGATGTGGCCGTGGTTGTGGCGACAAGTGACTTTATTTAATTTAGTTGACGCCACCATCAAATTAGTCCAAAAAACTTTTGGAAATATAATCAATTTGTAGGTTCCTGAAAATATAATTTAGGCCGAATCGACTAATATCATTAATTAGCTTTATAGTGCCATCTAAAATTATAGAAAACTTAGGAGAAATTGATCACCGTAAGTAGTGGATCTTGGCTCGACCAGGTGAGATTTAGCTTAGGATAGCTATTGGGAGAGCAGATTCGATCTCGAGCAAGGTGCATCTAGTCTAGAGTTAGCAATGATGGAGTCATCGAGTGGAGGTGGCATGAGATCGACAGGTGCGGACAGGGTCGACCTGCACAGTGACTAAAGGATGGGCTCGGGCTGGAGGAAAAAGTTTTGCTCGAGCTAGAGGTAGAAGAAGTTTTGCTCGGTCTGGATGAGGAAGATGGGTTTGTTTAATTTTGGTTTTTTTATACTTCACACAGGCATATATTTGTTCTTCCTCCTCAATTATTCTAGCGGTTGTAAGGGAATAAGAACCGGCATTGATATGTTGGTGGCTTAGACCGGCAACAAAAGCATCACTGTCGGCTGGTGGTCTGGCTCTACCGAAAAGTGATAGTTAGCATCACTATCAGTTTATAAACCCACGGTGAAATTTTTTGTGAGATGACTTATGAACTGGCAATAATAGGTTCTCATCACCAATACTGAGTGAACCAGCAATGATGAACCGATATGAAAGAGGTGTTTTGTAGTAGTGATTGTTTTGGTGTATTGCCAAGGTTTAGACTTTTATATATATTGCCAAAAAGGTTTTTTTAATAAAAACTATAAATTTACTGCATATAAAGCATGAGCAAATGGAGCCACTATATTAACCGAAGAAATTTTCATGTTAATTAAAGAAAAAATCTACGCTATTCATTATAGTAATCCATATATTATAATGACTTTTACACGAAAGTCCATGTGTGCGTGTGGAGCTACGATGATCTTATTGTTCACGGTCAGAGCACGTGTACATACGTAATAAATTCATTATAACTAGTTCCATGCATATATGTAGCTAGCATATATATACGATATAGTATGGTAATTTACTCTACAGTGTTTGACCGGCACCTATTGCATGCTAATGATGGATGCCTAGCGAGATTATATGTATTAGGAATTTCTCAAAAATACTCAGCTCGAAGGACACGCGCTATGTGAGTAAGAGCACGTATAATGGTTGAGACAACAGTTGTCTCTAAATATTGACATGTCACCTAAATACAACACTAGAGATTGCATATTAAATAATAGAGATGGATGCACGTTTTTATAGGTAATTTAGGTCTTGTTCTTTTCAGCGTATCGTTGCGTCAGCGCATTACTGTAGCAAATTTGAGAGCCCTCAAAACGAGGTGTAAAGATTATAAAAGAATAATTAAAAAATAGTTTTAGGATCTTTTTAAGGACTATTAAAAGATACAAAAAAAATAGTTACAAATTATCACACCATATAGTCTATATAAAAATAGCAAAATTTGCTACGGTAATCGCAATAGTACGTAACGCTAAAAAGAACAAGGCTTTACTCTCACACAAAGTTTCTTAATTCTCGTGTAGACTCGACTCTTATTTAAGAGACAACTCAAATATCTATTTATGCACTCTGTACTCCACATCATCAATTAGTTAACATGACACAGATGAGAGATGGCTTAGAGACTGCTGAGATGCACCGTTCTACATGCTCTAAAATTTGATCAACATTTCATTTATGCATGCATGGATGGCAGCTAATTTCTTAAGATATGTAATTAATTAACCTAAGCGATTATACCTATGCATGCATATACGCTAGTCGTAGCTTATTTAGGTGCGACAGCTGTGCGCGCTCCAACGACTGAGGAACTATAGGAATATCACTAGTGAGACAATGAAGGCTTCAAGATACGACTAGCTAGGGTTTTGTTGATCATTGTTTATCCTCCGTGCGTTCCATGCATGCAATGATCAATCGATGGAGTGAGATTCCATGCGTTGCTGCTCTGGCCGTGTGGACTGTGGAGCATTCTCTACCTTGATTCTTTTTGTTTTTGATAAGAGATTCTCCACCTTGATTCTAGTTGACCTTCATGGGCACCGGATTTATTTGGAAGGGAAGATGAGCCAGCTGTTGCCTGCTTGTCTTGCCACGGCAAACATTTATATTCCTACGCGTGATGATCACGAGGTTACAATATCTTCTGAGGACACTTCGCTGCAGGACAAATAATTAACGATGAAATAGTTCGCAAACAAGGATTGATTATGCCCTAACAAATCTGAGGATACAACAGAACAATGCACCAAAAATCTTCGAGAAAGTCTCCACCCTTATCTCTTTCTAATTCTTTTTTGAGCTAAAGGGCAAACACTCTGCCATTTCATTAAGGAGAAGAGAACTATACTGTACAAAAGAGAAGAGAAACAGAGGAGGGGAGAGAAGAAGGGGAGGGGGGAGCGACCAACACCGCCAACAACAAGAGGGATGCAAGGCTACAAACAACACAACGCTGCCAGCAATGGGGCAGATGACCCAATCACGGCAAGACCGTGATCGCCACCAACAAACGAGATGCACGGACAAAGACTACCACCACCACAGCACGGGATGCACGGACGAGAACCGCCACCGCCGGGTGGGATGCACGGAAGAAGACCACCGCCACCACCGGTCAGGATGCGTGACCACAACGAGCCGCCAGAGGACGCCTGCTCCATAAGACAAACGAAGGGAAGACGCAGCCGCCACCACCAAGCGAGGCCACCAAAAGACACCACCTCCGCTGAGTCGAGCCTGCTGAAGCCTTAAAGACGATGCCTTCAATAAGGGAACGACGCCAGGCACGCCGCCATCGCCTGATCAGAAGAATCGGATTTGCACCCCAAGGCTTCATCTGGAAGGGGGACGCACACAACGATGCCTCCAGCGAGGGGAGCGGCACCAAAAAGGTGTTGCCATCGCCGATCGGAACGGGCAAGGTTTCCACCCGGCGTGTTTTCCGAGGTCACTCAGAGAAGAGATAAGTGCGCAGGCGAAGACGAGCCACCAACCAAACCGCCAAAACCAAGCCCCCACGAAGCTCGCGCCGAGCACAAAGGGCATCATAGCAGCCCCGAACACCGGCACTAACCAGCGTCCCAAACCCGCAAACCAACCCAGCCACCAACGCCGATCGACGCCACTCAAGGAAGAGCGAGGAGTGGCAATCAATCCATCGGAGCAATCTCTTTCTAAATATTTCAAAGGAAATATATGAGCAATCAATCCATCATTCTTAATTATGTTAATCACGAGGTTTTCCGTTATAAACAGATTGTTGGATCGTGAGGTCGACCAAGCCCATATTCGCCTTAAATTCAGTTCCCGCTTTATGACTTAATTTTGACGACTAAAATTCGTCAACATAGCCCCAAATATTATACTAAATTACCAATTTGAACAGACAAATTTGTACATTAAAATTTGATCATCTCATTTTAAGATAACGAAAAAGGTGCCCTGCTCGTTTATGCGGCTAGATCTCGTAACTAATATCGACTCCTTTCCTAACCTCCTATTTGATTTTGACTTCTTTTCTAATCTCGCATTTGATATAGACTCTTTTTTAATTGCATCTATTTTATTACGGTAATGGATGTAGACTATTCTTTTCAATCTAAGTTGTTGTAATTCGGACCAACAATAATTAACGGTGTAGATTTTTTCCCCTTCAATTAATATGGGATCTTCTATTAATTTATAATTAATGTGATAGTTTCGTTGAATCCTGTTTTAGTTATATAATTGATAGATACCAACTGCATCGTTTGTCTGTCTTGTGATATATATCCGCATTTTTTATGCTAATCGTACAACCCAACAAGTCAACAGTTTAAGCACTGAGAAGCGATTTAACAAATACCGATGGTGTTGCTGGATCAGAATCAGGATCAGAATCGTCAAAGTGTATATGTCCTTTTCAGGGACCTGCAGCAATGCCGGATGAAATCGGGCATTGAAAAAACGAAGCATGCATACGCGTACACATTAGAGAATCACCATATATATAAATATATAATTAGTTAGGCTCTTGAGAGGGGAATCTCCTTATCATTAGACAACATCACAACAGGGCCATAAAAAGTTGATCGAAGTTATTGAGATGGATATCCTGCTATGTCCTGCAGGTCAAGGAATCATGCATGATTTCATGGCTAATCATAGTCCAACTAATTAATGGGCTCCTCAGCAATCTTTCATGCGATGTTTCTTTTTTGAGAGAGAGTATGAAATTACTGATCGGTGGATGCAGCTAGCTGCTCTGTACAAATGAAAACGCAATGTGCCGTCTCTAGATCTACGCAATTTAACCAAAAGTATATGCGCGCCCAGCGCTCTTGAGATATAGGGCCTTATTTGTTTGAACCGAAAGTTGTTGATAACTTTAATCTAAAAAGTTGTGACCCCTCGAAATACATCTTAAAGAGTTCAAAAAATTATGAAAAAATTATTTTACAAACTATAAGAAGAACTATTTAAAACCACACAAAAATGACTAACAAAGTATTATATCATTTGGCTTATAAAAAAATAATAAATATTAATTTAATTTAATTTAATTTTAATTTAATTTAATTTAAACTTAAACAAATAAGGCCTCTATGAAACAAAATGGACCTTTGCCTTATGGTTGAGGGTGCCGTAGGCGTGGCATCCGGACGCCCGTAGCCATAGCATGGGTGATACTTAAAGCAGTTCCTGTATGAAAATGTTTTTACATTCCTTGGTACCAAGTATTAATATACTAGATAAAAGGCCATTTTGGCACTTTCAAATGATCCTTTCCTCTCTCCTAAGTCCTCTCTCTCATTGTTCTCTTTCTCTCTTGTGGTCGTTTGCTATCGCACCATCGCTAGCCATCACACGTTTCTAGGCGGCGATGAACTTTGTTGGCAACGCCATGTGCACAGGTGGTGACAGAAAGTAAGGCATGACGACGCGTAGGGATAGGCGTGGAAATGAGCTGAATTCAAGCAACTCAGGCTCATGAAACATCACGAGCTAAAGGGTGGCTCAGTTCGGGTTCGCAAAATATCATGAGCTGCTGATGAATCTTGGCTCGGACTCGTTATCCCACAAGCTGAGCCTGGAACCGAGACGAGTCTGAGCTGCTCGTGACCTCCGAGCTAAAGTTCCTGCCCAACGTAGCCGTAGGGCAACATGCGGGGCGGTCAGAAACAGCCTGCACTCCTAACTAGTGAGAGAGAGGGAGAAAAGAAGGCAGGGAAAACCTTAGACAGTTGTGTTATACCTCGAGGTAAAAAAAAAAAAGAATACCCACACACATATAGGGAAATTTGGTTCTATACCGCTTGTAATTATGAAAATGTCACTTAAAATTGTCTAACTGAGGATATGCCACTGAAATAGCTGTTTGTATTTTAAAATACCACTGAATCTAGTATTCCATGATTTTAATTACATGATCAAAATGCCCTCACCTCGGTGGATAATTCCATATAAGCGCCTATTAATACCTTATTCACCGCTCGCTCGCTCCATCGATCAGTCCACGCCCGGACGAGCTCGGAGCTCGTGGTTTAACTTCCGTGCCCGCCACCGCGCGCGCGCGCTGGCTCGTCGTCGCTCGTGCGTGCGTGCGGGCTCGATCTGCATGCAGCGTTGGACTCGCGCGCGCGCGCGCGGCGGCGTTTGTCAAACGTCAGAGCACCGCGTACGTCGACGTCGACGTCGCCATGCGTCTCTGTCTCGACGTCGACGAATTGAACGAGCCTATGCGTGGGCTCTGCCTCTAGCTGCTGCCTCCATCCAATCCAGCTAGCTAGGATAGCATGCATCTTATCGATCTGCAGAATGCACGGGGGGCACGTCAGCGACTGAGCGGCGTCGGAGGCCTCCACGATGCGTATACCAACGAGTGAGTGTTGTACGTACGTACTTGTTCGTCTACGAGTGTACGGTCTCCTTTAAAGATCCGATGTACTTGTACTAGTAGTACCCGCCATCAGCACGGTATATATAGGTATATAACAATCTAGCTTTGATCGGTGTACCCGCCCGGCCCACCCTTGCGCTCTCGTACTAGCTTTGCGTACAGCATCGTCATCACCGTTTTTAAATTTTGATCTATGTTATCATCTTTAAACCATTATTTATGGGCCGGGTAGCTATATTTTCATTTTCTCCAACATATTGACTCTTTATCGTTGAAAGAACTGGAGAAAGAGACTCGGAAAGAGAATAGACTCGAAAAGGGAATATCTAAATAAAGAGAAAGAATATCTAAATTTAAACACTAAGATAGAGATTATGACGGAGTACGCCGAGAGTAAGAGAAACTAGCAGTCAAAGTATGTTCCCGAAGACATTTTTTAAGTCAAAATACGTCTTATAGAATGAAAATGAAAAGGAGAAAGTACTAGCTAGCTCAAAATAATTATATGTCACGCCACAACTTCACGTTTGGTCGTAGATATTTGGTTGTTATACTATCTTGTCAACAAATGCTACAGCTTACGCTTTATAAAAAGAAAAGAAGTTCGGAGCTTGGACTTTGGGGCTGTCTAGCGTGTTCAAAATGTGACGTGCATTCGTGAAGGAATCAAACTACTACATCTGCAACCTTGGACGGAAGCGTGAAAAACTCATGGTCCAAGTCAACGGATCGATCGGGTCAGATGGCCTATCCAAATTGTTGGAATAATTAGCACTTTCAGATTTATTTTAATCAAGATATAACATGCACAACGTCTGAGAGATAGATAAAACAGGTTAAAACCACAGAAGCACAACCTAGATACACATACAGAAAACTACACGTATATCTCTTTTGGTGTACTCGCGAAGATGATGACTTACTGCGCAGGTGCCGTGCGCACGCCCCGCCCCGCCCGGGCCCGGCGTGGCGAGCGAGCGAGCGATTCTCTATTTCTCTCTCCCATCACATTCTCTTGTGGGAAGGAGCAAGCTCCACTATTTAAGCATGTCCTCCACTCTTTCCACTAGCAATATGGTACTAAAGAAATTTCATATGCCTCATGCATACATGGGCCTTTGAGATTTTTCAGGAATTATTTAGATATTAAATGGGCCAGACCCAATAATTCTAACACAAATCAGTGTGGGGATTACATTTTATACAGTACGAGTGATCTTCACCGTCCATTGTATTGCTCACAAAGTGAAGTTTATTAGTGAAACAACTCTGGGAAAACCGGGAAAAGCGGCGGCGACCGGAGAAAAAAAAAGAGACGAGGCGAAAGAACAAGAGAGATGGAGCCATGGAGGGCAGCGATCCTAGTGGCGAAAGCTCACTAGAGTTAACGGTTATAAGACCATGTTCATATTTTTTTTTGGGTTAGATTTAGATTTACAGAGTTAGGGTTTGCTGTACATTTTGTCTTCCGTGGCATTAGTTTAGTACGTAGTATTGTAATAAGCTCCTTTATAAGTTTACATGGTGTGGTGTTTGTCTTCGACGACATCTTTAGCAGGGTTGGTACCGTGATTCTTGATCCGTTCGTAGGTTATTGGCATGTGTGTCACTCGTGGTGGAAATTTTTGTCGAGCTACCATGATGTCGAATGCTTTTGTCGATTTATATGTGCGTTCAACGAAGGCAAATTAGAGAAAAATGATAGAGGAGCTAAATTGGGATGTTTGTGCATTGTCTCTAACAAAGAAAAGTAGAACATACAAAAATATCCTAGTATATAATACTAGTTGAAACATTGTGCCACACATATTGAAATACTACTCTCATAGATGGTGTTGCATTGTAATAGATTTTTTAAAAGTTGTAAAGTTTGGTTATTCTTGTTCTTTTCGGCGTATCGTTGCGTTAGCGTAATACTATAGCAAATTTGAGAGCTCTCGAAAAGATGTCTAAAGATTATTTCTCCTTGCTCTTCTCAGACCGGAAGCCTTCTCTTGAACACAACCATCGCTGCTATTTTCTCACACCTTTGACATCTGTGTGAGGACCAATGCGAACTGAAAATCCTGCTAAATGTGCATAATCCATATAGAATTTTCCGGCTGCCTCCAAATCATCAAAAATTTTCCCCACAAATGGCTTCATAGCTTCATCGACATGAGGTACATACGAAGCACACTGCAACACAATTTTCCTTTTCAACAATCAACTCCAGATACATCTACAGAAAAAACTCAATTGGAATATTAGCATACCATGAATGGCCAAGCAATTATGCTCTTTTGTGATGTCCTCGAGCAGCCGACTAGGCTAGCCGCTGCTGTGGCCGCGGGAGGGGGATGAGTGGGAGTAGCGGCCGGCGCGTAATAACTTCGTATAGCATACATTATACGAAGTTATACGAAACTCATTATGACGTTGTTCATCCACTGCATTAACAAATCTCATCCAAAACTCCACCAATGCATTCTTGTATCCAATAAAATGGTTAAAGAAAGAATTTGCACTTTCCGACCTAGAAGTTGTTCTAAGAATTCCTGCAAGAAAGACATCTTTAAAGAAAGCCGGGACCCATGATGCACGGATCACATACCTAGTAGTCAACCATTCATTACTTTCCAAACCGAAATCAGTAATAATGGAAGACCACTGCTGATCAAATTCCTCTGGCGTTTCTGAGGCCCATACACATGAGTTGAAGCGTTGGTAAAGTAAAGAGTTGTCCCTTATCTGTGGCGGTACCTTTGCCGGGAGCTTTTGCAAAATATGCCACATGCATAACCTATGTGTGGTATTAGGGAATACAATGGCAATTGCATTCTTCATGCTAGTAGCTTCATCAGTTATTATAAGCCTAGGTGCAACTCCACCCATTGCTTTCAAAAATGTACGAAATAGCCAAGTGTATGTCTCGGTTGTTTCATTGCTTAATAAGGCAGCACCAAACAAGACACATGACTTATGATGATTAACTCCAGTGAATGGTGTGAAGATCATATCATAATGATTGGTGTTATACGTTGAATCAAATGAGAGAAGGTCTCCAAAATGAGAGAAGTTCTTTCTACATGTAGCATCTGCCCAGAATACATGAACCAACCTTCCCTTGTCATCAATAACATAGTCGTAATAAAAAGCAGGATTTATTTCACTTTTTTTTGTTGAGGTTGTCAACAAACATTTGTGCATCTGATGATGTAATAGAGCTTCTCAATGCTTTATGGTAGTTCTGCAAATCCCTACAGCTGCATCCCACATTCTCAAATCCACCCTCACTGATGCGAAGATATCTATATGCCCCACTTGTGCCGATGCTTCCCTTATGGCATGTAACTAAGGCACGCTTGGCCTTCTCATTCACTTTTCTATTGGATCTTATCAAGTGTTGCTTGCTAGGTGACACGAGCTCATGTGTATGTGTTTCCACAAATATCTCCATCTTATACTTATTATTTTCAGTCCGCTTTACCGCCAGAATTGCTTCACATCCGCACCTTGTTAACCGTCGAACATGTTTCCTTTTTGCTGAATCTGCCTTCTCCTTGCTCTTCTCAGACCGGAAGCCTTCTCTTGAGCACAACCATCGCTGCCATTTTCTCACACCTTTGGCATCTGTGTGAGGACCAATGCGAACTAAAAATCCTGCTAAATGTGCATAATTCATATAGAATTTTTCGGCTGCCTCCAAACCATCAAAAATTTTCCCCACAAATGGCTTCATAGCTTCATCGACATGAGGTACATACGAAGCACACTGCAACACAATTTTCCTTTTCAACAATCAACTCCAGATAAATCTACAGAAAAACTCAATTGGAATATTAGCATAACATGAATGGCCAAGCAATTATGCTCTTTTGTGATGTCCTCGAGTAGCCGACTAGGCTAGCCGCTGCTGTGGCCGCTGCTGCTAGGGGGATGAGTGGGAGTTCCGCGGGAGGGGGATGAGTGGGAGTAGCGGCCGGCGGTGCTGCACAAACCGTCGGCGGCGCGTCCATCGTCGGAAGAGGAGGAGGCGGAGAAAGACGAGTTGGAGCAGCGGCCGGCGTAGCGGCAGGCGGTGCTGCACAAACCGTTGGCGGCGCTGCACAAACCGTCGGCGGCGCGTCCATCGTTGGAAGAGTAGGAGGCAGAGAAAGACGAGTTGGAGCCGCGACCGGCGTAGCGGCTGGCGGTGTTGCACAAACCGTCTGCGGCGCGTCCATCGTCGGAAGAGGAGGAGGCGGAGAAAGACGAGTTGGAGCAGCGGCCGGCGATGCCGCACCGACTGCCGACGGTGCGTCCAGGGAAGAGCTCGGTAGCCGGGTGATCGTCATCGGAAGAGAAGGAGGAGGAGGGGGACGATTCGGAGCAGCGGCCGGCGGTGCCGCATGAACCGGCGGCGGCAAGTCCATCGGTGGATGGGAACTAGAAAGACAGGGGTGTAACCTCAAGGAGGAGAAAAGGTGAGGGGGTTTTGGCAAAACCGTTCAAGTGACAGGGGGGCTTCCACCACTCTCGATCCAAGTCGCACATGACAGATCTGAGGGCTCTGATTGGATATTCGTAGTTTAGCACGGAAAGCTTCGTTTGCACTAGATACGTTGCCTTTGTTAATTACATTGACATTTATCCATGTTTTGTTAATGTTGAACAGATGGACAGAAGTTGGGTAAATGGTAGACAATTTACCCCTGCATATATCAATGGTGTCGATGAATTCATGGAATTTATCCGAGCACGATTCGATAATAATGTCAACATATCGTGCCCATGCCGTGAGTGTCTTAATCAAATGACAAGGCCCCAATTTGTTGTGTATGATCACCTTCATATTTATGGGATGTCAAGTGGTTATACAAAGTGGGTATATCACGGGGAAGCACATGATGTTGAAGTCCTAGAAGAACAAGTGCAAGGGGATGATAATGATTGCCCTATGGCAAATTTTGGCGATGATGCAATGGGTGCCAGTGAGGACGACAATGAAAATGATGGTGGAATGAAAGATATGTTAGAAGATCTATACAAAGCTTGTGAGCAAGGTGGATAAAATCCTCAGTTTGCTAAAGTGCTTGAAGATGCGAAGCAAGGACTTTGCCCAGAATCTAAATTATCAAGATTGTCTTTTCTAGTGAGGTTACTGCATGTGAAGTCATACCATCGGGTCAACAATGCAATGTTTAATTCAGTATTGAAGCTTTTGTCACTAGCATTCCCTCATTGTAAAATTCCCAAATCATTTTATGAAATGAAACAATATCTCATTGAATTGGGCCTTGGTTATGATTCTATCCATGTGTGTCCAAATAACTGTGTGCTATTTCGAAAGGAATATGCACATAGATATGAATGCCAAATATGTGGTGAATCGAGATGGAAAGATGCGGATGGTAAAAAGAAGGTTCCTCATAAAGTGCTGAGACATTTTCTATTAATACCAAGATTGAAGAGGTTTTTTCTTCGAAAAAAACTGCAGAGGACACACAATGGCACAAGTTGAAGCGTCAACCAAATGATAATGAAATGAGTCATCCAGCTGATGGTAAGGCATGGAAAGACTTTGATAGAAAGTACCCGATGTTTACGGTGGATGCAAGGAACTTGAGGCTTGGAATAGCTACAAATGGTTTTAATCCATTTGGTATTATGAGTACGTCGTATAGCATGTGGCCAGTACTTGTGATGCCTTATAACATGCCACCATGGGTATGCATGGATCAATCGAACTGTATGATGGCCTTACTCATCCCAGGCCCGAAGAGTCCAGGAAAGGATTTTGATGTGTTCTTGGAACCTCTGATAGATGAGTTGGTTGAACTATGGAACGGTGTCCCTACTTATGATGTATTTACTGGTGTGATGTTTAATTTGCACACTGCAATTATATGGTGCATTCATGATTATCCTGCTTTAAGCACATTGTCTAGACGAACTACGAAAGGTTATTATGCATGTATTCACTGTGACAAAGATCCATTGTCACGGGGAATAAGGAGTAAGATATGTTATATTGGCCACCGCCGTTACCTCCCAATGGACGACCGTTCATGGAAAAGCTTAGCTTTTGAAGGCCAACGCGAAAAGCGTGGGAAGCCGCAAGAGTTTAGTAAAGATGAGCTTCTCGAGCAACTGGAGCATGTGAAAGATGTGAGACCGGGAAAGCATCCTCGGAATAACAACATGCCTCCGGGTGGCACAAGACCGTCGAAGAGAGTTGAAGCAACTACACCAGCTACGCCACCTACAGCTGGGGTCAAGACAAGGTCAGCAAAATGTTTGGCCTTAGCTGCACAACAAGAACACACAACCCCTGCAATGCTCTGATGATGCAGGGCCGTGCCGGCAAAATCTGGGGCCCTGTGCCAAACTCTAGAATTTCTAACACTAACACTAGCTTTTAACTTTCAAAATTAAAATCTATTTTCTAACCCTAGGATTTGAGAGTTGGGGATGGGGATTGCTCCTCACCGTCTCAGACGGGCGGCGGCCGACGGGGGCGGACGGCGCGTGGGCGGTGGCTAGGAGGCGGACGGCGCGTGGGCGAAGGCTGGCGGAGAGGCGGGCGGCGGACGGCGCTGTGCGACAGACAAGAGGTGAGGCAGCGGTAGCGGTACTGCACTTGGGCTTCTGTGCGAGCAGGACTAGGAGCAGGGAGGTAATGGGCTACTGGATGGCATTAGTTGGGCTGCGGCCCGCGGTGCAAGACTGGCTGACTGCGCCCCCGACGCGCGATGGGCTGCCTGAGGCCTGCTATGGAGCCTGGAGGCAAGCAAGGAACGTACTGGGCTATTGCTGGAATTTTGGGGCCCCTCTAAATTAGGGGCCCTGTTCCATCGAACGGGCCGCACGTGCCTGGGGCCCGGGCCTGCCCTGCATCATCAGAGCAGTTCGTTCATGATGATCAAGATGTGACAGAAGGAGAAGAAAATGAAGAAGGTTTTGATGCAGACCTGGAACTGCAAGAAGGCAAGTATTATCTCGTATTTTCCTTTTTATAATTGATAACCTCTTGTACACTAATTGCTTTTAATTGTTCTCATTTTTTTGTAAATGTCCAACCTACTTCACAAAGGGGAAAAAGAAAAGCAACAAGGGGTAAACAGCTTGAGCAGATGACAAGAGCTAGGGGAAAAAGGCTGCCCATCCAATTTGTTGAAGGGGTTAGAAGGTCAGTCAAAGTGGTCCAAGTAGCTAAGTTTGCAGCAGAGGTTGGTCTACACATTAGGAGATCTATGCGTATTGCCCCAACCTGGAGAGAATTCATGAAAAACAACCCCAATGGCTTGGAAGACTTCATGGGCAAATTGTCTGTAAGTCAATTAAATAAATTATTCTCCATCTTGTTGATTAAATGTTATAATTTATTTGACTAAAGCAATCTATTCACCATGCTAGACAAGGCTGGCCTTTGACACCAATACTAAGGCAACCAAGGACACTTGTACCGATGCACTGAAGGGTGCGCTAAGGCAGACTAGATATAATCTGAAGAAGGAATATTTTGATGGAGTTCTAGCAAATCAAATTAGTGTCACATCTCCTGCACCCTACGTCAGTAATGAGGATTGGGGAAAACTTGTGGAACAATGATCTGACCCGAAGTACAAGGTACATTCTATATGCATATCTTGTCCTTTTGAATCTATGTATCTGTATGAATTAATCTAATTCAACTATTATTGTAGGAAAATGTGAAAAGAACAAAGAAAATCGAGCCAAAGTTAAGTTCCATCAGGCTATGGGATCTCGCCCATACGTAGCACAACTCAATTCTCTGGTATGTACCAATCATCTTGTCATTATTCATTGTCCATCGAAAATTACTACTACATGAAGTTCTGTCCATTATACCTCCTATCAATTTTAAAATAATACCTTCTAACAATTATTGTCATCTTGCTTCAAATGCAGAAGCAACAAAACCAAAATGAAGAGTTAGATGCATTGGACGTCTTCAAACATTTGCACAACAGCAAGAATAACGGATTTTCAGAACCTGTCAAAAGCGCAATAGTAACGCCTTCTTATTCCTACCTTTTATGTTATTTTTCATTCCATGCTTACATGCTTCCTTATATTAGTTGCACTGAACTGAGCTTGCTGCTTTTCATATTTTCATCTAAGTTTTCTTAGCTTCCTTATATTCATATTGAACTGATCTTGCTATTGTTGTCATATCTGTTTAGATGCTTCAAGAAAATAGTCTATTATTTGTTTAGACTCTGTTCATAAGTGCATGTATGTATATGATGCCTGAAAGTTGATATGTGCACTAAATAGCTTCCTTGTACGATGCCTGAACTGTCTAACAAATATTTATTAGCAGGTAAACTATCTCTTAAGTAAGAATGCAATATTTTATCTTAATCAGTTGCTCTACATTACTGAGCCTTATATTGTACCTTCTTTTGGTAACTAGTGATCTGTAGTGTCATTTTTTTTCTAATCAATCAATCTAGCAAACCAAACATGATGTTTACTTATATGCACTTCTCTCCAAACCCTCAGCATGTGTACTTCTATCCAAAAACTCAGCAGACCTTTTATGTTTGATTTTCTCTGTTTATTGGCTTAGGCTCAGATGGAAGCTATGATGGAGCCTGATGCAGATGGCAATGCGTCATCTGCTACAGAAGTTGTTTCTAAGGTATTGAACAGCAGCTGTGCAACTAGCAAATTCATTGGCAATGTTGGCTTCAAATCAACCTCTACAAAGAATAAAAAGACATCGAGAGAAGAACTTCTTGAGAAGCAACTTGAGGAAGAGAGGCAGGATTCAGGTAAACTTCAAGAGATTGTTGACAATCAACAGAAATAGCTTGATGACCTAAAGAAAAATGCAGCAGAATCAACCGAGGCACTGATCAAAACCCAAAAAGAAGTGGAAGAATTCAGGAAGAGGCAAGAGGAAACTGAGGCATGTATTCGTCTTATCATGCGCAGGGGATGACTTGATGACTTGATGAATTGCATGCAAGGCATGAAACTTATTTTGCTAAGCTGCTATCTGCAGTTTGAACTTGTTCCAAATACTTTTATGTAGCTTCCTAGTAGTGTTTATTATGTGCCTGTTGAAATTGTGGCTGTTGAACTTGCATGTTGGGCTCCCCACTTGATAAGCATTAGATTGCATCAAGATGAGTGATCTTAATGTGGGTATGATTTTTAGCGGGTGCACCCGATAAGATTCTTTGATATGGAAACCTAATAATGTCTTCATTACGTTGTATATTTGATTTTGAACTCTTCCCATGATAATTTAATGGTATGGTAATTAGGAAAAAAAATACAATTGATGTAGTCCTCCCATTGTGTTAAATTAATTTAAAAAACGTGTGACAGTCATGCATGCATGGTTTAAAAAAACGAAGACATCCGGGTATGGTTTAAAAATTTTTTAGGTATGTGTTTTTTTCATAAAAAAAAGGTATGTATACATAGCTACGGTTTGGAATTCTAGGTATGACTTTTTTAACGAAAATAGGTATGTAAACATAGCTCTGTGCCTCCGCATGTATAAGTATACAATATTTTTAGGTATCCGATGTATATACTCTCTTTTTTTTTGAAGTACCATATCGTATAATTATACATTGAAGGGTACAAAAGTACAGGTACATAATCGTTTTTAATAAAAAAAATACAAGTATATAGGTATGTGATAATCGAAGCATGTATATACTCATTTTTTTATTAGAATCATCCATAGAAAAATGAGTACATATTGTACAGTAAACATCGCATGCTCGTCATTATCTACAAAGATCATTGCCAATGCGTATTTACATAAAAATTGTGGGCATATACCCAACTTTCAACTGTGTATATTCCCCAAATTATACATATTCATGTTCGTGACATCAAGAACCGGAGAACACCACGAAGTTAATTCACATTCTCAAAAGACCTGAAAGCTTCGTGTAATTCATCAGAACATGCAACACAACTAATCAGTCTTCTCATGGACTTGATGTGAGGCCATCACCTGATGCATCATGAAGAAAAGAAAAACATCTGGAGGCGATGTCGAGCGGCGGGTCAAGCACGGGCCGAGCACAAGCCGTCGTCGCCGCGTGCCCACGCGCCGCCCGCTATCACCACGCGCAGATCGGCGTCGCCGGAGTGGAGGACGATAGGATGTTCGTGGGCGTCGCCGGCCAGATGTGAGGAAGACGATGCAGTCACGGAAGCAGAGGGGCAGAGGAGGGTGCCAGGCATCCCCATTCGCCAGATCTGGGAGGTGGCAGAGGAGGGCGCCGCTGCCCCATTCCGAGGAAGGAGACGCTGAAGAAAGGGGGAGGCCGCCGCCGAGCCGCGCCGATCTGGATCTGGGGAGGGTCATGCGCCGCCCCGCTGCAAAGGAGGGGCACCACCGTGCCTGCAGGAGGTGGGGGACGCCGCCGCGTCGGCTCGAGGAAGAAGGGCCGTCGTGTCGATCTGAGGAAGAGGATGCCGCCGCCCCGAGCTGAGGAAGGGGGAGGCCGCCGCTGCATGGGCGCCGTCGCGCCGTGGTGGAGGGACGCCGGCAGAGTCCGGGGCTGCGCGAATCCGGGCCGATGGCGTTGGTGGTGGCGTGGCCGATGCTGGTGGCGGCTCGACGCCGCGGAGCCGAGGTCGGTGGTGGACGACGCCGGGGTAGGTGGAGCCGGCGGCATCCGCGGCGGCGCGGTTCCAGGGCCGAATGGGCGATGGCGCGGTGGAATGAAAATGAACGACAGGCGGGGTACGAAAACGGGTATTAGAGAATTAATTCCCTAATTAACGCCATAACGGATCCTGTCTGTAAAACGGGTTTGATGAAAAACATTGCCTGTTTAGTAGCACGATCTTTACAGTGAATCGAATGGTGATCAGGTGGGGAGCCCGGGCATCAGGGAGCCCCTGTTATTTTTAATATATATATATAAGTGGGAGTAGCTACTCTTAGGAGTATAGAGTATTTTTCCTATATATATATGTATAACTTCGTATAATGTATGCTATACGAAGTTATTACGATTTCGAATACTATATCAACGTGCAAAGCGATAAGTATTAAAAAAATGGAGGAAGTACCGAACAAGGTTACTGCAGCAGCTAGCTCATGTACAGAGCAACGGAGGTACAGACGTGGTACGTGGCAGGCGCAGGAACGACGGAGTTGGATGCCGTGACCTCTTGTCCTGTACTATGCTGCGGTGATCACCGGCCACAGGACGCGTGCGTACGTCCGTCGTTTCGACGACGCAGATTTGCAAGGACGCAAGTACGGTCTCGATCACGAACGAGCTCATCTCACAAAAAGGAGGACAAAAACTCTTGTCGCCGCCATTCATGACCGACCGAGATAGCTGTCGTAATAACTTCGTATAGCATACATTATACGAAGTTATACGACATTGTGCTCTCTCGTCAAATATTTGTTGCAAAAGTTGGTAATCTCCTGCATGTAGTACGATTCTGCTATCGAACCCTCCACGCGAGCCTTGTTTTTCACGTTGGACCGAACCCCTTTTAGTCGTCGCTCCACGGGATACATCCACCTATACTGGACAGGTCCTCCCAATTTAGCTTCATACGGTAAATGCACCAGTAGATGCTCCATTGGATTGAAAAACCCAGGCACATAAATTTTTTCAAGCTTGCAGACAAGTATAACTATATCATCTTCAAGTTTGACCATTTCTTTCATTTGTATCTCTTTAGCACATAATTTTCTATAGAAGAAACTCAATTCTGCAAGAGCTATCCAGACTTCTTCAGGTACGTAGCCACGAAACACAACTGGCATGAGATCTCTTATGAAGATATGATAGTCATGACTTTTCATTCCATTTGTCTTTCCTTGAACAACATTGACGCCACAACCAATATTTGACGCATACCCATCGGGAAATCTAAGTTTCCTTTCGAACTACTCCATACATTCTCTTCTTTGTGCGACTGTTAAACAGTACGGTGCTTTTGGCTTCTTAGCCCTACCATCTATCATGTTCATAGATGGTCGATTGCATATTTCACTGCAATCGAGACGTGCTTTGACATTATCTTTGCTCTTAGCTATGTCAAAGTTTGTACCAAAAATCGCCTGGGCCAGCGACACGTCCAGGCTCCCTAACAGCTAACCTTCTGGCCCCACATCGCAGCGACGTCGCCTGACTGACGCGTGGGGCCTCTTTATTGTTCAACCGTTCAACCCGTTATTTTTTCGTCTGGGGAGGGCCCAATGTCGGGGGCATTTTTTTAGCCGCCGACATAGGCTAATTGGCGGGAAACTAATTTGAATTTTCGTCAGGCGGGTGGGAGGGCGCTAATCTTTATCGGCGGTCTTGATATGGCCGCCGATACTGCCTCAATATATATCGGCGGCGTTGTTTTGGCCGCCGACATTGTCGTGTCGGCGGCTCTTGGCCGCCGACACTGAGTTTTCTGGCCGCCCACATAGAGTGTGTTTCCTGTAGTGACTCTTATGTTGCAGCTGGACCATGTATATATATGTACAAGCCCCAGGGCCTAAGAGTCTCGAATATTTAATTTGTATTATCGAAAAGTTTCGGTTAGAGGCACAGCTAGCAATGAACAAACTTAAGGGTTAGAAGCTGGTTGAGAAAGCAAGCAATGAACACACGTTAGAGCAAGAGAGCAAGCAGCATGCACGTTGATCGAGTAGGTAGTACTAGATTGTACGCTTGAGCCACCAGGGACTGGATGGGAGGATCGAGCACCAACCGCATGAGATGAGATGAGATGAGATGAGATGAGATGGTATATATATTACTATATATAGATGGAAAATGTAGGAAATGCAGGCAGAGGCAGCAAGCATGGCAGCCGCTTGCTCCAGCTCCACGTTCATCGCTCTGCTTGGGTTGCTCCTGCTTGTGCGCGAGTGCCAGTGCCAGCAGCTGCGGCCTCCTGGCCCCTCCTCGGCCATGGTCACCGACACCTGCAAGCGATGCAGCAACAGCAACCCCAACGTGAATTACACCCTCTGCGTGGCCTCCCTCTCCGGCTTCCCGGCGGCGGACGTCCCTGGCCTCGCCGTCGTCTCCGGCAGGCTGGTGAGATCGGGCGTGCTGGCCATGCAGTCCAGGCTGCTGGAGCTGCGCCGCGACGCCACGCCGGGTTCCGCCGCCACCTCCTGCCTGGACGCCTGCATCGCGCTGTACCGCGACGCCGCGTTCGACGCCCAGGCTTCCCTGCTCGCCGTCCAGGCCAGGAGGTACGGCGACGCCAGCACGCTGATGAGCGCCACCGCCGACGCGCCGGTCACCTGCGAGGACGAGTTCAAGGGCCAGGGCATCCAGGCGCCCATGAAGGCCGACAGCAACCGCTTGTTCCAGCAAGCCGTTGTCTCCCTCGCCATCATCTCACTCCTCTGAATCCATCCACCATGCATCCACTTCACCTCGCAGCCTCCTGGAGCATCTGCCCCTCCCAGGATTAAATGCCTTTGACACCGCAAATATAATCGATCACTATCAATTATCGTATAATAGTCATAGATAACTGCAGGGAAATTAAGTCCATGTACCTTTAGTTAGTACATCAATTCCATGATCCGCCTCCAATTGCGTCGTCCGCAGAATTCTCAGATCAGATGGGCATTCCTTTTGGAAGGGTGAAACATTAGGCCTAAGGGACTCCTTTCTTGCTCACTTGGGATTAGGGGTGAAAATGGGTCGGGTACGGTCGGGTAGAAGGCCGTATCGTATCCTACCCTAATATATTATTTCGGGTATCGGATCGGATACAGTTAGCTTAAAATCGGGTAGGAAACGATTACGATTACGGATATTTGCGGTCGGGTAGAAAACGGGTATCAGATATATATTATACGAACGGGTCAAAATCGGTTACCGGATACAGTCAGGTCATATATAAATTACGTAGGATTCAACATGTAATAAAAATAAAATAACATATAGTCGAATTAGTTGGATTGTCATTGTTAGTCTAAATTACCGGAGTTACATTAAAATTAAAAAAAATTCAAAGCTCATAAATGTTTCACCATCTTATAACGTGGATTTTTAGCTATACACATCACTCAGCCCATCCTATTGTCGGTACTCGGTACACTACACGTGTGTTCTCTACCACCACAAACTTATCCTAATGACTTTAACCATCTTCCAGACAAGCACAACAACAAGCAACCTCGATTATGTTCGTTCCCCATCTTCTGCTCATAGGCTCATAGCAAAAACACAGCAACTGCAGCCAACTCCTCGTTGCTCCGTGATTTTCATCTCCATCTCTGTTATCCCCGCCATCCCTATGCCTCTGCATCTTCGTTCTTCCAAGGGCGCACCCCGGCCGCGCCTCAACTGCTCCGTTGCCAGCTCTACCGCGGCTCCGGCGCGAGCACAGGTCGCCGGCCCTGCTGCCTCCATCACGCCGCCGGACCCCGCCGCCTACTCCACCGTGCCGACGGCCCTGCCGCGCGTCAGCCACCATCACGCCGCCGCTCCTCCGCCTCCTTCGTATAAGGTCCGCCACCTCCGGATCCGCCGCCCCCGCCACTCTGGGTCCTCTTCCGCGACCGGAGTGGCCGGCGCACCCCTTCTCCTCCACCCGAGCCCAGCAGACGATGCTCTGCGGCTAGGCGGCGAGTACCCGGTTTTTTGACCTAACGGATACCCGAAACCGACCCGTATTTCTCGGGTAGCTTGTGTCTCATGTCCGACCCGTACCAGGAAAAAAAATTCAGGTACTACCCGAATCCGAACCCATATCCGACAGGTATCAAAATTGTGTACCGTTTTGTTACCGCTTTTGTTCCTGGTCGGGTACCCATCGGGTTGTACCCGACCCGTTTTCACGTCAATTTGGGATTGGGTTGGCCGCCCCAAGGCCATGGGCAGTCTTGGTTAGGGGTGGATTTGAGCCGATCTTAAGCGAGCTGAGCATGACAAGGCTCGAGCTCGATGTAAGAGATCTTAAGCGAGCTGAGCATGACAAGGCTCGAGCTCGATGTAAGACTTGAACTCGAGATCGCTTTGGCTCGGTTAAGCTCATGATCGGCTTGGTTTGGTTAGAAAATCATTTAATATCTCATTTTTTATGATTTTACATTGACAATACAACTATCTCAAGGATAAATACTAAGCCAATAACATGATAGGTTAACATCGAACAATGTTCCTTAATCATAGTCATAAATGCATAAAAGTATAGTACTAAAACAATGCTCAGTGAGCACATGGTACTATCAGCTAGGCAGTTTGAAGGTTGCAATTGTCACTTAGTGAATAGCTATTCAAGCATTCGTGCTGAAACCGAGCAGCTCGAGCTTGGTTCAAGATCGACTCGATGTATAATCGAGCTCGATCCGACTTCGAGTGGCTCGTCAAGCCTGAGCTTTTTGTCCAGCCCTAGCCTTGGCGTGTGACCACTAGTGACTGCAAAAATTATCCGTACCATACCCGACCTGATAAGTTTAGATTCTATCCCAGATCCATAGGTATTCTCTTATGGGTTTAGGTCCAGATATAGGCTTGTCTTATTTTGAAAGCATGAGTAGCTGAAAATAACTAAATAAAAAAGGAAAATCCTTTTTACAATTTAGCCCAATCGGCCCGTCCCAAAATCCCCCTCTCGTTTTTAACCCTATATCTAACCTATCCCATCTCCCCCTTCCCACTCCTATTTGAGTCATGCCAACTTTGATATTCCACACCCCACCCTTTCTCTCCCACGACACTTGGTTGAGCTTGCCAACCTCTATCGCATGTGGGTCTTCACTGGCAACCGCCTTGTGATCCTCTCAACCTCTTAATCACACTCTGATGTGATTGCTCTTGTTCTCCAGCGCCAGCCAATGAGCCGGCCATCTTTGCATCAGTGGAGCACGACAACATCTATAGACCGTGTGTGAGGACACCGTGAGGTTGGACCTATAATTGGTACTCATTTGATTCCAATCACACGCTAGGTCGGGCGTGGATCCATGTTCGGACCCGCAAACGGCTTCGGGTTTGAGTCCGAGCCGGTTAGACCTAGAGGTATAAACCTGATTGCCATCTCCATTGACTTCTGGTTGAGATGGCTTTAAATAACTGGAATTACCCAAACAAACCTTGGCATTGCACCCCTTCCCCCTATAAAGTTGTCGACAAAGCCCTCCTCTCGGCCTCCTCCTCCATTACACTGGGTTACCGGGAGCTAGCAAGCTTTTGGAATGATTGCTGGCTATAAGACTTAGCCCCCTTGTTCATTGGCATGAAATCTCTTCCGTGTTGCCAAACATAAACGACATTCGGTGGAAATGAATCTTCACAACCACAATTGGATTAGATATACTTGGCACTTTATCACTCCGCGACAACTCTAGGAATTCTTTTACCTTTGGACCAAGATTGACCAACTCAGATAGCCCTCTTCTTCTCCAGACATGATCTCCTCAAAATAGACCTAACAAACACAGTTTCTCGAGAGCATTTCTTGTACATCCACAAAGCTCTTTTGGACAGACCAGGCAAAGCCTAAACATAAATTACTTACATGGACGATAGTCACCACTGCCTTAACATGGCAGAAGCCTTAGCCAAAAAATGGTGGCCTCACCAACAAAGTTGCAGCCTTTGTGGGCAAGCCCAAGAGACCTTTGGTCCATCTTTGTGCCCTATGTTCATATTTAGACTCGGTGTGATACTCCCTCTTTGCCTCCGTTTTGCCCACATCGCCAAGCATTCAGTCTCATTTTATGCCACCTTCATGGATTAATGGATCACGTCCCAAAGGGTCACCGTCCAAGTTTATTTATAGTTGAAAAGATATAGCCAAAAATTATACTTTCTCGACAAATTGGTGAAGCACTGTAGTCTAAAAGGCATTTACAAAAAAAATTCTACCTCAATGGAATGGTGGAACTCTCGCCTATTTGCGGTTAAAAGATATAGCTATTTACAAGAAAAATTAAATCTCACGTTACATTGGATGATAAAAGCTAAAACAAAAGTTCGAATTGTAACTGAGACATCACACTATAATTCACCGTGATATTATGATTAATTTAGCCATATATATGTTTATTTATTTGCACATTAAATGTCTAAGGTGTTTGGGTTTTAGAAATGGGTGGAGAATTGCAAGGACACATGGATGTCTCTTGCTGACTCGGCCGGTGACAGACTCAAAAGGCCGGTGACAGCAGAATTTTTTTGCTGCTCTAATACCTATGTCGGCGGCATATATAAGGCCACCGACATAGGTTCCCTCCAGGGCAGCAGGGAGAGGGCCGTGCGACGCCACCTATGTCGGCGGTCTTACATTTGCCGCCGACATATACCTTGATCAACGTCCGCGGTCATACATATACCGCCGAAATAGGACTTGATCAACGTCGGCGGCCTGGCATATACCGCCGATATACACCTGCCACGTGCCCTCTCCTCAATGCTTGTGTGGACCCCACCTGTCAGGATGCCGTTAGACGGCGCGGGCCGTCATGGCTGAGCTATGTCAACGGCCTTGATATGCCGCCCACATAGGTGGCCGCTGGGGCTGGTTGCCCTAGACGCACTATTGTCGGCGGACTTGTCGACGTAGGGTAGCTATGTCGACCACGGGGTCTCGTCGGCGCAGTGTCGGCGGCCGGCCGCCGAGATAGATGTATGTCGACGGCGTTATGGCCTATGTGGTCGGCTTTTGCCGACCTCACTGACCCTGATTCCTGTAGTGTGTCAAGTAAAAAGAGGCATGCACGCATGCATGGCTTACATTAACTAGCCGCGTGGGCGCGCCCGCGGCGCGCCGAGGTTGGAGCAACGCGCCCGCGTGAGTGCGCCTGCGGCGGCAAAAAGCGGGCCCACATGCTGGGCAGGGGCGGCTGATATGCGCATGAGCGAGTGTGTGGGAAAAAGCGAGAGAAATGGCGCCGCGCGGGGATCGAACGGCGGTCTCCGCGGTGAGACCTCGCGCTGCTAGCCACCCTGCCCAAACGCGCGAGCCGTTGCCGTCCGTGCGGAAAAAATCGTTTTATACGTAAAAATGGAATGGATGGCCAGATCTAAACGGCGCGTGCGATAGGACGGCAGTGGCGGCGCCGGGCGGGCAGGCCGGCCACGTGGCGCCCCAGCGACGCGCGTGGTCGGCCTTGTACTATTAATAGATTTGGGGGCCTTCAAGGGCTAGGGTTTCTTTGTATGTAGTGACGTACTGTCCAAGTTTAGTTTGTGCTGCGCGCGCGGTGCTTACCGGACGTCACTACGTCAGTTAATCCTAACACAGGTGGGGGATAAGTATAACAATAGCCAATAGGAAACAAATAAAGAAGAGTTAGTTTGATCGAATCCAAGCATGAGCTTGTCGTCGTATCTGACGTGCAACCCGGTGCCCCGCCGTGGTGCCGCCGCCATCGACCGCCATCCGCAGACGGCCACCTGCGACGCCGGGGAGGAACAGCAGCCGGCATCGGCCGGCAAGGCCAATGGCAGTGGCGACGACAGGAGGAAGAAGAAGGTAGGGGTGGTGCGCAAGTGCAAAGTCGACGGTGGAGGACGTCGACGTGTCGCAGCTGATCCTGATGATCGACGGCCCGCGGCTCCGGCGCAGTGGCGGCGTTCGCCGGGACTGGAGCTTCGAGGACCTCCGCTCCGCCGCCTAATTACGGAATTACCCTCTCTCCCTACGTGCCTCGTGCCCTGCATGCATGCATATATCTAAATTAACATGAGCCCGGCCGTACCCCACACGTACGGCGACCTACCATGCATCACACATTACACTTTGCTTCTTTGCCTAGCAGATATTTATATATCTGGACCGATATGTGTGCGCGCGTGTGTTTGTGTATGTGTTATGTATTGCTATATACATGGGTGTTAACAATGGCTATATATATGTTTGTATATATACACGTAGATCGATGCGGATAAATGGATGGATTTGTATACAAAACAACGATGCTGTACTCCTATACCAATGTATGGCTAAGTATGTTGAGATCCAACTTTCATTCGGCTCTTTTCGAAGATCGCGTGGTTAAGGCCACTTTCTTCTCTCTCTCTATGTATATGTCTGATTTTGGCCTTTATTTACCAAGCAAAAATATCTACTTTTGCCTAAAACAAGTGTAGGTTCTCATTTTTCTTCAAGGGGCCTTTCCCTTGTTTGTAATTCTTTTATTCAGGCTCTTGTTGCCTTACTTTTGTTTCTCTAAATAAAAGGGAACAACTAGCACCCGCCAATCTTTCATAAAAAAGAGTATAGGATTGGAGTATTAGGATTCGCCTACAACCGTGTTTCTTCGCGTCCCTTTTTATCTTCACGAAGAGATTATGGTTCCCTCTAGAGTCTTAATTGAGTCAGAAATTCACTTCTCCATTCTCTTCAGAAGGATATTTTCTCTCTTTTTTCTTTACAAATTCTTTCGAGGAGATGATTTAAGAGATGGGGAAACAGAGAGAGAATATGAAAAAGAGAACAAATCTAAAAAAAATGGTTGGAGATGACCTATATACCCTTCTTAGAGCATGTACAACAATCCACTGCAATAGCCTGTAAGCCATCTCTAAGCAGTGTCATATGCTCTCTATAAAAAATACTACTATCCTAATCTCTTCTTCATCATGTCTGCATCACTGTGTGGTTGGGTTGTTGAACTGTTTATCTTCATCTTTACTATGAACAGATGTGTGGTTCTTTTTTTATCTACCCTGGAACTTGATTAATTAATATTTCTAAATGGTGAATGGTACATAGTACATTTTGATGCTACACTCCAGTATGCCAACAATATTATAAGGATTTCACTGATAGGTACTAATGCAATGCCTGCATAAAGCCCACTAGTTCATTTTCATTAATTTTTTCTTAAAATTAATGTATCCAAATTATGTATCAATTATAATATTCTTGGTTTATTATTTTTCAACTCTACAACACTACAAACATACAGGATACAAAGTTAGGATGCACATTTGATCACCACATTGTTTTAATCTCTATGCAAACATTAAATAACTGTGTAGACTGTTTAGAGACGGCCAATTGCATGAATAGTCTCTAGTATTTTCTCAAGATGACGTGTCAATGATTTGAGACAGCTTAGAGAAAGCAGCTGTCTCAACCATTGTATATGCTCTTAGTCCGTACCTTCTTATGCCTCCTAAAAGTTCTATTTTTTTCTGCCCCTATCTCTTTTCGATCTCTCCAAATATTATCTCTTCACTCCATCCCACTGGTGTCGTGCTCGCTGGCTCGCTGCTAGCTAGCTAGGAGATGGGGTTCCGATTGTGAGCTATTTTGAGCAGAGAAAATTTATTCCCTGAACCATATATAACACACGTACGCCTATTAACTTGATCCCCCCAATTTGTAATCCTACGTACGTATATGCTGTGTGCACCCTTGACGCACAAATGGTACTATTGGAGGCGGTTTCAAAAATGGACATCTACAAAAAAAAATATACCATGCACAAGCTAGTCGGTCGACAGTTTTGTTTTAGCAACTGTCTTTTATAATTTCACTCATAGCATATGTTCACATAATTAATACACCCGGCCGTTGCATAATATGTTGTCAGAGTCCCTGCCATTCTATGCCCGAGTGATTCGAGCAGAGCTCATCTCATCCTGCTTTCCAGAGAAAAAAAATGTGTGGTTGTCAGGTATTAATATTGTTGAAAGAATTCCGTGGGAATCCCTGCCTAATTTCAGCAAGTTATTTTTGCCGCTGTGAACCTAGCTGCATAGTCGTTGTAGTATAGTGGTGAGTATTCCCGCCTGTCACGCGGGTGACCCGGGTTCGATCCCCGGCAACGGCGACGTTTCTATTTTTAATTAGTCTTACTTACGCTATTTATTCGTATCTCTTTTGCACATTTTTAATTAGTCATACTTACGCTATTTATTCGTATCTCTTTTGCAGGACTGTGATCCCAAGATTTTTTATTACGTTTGAAAAAATAATTGATCCCCAGGGGCATGCTCTCGATGCTTAATTCACTTTTTTGCAAATACATATGCGGTACGTAGTGATATGATAAGAAATATTTCGCCCATCATGTCTCCTGGCTTGGCTATATATAGGCCACGCGCGTTTGGACGTTTGGTGGCGCAGCGTAGTGAGCGAGCGCGTAACGTCGGAAATTTGAATCCGCACGCAACGCTACGCTACGCAGCGCGCAAACGCGCAACGCCATAATTGACGGGAGCTCTGTCATTCCATTGACCGTACAAGAGAAGAGAGAGAGGAGGCTTGGCTATATATGATCACATATATACACGATAAGATAATTCAGTAACCAAAGTACATATATTAGCTACACATGCCCCCCTCTCAAAATATATTTAACTAATTTGTGCTATCCAATCCATAGTATGCAAGCAGTATATATCATGCGCGGGTGGAAATAGTTGAATACACACACACCAGCCTATGCCGCCGTTTCCTTCACCTAATCACCTATATTACTAGTGAAGTGTCCATGTTTTGCTACGAGAAAAAAACAAATTCCATTGTCTACGATATGAGCGTGAAAGCATGTCTACAACCATCTAAGGTCGGGTTTCTTAGGGTGGACCAGTTTTTAGTAACTCGATTGAAATATTATTTTTTTTTTAAAAAAAAAAGAAACTAGCATGGCCTGACGGCGGCTTGTCTTTCAAAAAAAGAAAGAAAACAAATTTGTTGGTTGCAAATTTGAGCGCCCAACTCACCGTAGGACGCGACATGTTGCAATTGAACGCATGCGAGCCATGCATGCGCTACTAGCTACATCACTATTAATTTGAATAGTGTATGGGCGGTGCCAGAGATGCTCTGCGTTAGGAACATCATACAAGCGATGCGATCTTGAAGCACGAGGGCATGGATTAGTGGGCTAGCTAATGGCCGGTTTGGTTATGTTGGGCCTTTTCGTTTTCTATCACGTTATTCAACTCTTTGTTTGTTCCTCGATTAAACTAAAACATAGAATCAAAGAGAATCTGATTGTCCATATCACTGATAAAAAAACACTATATGATGAGTTGTCTCACATGTTTGGTAGACATACTAGTCTATCATCATGGAAAAGCAGTAGACATCATAGCATCATAAACGTACTGTTGTATTGCCAGATGTCCAATTGCAATAGGACACCATCTCTCTCTAATTAAGGAAGGGCGAAACCGTTTTTTTCTATGACTATTTATTGGAAAAGTAATTAAAATGAGTTGAAAGGGGGCAGGAATGGTAAAATAGCAAGGGTCAGTGTTGAGTGTGACAAAATGGTAAAACACAAAGATTAAAAGTGGTAAAACGGTGAGACAAACTTTAGAGAGCCGCAAAAAGGCAATTTTTCTCGGCACAACCAACCAGCCAGCCAGCGTGCGTTTGTCCTATCGTTTTCGCCGTCAACCCAAAGGCTGCGCGTTTATTACGAATCAGCCCCTCGCCGTGGATCTCCTCCTGCTGCTGCTCTATCCATGCTCTCTCCCCAATTCAATCCATCCATGTCCATGCCGGTGCCTGATGCTTGATGCTGATGGTCATGGTCATCTGCAATAGGGCCAGGCTCTAGGTGGCCGGCCGAGATCTCCTCTTGCCAACCGCGGAAAGGTCAGTTTGGTGGTGGAAAGATTGGGTTTTGATTCTACACCCTGCCCGCGGCCTGCGGATTTTTTGTTTCCAGCGCAAGCGCAGTTGTGACAAAGGCAGGGATTTAGCTGCGCTGTGGCTGTGCCGCCTGTGCGGGAGTACTAGGGAAAGAAAAGCTTCCATTCCCGAGGGGAGCTGCAAAAGGAGTCAACTTTGTGAGCTGAAAAGGGTTCATGAGGCCGTAGGAGAGGGAGGACGGCGCAAGGGTGGTTTGGGAGATGGCTGGAGCGGAGGCAATGGATGGCGGAAGCTGGCAGGAGATGCTCAGGAGGATTGTCCCTCCGGGCACCCCCATCCCTGACGCGCCGCCCAACCTCGACTACTCCATCGCTCTCGAGTACGACGGCCCCCCAGTGTCCTACGAGCTCCCCAGGGTACACCCGGTGGAGATCCCATCAATCCCAACAGCGGAGCCGGTGTCCGGTCCCCTGAGGCTAGGGAATGGAGTGTTGCCTGTGGCGCCGGTTGTCGAGCCAATTCCCCTCCCAGTGTCCCGGATCGCTCGGTGCGCAGAGCCGGTGTCCATGCAAGTCGGTGGCAGCTCGGAGTCGGTCAATTCCGTCCTATACAACGTGGAGCTTGATGATGATGATGATTCTCGCTCACAGTCACATGATTCAGCACACAGTTCACCAGGACCGCAGAATAGGGCCGAACTGCACGAGGGGAGGAGAGCTCCCATGGTCACCTTCGGGTCCACGCCGGATAGCAAGTTTGAGATCAAGGAGTTTGAGGACATGTCGGAGCAGTTCGTGGCAGTCACCAAGAAGGAGAAGAGGAGAAGGGCATGCTATCGGTGTGGTAAGAGGAAGTGGGAGAGCAAGGAGACCTGCCTTGTTTGTGATGCAAGATACTGTGGCTACTGTGTGCTGAGGATGATGGGCTCAATGCCAGAAGGACGCAAGTGTGTCACTTGCATCGGTCAGCCAATCAACGAGTCTAATAGGTCAAAGCTGGGGAAGAACTCGAGGACGCTGTCACGGTTGCTCAGCCCATTAGAAGTAAGGCAAATCTTGAAAGCTGAAAAGGAGTGCCAAGCAAATCAGCTTCGACCTGAGCAACTTATTGTGAACAGTTGTCCATTGAGGCCGGAAGAGTTGACAGACCTGCTTAGTTGCACACGGCCCCCTCAGAAACTGAAACCTGGAAAGTATTGGTACGATAAGGAATCAGGCTTATGGGGAAAGGTAAATTGTCTAAAACAATAGCACAGATTATGCATAAGCTGGACTGGATTTTGTGCTAATGAAATTGCTTTGTTCTGATAGGAAGGAGAAAAACCAGACAGGATTATTAGCTCTAACCTAAATTTTACTGGGAAGCTTCAAGCCAATGCTAGTAATGGCAATACCCAGGTTTATATAAATGGAAGGGAAATCACAAAGACTGAGCTAAAAATCTTGAGGGTACGAATATTCCCATCTCTATTACTCTAATATCCTCTCTTGCTATAAGCCAGGCATTCATTTGGCAGAAATCATCAGGGAGACAAATTTGGTACCCTCCAACTGTTATTGCTCTGGCCTAGCTATAAGAATCTGAGATATGATCTGATGCATTCAGGAGGGATATTTTAGTGTTTGAACTATACCACACAATGGCGTTTGTTTTTAGTTTGTGATCCAAAGTCTGTAGCAGTTTAATGCTAAGCGTATGAATTTCACTTACCGTGAGTATTTTGTAAACCTTCTACCTACGACAATCCACAAAGTCCTGTTGCTATACGTCTTTACAAATTTACAATCTACACCTACTTTTACTTAATTGTCCATTTCACACGGTATGATGGCTAGTAATGAATCCTAAACTATTTCAAGGCTAATAATAGGTTCTCCCTGTAGATAATTGAGAAAATCACAACATTAGACAAGGAAATGGGTGAGAATAATTATTAATGTTTGTTTCACGCCCCAATATGATCTGATACTGGAAGATATGTGCCATTTTTTTCACTTCAGTTCAAGTAGAAACCTTTGTACCTATTTCAGCATGTTATATTAGCTGATTGAAATATGTATCTCTCAAATATTTTGAGGTATTCATTTTTTGTATTTTGTTGAATTAACAGTGACCACCACAAATTAACAGATTCAGGCATTGATTACTGAGATACTTTGAATCTAATATGTTACAAATGAAGCCTTTTTTGTGAAACTGACTCCTTTTGTGAAATTCCTTATGTTACAAAAAGTCCCAAGTGGCAAATTCCTTGAGGCTTGCTAGTTCATGACAAATTAGGAAGCTTTTCTCAATGTGTTGATCTTTTTTCCCCTCAAAGTTCCCTTTTATAGCCAGGACTGGTAACTAGCACTTGTAGGTAGTGCTCTATTTTGGCTAAAACCGAGCCCTTCGATCAACATCAAAGATATAATAGTCCTTTTATCTCCAGAGGCGACAGTGACACCATAAAATAGCTTTTGTTTGTCACATCATTTGCATTATGTTTTCAGGTTGCAAATGTTCAATGTCCCCGTGATACTCATTTTTGGGTTTATGATGATGGACGGTATGAGGAAGAAGGGCAGAACAACATCAAAGGCAAAATATGGGAGTCCGTACGTATCCTGGTTAATAGGAACTCCATTGTGCTGTTATTTCTTTGAATACATAAAGAAGGTGTGGTTAGTCCTAATGATTTCTTTTACCAGGCTTTGACGCGTTTTGCATGCGCACTATTTTCACTACCAGTGCCTCCTGGGAACAATAATGGGACCAGGGAGGAAGTTCCCTATTCAGCAAGAACCGTTCCTGATTACTTGGACCAGAAAAGAATCCAAAAGTTGCTTCTTCTCGGACCACCTGGTGCTGGTACAAGCACTATTTTTAAGCAGGTTTGATCTGATATCATGCACTAATGCCTTGAGCTTTGTCAACTCTTGGGATATAATATCTGTGATTGCCCTGTAATATTATCGGAGAGTTTGGCTATTTGCCACTCGTTTCGAGTGGCTTCGCTAAAATGCCACTCGTCTTTCAATGACATGCGGGACCTTGTGTGTCTATGACAGTGGGGTAGAGTGACATTTTTTGCGAAGCCACTTGTTGAGAGTGGCAAATAACCAAATCTCTCGTAATTATCTGTTGGATGTAGAAGCCTTTTAAATATTAGTGCTGAAATACTTTTTTTTAGGTGTTGAATAGTGATTACCTAGAGGTGATTAGTCATGTAGTGTTTATTGTCAGATCCCCCGGCAGACCACAGATGAACTACTTTTCTGTATATTGCAAGCAGCCGCATTACGTTCTCGAGCATAAACTTACTTTTACAGATTTTGCACATGTCATGATTCATTCTCTGTAGTTGTGATGGCTTTACCTGGCAGTGGTGTTTATACTATGTATCGCATACTAGTTCTTGCATGTGTGTGCTAATATGTTTTTTTGGGGGTTTATGTGTCAGGCTAAGTACTTGTACGGGACAGGGTTCACAGAAGAAGAACGTGATGGTATCAAAATGATGATTCAAAGCAATATGTTCAAGTATCTTGGAATTTTGCTAGAGGGTCGTGAGCGTTTTGAAGAAGAGGCTTTGTTGAGATTGAATTACACTATTCCAGATGATGAAGAAACTAGTCAGGGTAACATAGTCAAGTTGCTTGCTTGCTTGTTTCTCCATGCACACATGCTTTATTGTTGAGCTCTTTTTTTCTTTTGGCAGATGAAAATAAAGCTAATGGTTCAAATTCATGTATATACTCGATAAATGCAAGGCTGAAGAAATTCTCAGATTGGCTTTTGGATACTATAGCAATGGGTGATCTAGATGCATTCTTCCCTGCTGCAACACGTGAATATGCTCCATTTGCTGATGAGATGTGGAAAGATCCTGCCATACAAGCAACACATAAAAGAAGAGAAGAATTACATTTTCTCCCTGATGTTGCCGAATACTTCTTGAGCAGGGTACAAACTCAGAGCTTTAAAATATTAATATAGCTGTTATAAAAAAAATTAATATAGCTCCAAGATGGCACAATGAGCTTATTCTATTTGTAATTTGCATCTAACCATCCTCCCACTGGTCAGAAATATTTGAATTTTTTGACTTTGCATAATCTCCAAGATGCAACTTTGACTGCTAATTACGACTGAAATTTATTTTAAACCCCACAAATTGTAATATTATTGATGTATTTTTTTAGATGAATCTACACATAAAATTTCTATGGGCACAATCTAACTATTTTAAAATATGTTAGTGACGCAAGATTCAAAACTTTGATTGGCACACATCTCAAACATCAATTATTTGTGATTTGCATCTAACTGTCCTCCACTGGTCACAAATATTTGACTTTTTTGAATTTGCATAATCTCCAAGATGCAACTTTGACCGCTAATTACTATTGACATTTATTTTTAAATCCCACAAAGTGTAATATTATTGATGTATTTTTTTAGACGAACCTACACATAATTTTTATGTGCACAATCTAATTATTTTAAAATATGTTAGTGACTCAAGTTTCGAAACTTTGATTGGCACACATCTCAAACATCAATTATTTGTGACCGGAGTGCGTATTTGACTAATTTCTCACTTTTTGTTAGGAACTTATTATTCTCGATCATGTTCTAGTCTTGTTTCTTGACAGTGACAACATTTTGAATCATTCAGCACAACACAACAATTATTTATTGCTAATCTCCTTTTCAGATCTCTTGCTTTTGGATATATCTTGCACTTTTATATATAGTTTTTTTTGTTCTTCTGGTGTTGGCAAAGCTATTATGTATCATGCTTTTATTTCAGGCTGTTCAACTGATTTGCACTACAATGGCATCTCCTTGCAGGCCACTGAGGTATCGAGCAATGAGTATGGACCGTCTGAGAAAGATGTGATTTTTGCTGAAGGAGTTACACAAGGAAATGGATTGGCTTTCATTGAGTTCAGCCTTGATGAACGCAGCCCCATGTCTGAACCTTACATTGACAACCCTGAGGCACATTCACAGCCTCTTACCAAGTAATCTCGTAACTTCTTTTCATGCCTTGTGCAAAGTGCATCTTATTCAATACTAGTACTTAACCTTTTTATATGTTTTGTTTCTCAGATATCAGCTGATTAGAGTAAGTGCGAAGGGCTTGAATGATGGCTGCAAGTGGGTGGAAATGTTTGAGGATGTCCGCATGGTGATATTCTGTGTAGCTCTCAGTGACTATGATCAACTGGGACCCCCTGTAAATGGTAATAGTCAGCCTCTTCTGAACAAGATGATGCAAAGCAAAGAGTTATTTGAGGCTACAATCCGGTATGCTAATCATATTCATTAGTGATCACATTCAGACAGAATACTTAACTACTGATCTTGTAGGTGGTATGTTGTTTTCAAAATGAGAACTATCCTTGAATTATTTCGTTGAATTGAACAATCAATTTTCACTTCCATTGGAACAGGCAACCGTGCTTCTGCGATACACCTTTTGTTCTGGTGCTCAATAAATATGACCTTTTCGAGGAGAAGATAAACCGTGCGCCCCTCTCAACATGTGAGTGGTTCAATGATTTCTCCCCGGTGCGGACACACAACAACAACCAGTCACTGGCACACCAGGCATTCTACTACATCGCGATGAAATTCAAAGACCTGTACTCTGCCCACACAAGCAGGAAGCTTTTCGTGTGGCAGGCTCGTGCCCGTGACCGCCAGACAGTCGATGAAGCATTCAAGTACATAAGGGAGGTTCTCAAGTGGGAGGACGAGAAGGATGACAACTACCAGGATGATTCATTCTACAGCACAACCGAAATGAGCTCCTCTCCGTTCATCAGAGCAGAATGAGACAACTGTGGCTGATTAGCCAACCAATTTTGGCAGCCCAAAGAATACTGCCGTTCTTTTGCCCCTCGTGGTTTCGACTGATTCCATTTCACGCCGTACAGAAATCATTGATGATTGTATATTAATTTTACAGGTTATTCTAATCAAAGTTGTTGGTTTGTGTTACTTGTGTATTGTATCTTAATCACAAGAGAGGAGAATCGGTTGATCCGGCTAATGCATCAGTATGTACTACTTAACGAATATATAGAAAGAAAATCCGTTTGTGTGCTTTCTGCGATTCTGCGATTTGTAAAAGAAGTTCCATCTGTACCTCCAAAAAGGATTTCTTGAGACTAGAGGATGAAGGTGCTATTTTGGGAAGTCGATGTTGCAAGGACGGACACAAATATTCAAATATTAGGGAATACCTTTCTTCTCAACTCATCAAAAAATCAAACGCTTTGGTCTTTACAGTTTGAAACGAAGTGGAATGGATTTCGAAATTACCTTAAGAAGCACTCAAAATTTACCTTATAAGCAAATAAGACAAGCTAAAAAGAACAGACCTACTCTTTTATTTCTGCTATCGCATACTGAAATTTGTTGCTACAATGTTCAGCGAATTTAATCCTCGTACAATGTACGCCAAACAAACTATAGTGAATATGTTGCAGTTCAGCTATCTTGGAAGATTGAATGACAATTACATGCTCAGTTTTTATATAGCATCATGCAAATCCCAAGACGACGTACAAAAAGCAAGATCATCCATAGCGATAGTCCACTCAGCCAATTTGCCGCCACTTCGACTCAATAATAGCATTACTCTCTCAAAGAATAACAGTAATTATGCCTCCATTGTAATTAACATGGCTGCTGACCGAACTCTTCTCCTAAATTAGAACCCATAACCTGAATGCACACCTCAACAATTATTAGGACCACTCAGAAAGTTGAATAGCAAATGAACATGGCAGCATCTATATACCTGAACCACCCATTGGGTTTCCAGCAGGTGCCTTCTCAGCCTCTTTGATGTCAACGACAACAGCATCCGAGGTGATGAAAGTTTTTGCCACGGATGCAGCATGCTCCAAGCAACATCTTACCACCTGTTTGTGTAAAAACATATTTACGGGCTCAATGCTTGTGAAAAAAAGGAAGGTCTATATCTTCGATTGCAATGGAAGGTCTCAAACAAGGTTTCATCAAGCTGGTGGCAGATTGGCACTTAATGGTTTGACATTATTACAGACTGCTAAGCGCTGTCAGCTCGACCTCAAAAAACACTTTGATCAATTCACTTTCCAGCAAAATACAATTGACTCAAGGGTGTAATTACTTTTATCTTTGAGAAATGCTCTTAAACAATGCATTCAGACATAAAAGTCTTAAGTTCTATGTGATGGCCAAGATAACATTGCTTGCAGAAACATACCTTGGTGGGATCAATAATACCAGCAGCCATCAAATCCTCATATTTTCCTGTGGCGGCATTGTAACCATACCTAAAGTTGTCATTGGCAAGGACCTAAATGCGGACATATGTTACTTACAAGTGACAGAATCACTAGATAATATTTGAAAACAAATTTCAGTGCAAACCTTCTCAGTAACCACACTGCCATTGACACCAGCATTTTTCGCAATCAATTTAAGTGGGTAGCTCAAGGACTTCCTTACAATTTCAGCCCCAACCTTAAAAGGAAAAGGCAGATTTAGTCCATTACGGTGGTAGAAATTCGCAAATCGAACCAAGGATAGCATGAATTGGTAGAATAACAATGTAAACTTTGGCAAAAAGGATACTAGCTTTTTCCCCCCCACCTTCTGCTCATCATTCTCAAGGGTTTCTATGATATCATCAACTTTTGATGCAAGCCGTAAAAGGGCACAACCACCACCAACAACAATGCCTTCCTCAACAGCTGCCTGTCAACAAAGAAAGCAGCCAGATAACATGCATATGGTTCGCGTAGAAGTTCAATCAACACAACACTACAGTCTAGAGTGCATCAGCAGGCCAAAAGCCAGGAAAATTCAACCTGACACTCTTTAAAAATCGTATGTTGCCTATGTCATTGACTTGTGGACTGTATATGTCTATGACAGTGGGCATGGGTGTCATATGCTGAAATGCGAATTTTAAAGTGTCGGTGGCTAAAATCTCGCCTGTGAATAAAAAAGGTAAATCACAGAGAGCAATTGGAATCGACTTAAACCAGAAGAAATTATTACCTTTGTTGCATTCAGTGCATCCTCAACCCTCAATTTTTTTTCCTTAAGCTCAGTTTCTGTCTGAGCTCCCACCTACAAAGCAAGATGTGCCATTTTGTAACCAAGTGCCTTTTGCAAATGCAGCCTCGTATATGAACAGGCATTTCAGTGTGAAACATCAGCGATACCTGAATGACAGCAACACCACCAGAGAGTTTAGCTACTCTCTCATTTAGCTTCTCTTTTTCATATTCCTGTTCAGCAGCCTGTAAAATTGACGTTTTGAAACGAGTGTTAGTCTAAAATTTTTCATCCACACCCAAAATGTGTAATAACCAATATGTTCAACACAAGCAAATCAGGGTTACCAAAAAGAGAAGAACCACCACGGTAACAGCAACAAGAAAGTTGATTTTACTGATAGGAGACAAAAACATAGTAACAGACCTCAATCTGGTTCTTGATCTGTGTCACCCTTTTGCTTACTTCCTCCTGTGTAGTACCATCTCCAACTATTGTTGTTGAATCCTTTGTAACTACAATCTTGGCAGCAGTTCCTAGGACTTCCTTGTCTGCTTTGTCCAGTGACAATCCAACTTCTTCCCTGATGACAGTGCCTGCATGAAGAGCGACCATTTAGAAGTGAACAAGCATCACAAAGAGGAATAATTTCACACCAAATATTAAATTTACCTCCAGTCAGAGTAGCAATGTCATCCAGGTATTGACTCTTGCGCTCACCAAAACCAGGGGCTTTAATAGCAGCAATCTTCAATGCACCCCTAAGCCTGTTGACCACAAGGGTAGCAAGAGCTTCCTGCTCAATATCCTCCGCGATTATTAAAATGGGATATCCAACTCTAATAGCGTCCTCCAGAATAGTGATAAGATCTCTGGCATTATTGATTTTCTTGTCCACAAGAAGCAACTGGGCAATAGAATAATTATCAAGTTAAGAGTACAGAACTCGTGCAAGTGGTGATTACATTGCACAATCTCAGCACACAATCTTACAAGCTATAGGGCAGCAGACCTTGCAATTCTCATACTCCACTGACATCTTTTCACTGTCAGTCACAAAGTAGGGAGAAATGTAGCCACGGTCAAATTGCATCCCTTCGACCACATAGAGGTTATTTTCAGCACTCTTTCCTTCTTCAAGTGTGACCACCCCCTGCCGCCCAACCTTGCTCATAGCCTCAGCTATCATGTTACCAATTTCATAGTTATTTCCAGCACTTACTGCAGCAACATCAGCAAGTTCACTATCTTCAACCTGCAGTGTTGAATGGAATCCAATAAATTCAAATTTGTAACAGATAGTAATGCTCTTGAAAATCAATAAGATTCAACAAGGAGTTTAATACTACTAAAAAAAATTGATTGTTGAATAAAAATCATAACAGAAGCTGGAAAAGAAATGTGCCAGATGGCAGTATGGCACACCATACACCATTCAGATCAACTCTACGGGAAAAAAGATAAGATGCAAAAATAAAGAGCAGGACACATATATATTAACTGAAAAGAAGGCAAAGTGAATGTGCTGGTGCGACACAGTTTTTGTTAACATGTTGATCTCATATTGAGCACCGTAATCCATTTCTCTGGACTTAGTTATGTACATGTGCAAATGATTTATAAACTTCTGCATAGGCAAACCAGGCCCACATTAGCACCGTATTAGAAAAGTAGATGAATACAACAGTTGATATAATGATATGTCACGCATGGTACTTAAGGGTGAGTCAGGCATATTGTCCATTTATGAGTACAATGAGCCAAAGTCATCAGAAACAGATGCATGTTCTGTTTGTGTAAGATTAGCTGGAGGATTTGTGTGTTCAACGGCATATAAAATATAACGATATGTTAGGCCTTCAGAACGAATGCATTTACAGAACAGAATAAGACTGAACAGAACTTGCCTCCTTAGACATCAGTTGGAGTTCATTAACTAGAGCTTTGGCTGTTTTCTCAATGCCACGGGTGATCTGTACTGGATTAGCACCAGCAGCAACAACCTGGGGAAGGTAAACAAACCCACCATCGTTACCAGAACTGGCTACTGAGTAAAACATTTATGCTACAGGTAACAAAAGGCACAAGGTTTTACATCGATATACCTTAACACCCTCGGCAACCATCCCTTGAGCAAGGACAACAGAAGTAGTTGTCCCATCACCAGCCAAGTCATTTGTCTTAGCAGCAGCTTGCCGAACCAATTTAGCTCCAATATTTTCTACAGGGTCCTCCAGCTCAACCTGGTGCATAAGTGCATTCCACAGTGAATCATAAGAAAGGTTGATAGCCACAATTCAAGTTATGGCAGGATATATATTAGTGTAAACAAATGGAAACTATTATGAATGAAATGAGATAAACCTCTTTTGCCACTGTAACACCATCATTGACAATTTTAGGTGAGCCGTACTTGCTCTCAAGGACGACATTACGTCCTTTTGGACCAAGTGTAACTCCAACCAGATCTGCAAGCTTATTTACTCCATTCTGACAGAAAATGGCAAGTCAAACCGAAATGGCACAGCAGTAACATACAGATAACAGTAGAATGATTAGATTAAACCACTGACTTGCAGCTTCTTGATAGCCGAACCATCCTTGTTGAAATACAGCTCCTTTGCAGCTTTGACTCTGAAGTTGCACTTTGGTGTAGGCCTGATATTCACAAATGGTGGGGGAACGAGGGAGAGTTGTTTCTTGGTTGCGAAGGCAATAGGGGCGGCCTTGATGCCACATGCAGAGCTGCTCCCGAATGGTGAAGCCATATCGTCGGTCTATTACAGAAAAAAATTAGCAGATTTGTATCAACATGAATTCAACATGAAAACACACGCACTGACAGAGAGACAAGGAAAAAAATTATATTTTTTTGGTGCAACAGCCAAAGGATATCAAGGAGAGGGGAAGCAATTAATTGCCAAGAGAAACTGGGAACTGATCCTTTGTTGTGGTCTATTTTATTCGTCAATTGAATTGGTGCAAGATCACTGCAGAATTGGATGTGCAGCACAAGTGGATTTCAGGCGGAGAAAGGAGGAGGAAAACCTGATCGCATTACCCTATAAATCAATGATGAAAAAATAGATCGATTCCAAACATTCTCTTGGGCATAAACGCTAGAAACAAGAGATGGATCGATTGTGGCGATTGAAAAAAGAAGAGTGACGGTACCTGTGCTGTGCTGAGTGCTGTGCTGCCAAGAGCCCGTGTAGTTCTAGGGTTTAAGCCGTCGTTTCATATAAAAAACCACAAGATCGTGCTTAATTACGGGCTGATAGATCGGGCCCACCGGACGCCCTGTTGTAGGACCTTTCCTTCTTTCGTGGTTCCTTCCTTCCGAAATGAGCAAAGCCCCCAAACTTTCAAAAGTTACCTTATTATTAAAAAAAATCAAAATTACTGGGATCAGACGCCCGGCTCGATCAGACACTTCAACCTGGCTCATCACCACATGCGCACTTAAGCCCAGCCGACTGCTGCCTATGAAGATTGATTCGTACTATTAGTTTAAAGTGCATGTTTTAATAATATATTTCTCTTGTACTATTAGTTCAACATGTATGTTCTAATAATATTAATCCATTAGTCCACTTGTTCTAATAGTATGAATAAAATATACTCCTATTTGACGCTATAATAATAACAGGAAGGATATCAACTTTATAATGACGCTATGCTATTTCATTAAGAAGAAGAGTAACTGTACATTATAAAAGGACCTAGCCACATCTAGTTAAACAAAAAAAATTACATTGGAGCAGCAAAGAGCCCCATACTCTACCCCTCACTTTTTCCAAGATTTTATCAATAAGCGTACTAAAAAGAAAATTGTTAGGCTGAAAAATACATCTTTAATAATGATGTGAATGTAATTAACAACAACAACAAAACTTTAGATCCCAAACCAAGTTGGATGAAATTAACCCAATAAAGGGTTAAAATATTGTAGATCTGTACTGTACATCAATCGAATCGACCCCCAAAAAAAAACAAACTAAAAAAGAATGAGCTAAAGAAAGGAGAAAACTAGCTGCGAGCTCTAGCACAAGCATTCCTGCACCAAGCTGGTCTATGCCAATGCACTATTTGACTTGGGTGTCAATTGGTTTTCTTCGACAAATCATCCTCTGGGCAAGTGTTGGTGCCGCTGTTATCGTCATTGCTCTTTTCGTCAGTGGTGTTGTTGCTGTTGTCAAGGTCAGGAACTAGTGCAGCCGATGGCTCGACGTGAGCTAGCCGAGCTGCACCGATAACCTGCTCCGGGAGCTCCTCGTATGTGTTCGCCTACAGGTAGAGGCACAGAGCACAACAATAATTTTTTGAGCGATGCAACCCTATTTTCTTTTCTTCCCCGGTTAACACCATCAAAGTGCAAGTGTCGTATTCTTAGCCATCAGACCAACTAAGCAAAAGTTAGTTGTGCCTTACCTGTATTAGAAAGGCCATGTCAACTACTAATGTTGTGACAACACCAAACACCAGTCCCAAAACTCCATTGGCCACAGCAGAAGAACCAATATCAACATCCACCTGCACAAGATGATAAAGATGCATTTCCTGGTTTTGCTAAAAATTCACAGAAACTCTACTGCTCATTCTTTCGTTGTAAACAAGATATCAAACGTGATTTGCCTTACTTCCAAATAGTTCAGACCACGCACGTAGCTGCAATCAACAGCCTTTCCCAACAAACAGGGGGTGCTTCCAACGCTCTGCCTCACTATCCATGAGCCCTGAAGGATATTTTTTGGTAAGGTAAATTGGAGGCTAAGAGTACAACACAACAGTTGCAATACACCTTTGGAACAGAGGGTATAAGCTTCAGTCTGCTGTTGCGGAACTCATCGTCGCCATCAAAGAAACGTTGCAGCAATGATCCTTTTTTCAAGCAACTCGTCACGAAATACATGACCAAGCTGTAATGAGTTGATCCTGGAATCTATAATAGAATGTTAACTTCACCAAGAATGCTTCCTTTCGAGAAAAGAAAAGTTCACCAAGTCTATACACGGATAAAACAAATATTACAAACAAATCTTAAAAAAGTTAAACTTACCTGTATGTTGGCAACAAAGGTATGCATCCCTCTCTCAGCAGCAACCTACAAAGCCGGCAAATCAACAAGACATGAATACATTAAATAAGTATATGTTTCATTCTATTCTACTTCAGATAGAAGCGAGCATTAATTCTAAAATGGCGCTGTTCAGATTAGTATGTGTTAGATAGGGAATTATGCCTTGCATTCCAAACCCTAGAAGGGTGGTACATATAGGATAGAGTACATGGGCCTCACGGGCCTGCTACATGGGCCTAAATACACATACTCCAACAGTATGTGATATTACATAAGAAACCACTCAGTGTTAACTAAAATTCAGCGAAACTAACTTTTATAGTTCTGTTCATATTACTTATTATTGATTTTTAAAAAATGAGTGGGACCTCTACTCATTATGCATCCTATTGCGATTTATAGAAGATTATCTTTTTCATACAAGCAAGAATTGTTTAAAGTTTTATCAACATGCATGGTTCATGAAAAATTAAGAAATATATTGTGCCAGCATTGCTTAGTGTACCAGGGACTGCTCTGTAAGTTAAATAAAGAGTGATTACGCCGTAGGTCCCTACGTTGTCTCAAAGGTTTGATTAGGTCCCACAAGGCAGAAACTGCATATCTTTAGGACCTAAAATTGCTTAAATGGATCACACTAGGTGAAGCCCTAGTTTTTTGTGTGTTTGAACCCCTGTATTTATTTTCCTTTACATTTTAGACTTCCAACTCTCCCTCTCAAATGGATCAACACTAGGTGAAGCCCTAGTTTTTTTTGTGTGTGTTTGAACACCTGTATTTATTTTCATTTACATTTTAGACTTCCAACTCTCTCTCATCCTCACTCTCCCACCCAAACAGATAAAAAATCGACGATTTGACACTCCTTAAAATTGCTTCACGCAACTGCCACTCTCGAGATGACAAACTTAAAAATGTCGCCTTCAACATCACTACTTCGTCATTCCACATTTTCTGAATCGTTTTTAACATCTTCTCCATTTTGACTGGCATGGAAAATGACCCTTTTGCCCATGGTCATGACAAAAGAGACCACTCCAAGTTAAAATTTTCAAATTTAAATACAATTTTAAATTTCAAATCCGAATTCCAATTTCCAAAATTCAAAATCCAAGCTGAAAATTTAAAAATTCGAAATGCAATTTGAAATCTCATACCCGAGTTCAATTCACCAAAATTCAAAAAAATTCTAAAATTTCCAAAACACAAAACACAATTTCAAATTTTAAAAATTCAAAATATGATTCAAATAAAAAACTAAATTCTAAATATGTGCTAAGATTTATGAGGTTTTTTTTTAGTGAAAGGGAAATTTCTGAGATTCAAAATATGACTCCAAAATTTTAATCTAAGTTGAAAATTTTGAAACTCAAAATATGCGTTCAAATTCTAAATCCGATTTAAGGTACCTCGTGCAACAAGGCAAAAGGGGTAATTCCTTAAGCCAATTAAATGGAAAAGAGATTAATTTAAAAATGACATGGAATAACAGAGTAGGGATGTGGACATGTGGACACGTTGGTGATGAGTGGCATTTTAAAGTTGGGAGATTCAACTAAATGCTCTAGGGTGGCAAATCATCGAACGCCATTTAGCTCTGAGACATTTAATTGATTTTTCCTTCAAAAGTAGTGTGAAGCAACTGTCTAGAGTCTGAAATTATCAATTTTCTCCTTATGTGGCAGCAGAGCACCTGGGGCGTGTGCACCGCCACCGGAGGTCATTTTGCTCCTCCACCACCGAAGCACCGCCAGGATGACGCCGGAGAGCCAACACCGCTGCTAAATCCTGTCTGCCACTCATCCTTTCCCTCCCTCCTAGCCGCAGCCACTATTGCTGCCCTGGGCGCTGCCGCTGGCTACCACCGAAGCTGTTGCTGCGTTCGCCGATCCGTGCTGCTGCTACCCATCTCTGTTTCTGTACTTGCTCCTCAGTCCTCCCCTCCCCTCCCCTGCTCTCACTGTCCCACTGTGATTTATCTAGCAGTGCAGCCCAATAGTCTTGCACATGTTCATTGCAACCTTGTGAAAAAAAATCATCTTAAGCCCAAATTCACTCAAATAAATTCCTAAAACCATTTGATATTTTCTAAATTCTATGTTATAACCGGTAAACAGTAGGAGGGAAGAGTAGATAGACGAAGGACTAAAATGTGAACTACTTAAACATCATTAGGGACAGAAATAAGCAGTTTTTGCATTTTGAGGCCTAATTGAACCTTTCAGACAACTTTGGAAATCTACCATACAATTTACTCTTAAGTAAACGTCGCTTGAGCACGTTGGTTTGAGAATAAAATATACAGAAATAAAATGCAACCATATAAGTGTTAACTGTTAGTGGTGTTTTATGGGCCATTGGGCCTAGTGATTTCATTCGAGCTCATTCTAGCAATAAGAATAGGTGTGCCATCAGACAATTTTGGGCAAATCATTCAGTTTACCTGAGCAACACAACCTTTCTGTCTGCCAACATTATCCATACGCTTGGTATCCTTAAACCAGTCAATGGCCGCTAGCTCCATGAGATAAGTTGCCGCAGGTATCTGTAACGTGAACGTGACAGTGCTCAAGTCCTTCCTATTATATGGTATGATTCAAAATAAATAAAGCATAAAGTGGGAATTTTAGACCTTTGATTTGTCATGTGGGAAGTTCTTGCTACGAACTTTAAAAAGCTTGCTATCAGGTACTGTCCAACAGTTGCGGCTTTTCTCATCCACGTCATGACGAAGAATGCCCGAAAAGCAAGATAAATCAATTTTTTCTGAAGGTTCATCTGCTATATGGCAAATGTATCACCATTACAACAAGAGAAAAAAAATCTCCACAAATGCCACTCCTAAATACTGGCAACTCCATATTCACCACTCATGTGTCACTGACATGTGGCCCTGGCCGCACATATCAGTGACACAGGGAGTTACAAATATGGAATTGCCACTTTGGAGTGACATATTTTGGATTATCCCCAAAAATAAATAACACCTGCCCTGGGAAAACTTCATATCAGATTTGGAAGTGCAAGAATGTAGATATAAAAAGGAGGGAATCAAACCTGTGCGATTAGCTTCAGTGTCAGATTTGTTAGAGTTGTCCTGTGCCATAATTTTGACAAGGTTTATTATGGAATGTTGAAACACAAAACTTGTACAGAGTAAAGCAGTTATGCAAGGGTAGCCCATAGCTCATAGAGTGCTGTAGCCGTGCAGGATATGTAATACCTCTATATTGGCTTCAGGAACTTGATAATCTTCATCCTCATCCGATTCTTCATCGATTATTCCCATAGTTTTATTATCTACCTGTCCTCGATCTGCTGGTTTAGTCTTGGATTCTATTTCCTGAAGCTTCTGATCTTTCTGTACTGACGACGCATCAACCATGGTTTCCATCACAGGAATCCTAGGTGTTACATGGAGTTCGTCTGTTTGGGAGAAGTACTCGCGCAGCCCTGGAACAAAATGCAAATTAAAATCATAAGTTCTAGAATGAATTGGTGAAATGATAGCATTGATAGGTCAAGTAAACTATTTTGTTCTGGTATACTAGAGATGCTCAGGTTTTCAATAGCTAAGGCAATCCAAAAAAACAGTATTCAATACCGGCAACACAGTTGAGTATCTGCAGCAAAGAATGGTACTGAAAGGAAGGAGAGAAGTTCAGAACCCATCCCCTCAGATCGATCTGCATAAGGTGTTGAACTTGAGTACGGGGTCGTCCATTTCGACACTTGAGAGGAGAAATCTTGAACCCTCCACCTGAACTAGTAGTAATTTCAGGAAACAAAAGAAAAGGAACACAAGTTGACATTTTTGTATATTTGAAGTGTCTAATTCTCTCAGGTAAATGCAGGATTTCAGATGGACAGAAGCAGACTTACTTTCAATAAATGCCCTCACAAATCCTCGTTGGTGGCCACAGTTTGGATGCTCTGTAGAGCGAAATAGCACAACTGTATGGGTAAACAAACACACAGTGTCAGTTAGAAGGCACTACAAACAGGACAGGAAAATGAAATTTCAATAATTTACCATAGCTTCCATCATCATTGCGCCGCCAATAGCGAACATAACAAAGATCCCGTGGCCACACTAACCTGCATGCACATGTAGGGTGGAAGAATGCAAGTTTCAATACATAAACAATCCATACATTTTATTCTTTTCTTCATTAGTGGAATGGCAGAGCTCCTCTCTACTGCTAAAGAAAATGATAAACAACACAAACCGTTACAAGCAGTTTATGAATAATGATGCCTTCAAAAAGAAGATGAGCTAGTAGGATGTTTGCAGCATGCTGAATAATATATTAAAGATGATACAAGATTGTTCATATGTGAGATAATTACATTGGACACCAGTGCAGCTGCAACCTATGATATAGTACTGCAGTGTGGCCATCAACCTCTTCAACCAAACTGCCATAGCGAAAGCTACAGTCCCACCTATAATGAAGATTGAAGAATAAAGATCAATGGGATCGGTATCCATTTTTTTTGGACAATGGAAGAACATTATGGCCTCTACGTCATGAGAGTGCACAACTATAAACCAAAAAAAAATCGCCACAGTTTAATCCAAGCAGACGAAGAAATAACAAGCCACATGAATTTAGGAATAAAATCCAAGCGGTGTAAAACTTATTACTAAAATATCAGTTGTAGGAGCAGCAGAAAGGCCAGATGTTTACTCATATCTTGTTACGTCCATGCTCATCACCAAACCGAAAATGGCTTCACATGTGGCTTCTACTACACCAACTGCCCTCATAGCTCGACTACAGCTTCTTGCCTACACAGAGCATAAAAGTAAAAGTCGTCAATTCGTCATCATATGTAGAAATTCAGGCACTGTCCAGCACTTGAATTTTGCAGCTAAAACATACAAGGTAATCAACTTCCAGAAGTTCCTCGAAGATGCGCAGTCCTGCCAACGAGAAAGAAGTAAGCAATCTAACGTGCAAATTATCCTCCACAAGAAAGGGTTAATGACATAACGAGAAGGAATGTAGACTCGCCATTTTGGCATCTAAGTAGACGCCAATTCTTCTTGGAATAGACTTGATTGGGGTCATTCTGATTAGGCAAACCAATATCAGGCTCTTTGGTCCAGTCAAGTATAGAATCAGGAAGACCTAGCACCAGAAAAGACACTGTGAATTTCTGTGACATGCGAAGATAAAAAGGGAACTTGCAAACCAGTATTCTACTTCACTCATGATATCCAATGTAACCTCATACCGTTCCCTATAGTTGTCCGGCGAGTCAAAGTGGGTCGTTCCTCATCGTCTTCAGCTCTACATTTGCAATGGAGTTTCTAGTAATTGAGTGACAGATCTCATGTTAAAGAATCTAAGATATGATATGCCACTTACGCACTGTCATGATCTGAGAATGAAAACTGGCCTCCAAGTTCCATATCGAAGTCCATTGAAGCAAAGGCCTTACGGTTTTTAGCTGTCATAGAGTCCTGCTGCTGCAAGAATATAAGAAGGTAATATTTCATAAGCATAACTTGGAGCATTTTCCAGTTATTTTGCTAAAAAAAAGAGTCCAGAATGAGTTCAGATAATGTGCTATCCAATGGTCCATCCAGTGCATGCTCAATTTAATTTAATTCGTGTATTCCAAAAAAAGGGTGGTTGAGTGCTTCTTATGAGAGCAAAAGGCTAAGAGGCACATCGGCACTTGTCACATCCTACTAGGATTTATTGCATAACAATGCTGCCCACTGTTCAACTATCAAAAACAATATCATTCAATTCAGCCAAAAAAACATGGAAAAAACATTGTTTAAAATGAGCATTCTAAAGAAATGCTTAATGCAATATGTCTTGAATTCCACTCAGAATGAAAGATTACTACACCTGATCAATGACGAGCTCTATCTTCTTTTTCCAGGCCAAGGCATCTTCAATTTCATATGCACCCATCTGTGGATTAAATATAGTTATGACAATGAAGGATATAGTGTTACTATTAAAACGCCTCAGCTTTAGACAAACCGTTATTTGGTGCTCCTTTTCTTTCTTGTTATACACGCACAGGACATATATCATCTGAAAAATTCCAAAGTAGGGATGAAAAATAACCGTGGATGCTAAATACAGTAGAAAGTTAGTATGACCATGAAACGCTGCAAAAAAAAATAAAACTACAGAGGTCATTATCCAAATCCCACCAAGCCTGAATAGTTGATGATTTGCCACTGTAAACATGACATCTAAGGATATGGATGATTGCTGCATCCTGCATGCTTTAACAGTTTAAATGGAAGCGCTCTTTTCAAAGCATTGAACAAGCACACAAAAAAGGGATTAGATCTATCAGATATACATACGCATGTTTATCTAAATTGCTACAAAAAGTTTTTGTGTCCCCAACACATTATGTTTCTAGAAAGTCAAAATAACGGCGTGCATGGAGGATTTGAGATAGTCAAAACATAGCATATCTAAATTGTACGAAACATGGGGCAGTGTTGACACAAGATAATTCTGGACTCAACCTACTGATAAATTGAGTAATATTAGTTTACTGGAAGGGAAAAGAAGCCATAGCCTTAAGGTTCTTTAGTAGGATACAGTACCATCTACAGTTGTGCACCCGCAACGAGATCACTAGTTCAGCATCCAACATTGAGAAGTCAAGCAAGTAAATAGAATGGAACATCAAACTTCTGTTGTCGGGAAAAAAATATAAGGGAAGAAGAAACTCACTTGACCATGATGTGTTTTAAGTCCTCTGTCCTCTACCCTGCAATTCCCATCTATTAGGAGCGACTTCAGTGGCACCTGCGCCAAGTTTTGTTACAGCGATCAATACCAGAGGGCTTGTGTGATGTTGGAATTTGCAGCAATCAATGCCAACAATCATCAGTACATTGGAAATAAGAAGAATACAGAAAAAAAAAACCTTTTTCATAGAGACACAAAATTGGTAATTAGTTGACATGAATTTTCCCTTTTAAAATAAAAAACTCCTGTTGGCATCCATAATAATGGCGATTGGAGAAGAAGTGATTAGCAGTTTGCACGATCCATCCGTCAGCAGGCATGAGCCAGATTACCAACGTAGAGCTGAATGCATGGCCAAACTGTAACCTTGGACCGAACCGATGCAGATTGATTTGGTAAAGAAAATTGGTGCAAGATATACAAGTGTTGAGGCTAAAGATGAAAGGGTAGTTGGAGGGGGATGGACAGGAACGAGACCATGTTGTCCTTGGGCTTCTTCTTGTAGTAGGCGAGGAGCCTGGACTCGAGCATGAAGTAGCGCGTGTGGAAGAAGGACCGGCCGATCTTCCTCCGGCCGTAGCGCACCATCCAGCCCTCGTGGTGGACGGCGGCGGCGGCGGCCTCCCTCACAGCGGCCATGGTGGCGGCCCTGGGCAGCTCGGTGCTCTTGGCGGAGTCCCTGACGGCAATGGTGGCGGCCTTGGAAAGCTCGCCGCTCCGGTCCCGGTCCCGCCTGGACGCGGAGGAGCTGAGCATGGTGGCAGGCGGGCGGGTGGGTGGGTGGACGGGGGTGAGGGGATGGCGCCAATGCCCGGTGCCTTCCCTTCTGGAAGGAGGGAGGAGGAAGGGCGCATGGGTGGCTGTGGCTGCGAGACACGCGCGCGCGGCCTTCCATGCGAATGCGAGGGAGGTGGAGCCGTGGAGGCGGAGGTGGAGGTGGAAGAAGAGAGCGTTCACTTCAGTTATTGGGCTAGGCCCGACAGGTTGGGCCCAACCCAACAGTTGGGGCGGCTTGCGCTGCCTCGAACGAGAAGCCGCCGCCGCCGCCGCCGTCTGGTACTGGTGCGTGTTGTAGGGAGTGTTTCCGGCAGGAGGAAGGAGGATGAGCCGTAGCCTGGGGATCCCGGTGAAGCTGCTGCACGAGGCGGCGGGGCACGTGGTGACGGTGGAGCTCAAGACCGGCGAGCTGTACCGCGGCTCACTGGTGGAGTGCGAGGACAACTGGAACTGCCAGCTCGACAGCATCACCTTCACCGCCAAGGTGCACCTGCTCCGGTGCTCCTCCCTCCCCGCTCTGCTCTGCTCATCCCTTGCGCTTGGCCTCCTGCACTGCAGGATGGCAAGGTCTCGCAGCTGGAGCACGTCTTCATCAGAGGGAGCAGGGTCTGCTTCATGATCATCCCCGACATGCTCAAGAACGCCCCCATGTTCAAGCGCCTCGAAGCCAGGATCAGGGTCTCTTCTTCTCTTGCCATGCCACCCTCCCTTCTTCCCTGCGCTCCGCGAACCCCTCCTTCATCTTCTTTCTTATGCTGCATGCACCATGACACCTTGTTCCCTTAATTTCTGTTGCGCAGGGCAAAGGCTCAGCTATTGGCGTCGGTCGTGGCCGTGCCGTGGCAATGCGTGCTCGGGTAAAACACCGTGCGCTTTCTCACTAGTCGCTAATAATTTACAATTAACCTGATAAGGTCCATTTCACTGAGTACTGATGCCAACATACTGAAGCATCACTCCAGTTCTTGAATTGCTCCCCACTTAAGCATATGGTGAAGAGCACCTGTATACAAACCTGACCAATAACCCAAAATAGCACAAAGAGAGTGTATTATTACCACAGAAGGTCTAATCTTCTTCTCATCAAAGCAACTCCTGTTCCTACAATTCCAGATAGGATAACAGACAGCAGTAAGACAAGTGACATGAATTTTGGACCCCTCTGCCCACCACTTTTTAGCCCACATCCCATAGTGACTAAAGTTACAATGAATTTCCTGAGCATTAAGAGCTAATAGCATCGCCAGCAAGATCTCTATATTTCGTTCTCTATATCTCTTCACTAAATCACTATTCGTCCCTGTATTTTCATCGTCTCCAACAGAGTCTATCCTCGAAAAAATATAAAGATCCTCTAGGCAATCTCTAAATACAAAAAAAATATAAAGATCCTCTAGGCAATCTCTAAATATAAAGACTCTGAAGGGAATCTCTAAATTTAGAAACTGAGATAGAGACTCTGCTGGATCGTTACAGAGACTGTGATTGTCCACAATAGTATTTTTAGGGAACCTGCTGGCGATGCTCTAAGGCAGTCACACCTCATAACAGCTTGAGAGGTACTACAGCCAGAAATCAGGTGATGAATAGCTTTAATATTTGGACAAAACTGACAGGAAGGCTCTCTTCTCCAAAAACCTCCTTCTGAGCACATCTTTAGTAAGATTAGCATTCTTAAGAACAAACCACATGCACATTTCACTCGAAGAGACATTCTGGATTTCCATAATTGTTTATTTTTGTCACCACAGCTATCTTGAGCAATCAAGTCATAAGCAGATCTGACAGACAAGACTTGAGAGTTGGTTGGGACATAGACAGATACCATTTATCAACATCATCAACAGAAGAAAGATAAACTAATTGCAAATCAGTATTCAACTTTCTCCAAGAAGCATCCTCCTCAGGGATCAACCATCTCCTAAATGATAATCGCCAATTTTTTTCTGACAAGCAGCATACACTGAGAATGAATCATCATGACAAATCTCGTAAATTCCAGGAAATTAAACTCTCAAGCTTGCACGAATGTAGCTGACAAATACACGCATGCACTCCGATGTGAATCTTTTTGGCACGTATGTTAACATCTGTAGTTCTAATTTTTTGCACCTACCAATTGATGCAGGCTGCTGCTGGTCGTGGTGGTGGTCCTGTTGGACGGGGTGGTGCGCCTCCCATGAGGAGGTAGAATTATTGATCCACGACGTGTTGCTATCTGGTAGAGGAGCTCACTGTCTCTGTTATGAAAACTTTGATTTGGCAGGCATGTTCGCGATTTAGATGATGTACCTCCAGTTTAGTTTGTGTTTGCAGAATGAATTCAGGTCTGTGGTGCCTTTCACATGTTGCGTTGTTCGGTTGTTGTTAACCATGGGTATATTGGGGTGAAGGGAGGTTTCGAAGGTGGACACCATTTTTTAGGAATATAGGAACAGTTTGTTTCCTTGAGGAATTTTCTCTTCTTTATCTTGCAGCTTACGGCTAGTCGGGAAAATTGGTTTAGAGCCTGCGGTAGATTAGTGCATAATGTAATAGATATGGTGCTTGTGGAAAACTATTATTAGCAGCTAGCATGCATAAGCATCATGCACCTAGGAAGCAAGCATCATCGATGTGCAGTCGTGCACGGAGCTAGCTGCCCAAGTCTAGCCGTACGGGTGATATTTTGCTTTCAATTTTTTCTTTTTCTTTTTTGAATAAAGGGCAGAAGTAGAGATAGAAATAAGGAAAGCCTTGTGGCAAAATTACAAGAACACTAGGGGCTTATGTTACGCAATCAAAAAGGGCTCCTGCCATGAAGGTGGAGAAGAGCTTTTCAAAGCCATGAGACCATCTTCAATGCAAGGTGCTTAGAGATAGATGCTTAAGGTGCCACATTATTAAGCGCCCATATAAAAACTCTTCCTTCCAATGCATCAGTGCTTCCAGAGGTACTTATAAACTATAACTGCCTTGTTAGCATCTCGACCAGGCGCTTTAATCTCCAATGGCCGGTGTCTAGCGTAACAAGAAAAATGCAATATGGATAGGGATGGGAAGGAAGTATCGAGGCAAGCAGCTTTAGAAAAAAAAGGTCGCAAGCACCGGGTAGCAGTCGATGTCAACCTAGCTATCTTCTCTTCCCTCTAAGCATCTCTATTTGCTGGTGTGGCAAAAAAAACCCTTTTTTTTCTTCTAATCGCCTATTTAAGCATCTGCATTGGAGATGGCCTGAATGGAGCTGACAGGATTGGCGACCTTGGAAGGGCTTGGGAACAGCTGTTGCATGGCGACGTGTAGATCGCCCTTGACAATCCCCCACCAAGATGAACTGAAAACAGCTTTGCCATTGGGTAGGCTGAAAACAGCGCCGCCAAGGTGAAGTCCAATAGGAGGAGGCCAAAAATGCCCAGGGAGGGATACAATGAAATTGCTCCTTGCGTTCGCTTTGAGTTGCAGCCCGGGCGACTGCGCCCGACGAAACTTTACTTCTCTTCTTTCTAAATTGATACATCATCGCACCGCCGCCGCCACCTCCTGCAACACGGTAAGGATCTGGTGCCAGGTCCATGCAAGAATGGAATTGTGGATTCAATGAATCAATGTACTAGAATATACAGTAGAATACAACTCCAGGGCTATTACATATGCTCCCTTCCTCACACGCACACCCACACCAACATAATACCTAAGTCTTTGCACATACAATTTCAGCACCACCATGCAACTAGGAGAACTCTCTCCAGGGTACACCAAAAATGGATGGAACATTCCCATGTATAGAAACTGCCTCGGCCGATTGCTTTCCTCTAGTTCTCTGAGCTCAAATAAGCTTCACCGGTTCAGTCGTTTTCATCTTGCGCACGCTTCATCTCATATGCCCATTCTAGTCCAGAGCAGTAATGGAGCGGAGGGTTGAACCTGTGGTCATTAATGTCAGGGGGCAAGAACGCGCCATTCTCAATCAGGAACCTGACAGCCCTCTTGTTTCTTTCCTTGGCAGCAATATGCAGAGGCGTCCCTGAATTAAGGAACACGACAAAAGTGAAAAGTGTAAGGCTCCAAGGGTGACGAAGATAGGTTTAAGAAATATGAAGGGACAAACTATCAACCATTACACAAGTTGGATAGCACAAAACTAAGTAGATAAAAAAAATTCCTCCATTGAAGACTATTGCACAAGGTCATTGCAGATAAGAATGAAGCCATGTACACCATTAACATAATATTTAATACTGAAAAACTGAGTTGCGCTAAGGTACACAATGAGCAAGGCCAGATACCTACATACTTTCAAGTAGATGAACCATGTAGATCTGATAGAATGGTAAAAAAATTTCAACACACTAGACTAGATAAATGTTAATTGCAAAAAAGCAATAGGTCAAATAACAGAGACTGAAAACAGCTATATGCGATAGTATAAAGTCCTTTAAAGAAACTACTGGGAGAATAATTGTTATCAATAAAATCAAACGCAGAAAGTCCACCATACGATCCTGACAATACAATGCATGCAACGACTAGTAAAAAAATAAAGTAAACTTACAGCCACAAGCTCCTTTTGTTCGAGCGTCGATATCTGCACCACGCTCAAGCAGTTCATCCATGATTTTTAGATGTCCACCCTGAGCAGCCAGGTGCAGTGCAGTAGAACCAGGTGATTTTGGTCCCGACGCAGGTGCATTGACATCCATCCCATCATCTAGAAGACGTCTCACCTAGAGATTAAGAACAAAAAACATGTATAGTTTAATTTGGGAACAAGGCAATAGACCATCAAGAATCAAGATCATTCCCAAGACTGAAAAAAAACCCTTTAGTGCTGTAGTTCATAGTTAAATCTAGTTTAACATTCACCCACCTAGTTTATTGGTCGATGCCAACAATAATAACATGACACCAGTGAAGAATTGACCAAGACCCAGGAATGACAAATAGAATAATAAGCATGTCTAACCAACCATGGTGAGAAAAGGATTGGGATGAGATAGGAGTATGGTTGGTATGTTTAAGCAGACACAGATGATTGATTAGAATGTTCGAAGTACATGTTAGAAATTCCACACAGAGCATTCCGGATGCAAAATTTTGACAAATGCATGCCTGACGGAACGTTTGGAAAGCCTCTTTGCCTTGATTCGACCAAAATGGGTGCAGTATATATGATGCTGCTTCATTAGGTGGTAAAGTGATAAAAGAAATTCCTATGGGTGATACAGCTTTGGTCATATCGTTTGGATTGTTTTGTATATGTTTCAACTTAAATAAGGTTATGTTGTGATAGGTGAGGATGAGGATGCACAAAATGCCTGAAGATCTATGACTCAACTCACCCACATTGTGATTTCCCTGGTATGAGTATTGACACTAGCATCTTTTTAGGTTTCCTTTGACATTGACAGGAAAAAAAATAGCAAGCAGCAGCGCGCACACACACATACATATACGAGGCTTAGCTGATTATAGAGAGAAAAGAGGAGTGGTACCTCCTTGAGGTCACCCTTGCGGGCAGCGACGTGGAGGTGGTTCCAGCCACGGTCGTCGGCGTCGCGGGTCCGGGCCCGATTGCTCATGCTGCGAAACTGCACCATACTCCTCGGCGTCCCAAGCAAGACGGGCGAGGTGAGGTGGGGGGGAGAGAGAGAGAGGAGAGGGGAGGAGGAGCTTAGCGGGAGGAGGCGAGGAGGAGGTAGTTGCCCATGCCGAAGGGAGCGAAGGGATTCAAGCCGGGGCCGAGCGCGCGCAGGTTCTTGAGGAGCATCGGCAACGGCGATGGGCGGCGCACCATAGTATGCATCGATCGGGGGATCCGGATAGCTAGAGGGGCGAGGAGGAGGAAGAGGAGTTGGGAGGGATCATCCCCTTCGATTCGATTCGATCCGGAGGCGGCGAGCGGCTGAAGGAAGGAAACCCTAGAAGGAACTACAACTTCGACTTGCCTTCTTCCTCCGCGAATCGATAGCATCCAGCTTCCAGCCCTGCCCAACAGACCGGCCAGGTTCGGCACGAGCCGATTCGGACCGGCCCGGGCCAGACGAACCGCCGGGGCGGAAGGTGAGCCCAGAACCGGGCCGGCTCGAATCGGTTGCTGCCGGGTGCCCCGGTTTTAGTGTAATATCTCAAAAAGAATCCGAAAAAACTGAGGAATTCAGAAATGTGAAGAATAATTCATGTAAATAATTTAAAAATTCAAATTTTTATGGAGAAATATTTAAAATGCATGTTAGAACTTTACTATTAATATGGATTTACATGGCTGCCTCGTTAAAAACTCTGCTAAGTAAAAACTCAAAGTTGAGAAACCTTGGGAAAAAAAAGAGTACACCTTAAAACTCTACAATACAAGAATAAAAATTTTAGGGTCTTCTTCAATCTTCATCAAGCTCTAAGCCCTCGGATACAACCGCCAACTCTTGATTTTGTCTCTTGGCAACGATGTCATGCCGACATCTTTCGGTTAATGCCCAATCTTTTATACTTTGTAGTTCCGTTTTTAGACCATGTCATTATGGAGGGAAGCCCTTCTGTTCTCCAATATTCTCCCAGCGAGGCTGAAAGCAAACTCAGAAGAAACTGTGGAAACTGGAGCAGTTAACACATCCCGTGCTAGGATGGATAGCACTGTATATGTTTCACTAGGATGGATAGCACTGTATATGTTTCACTATGATGCTGCCACCATGTAAAAATATTAAACTCTTCTTCTTGAAAGTCGATGACGTCATTTGCTAGTTAGAAGGTAAACTCGCCAACAGCTCTGTGTGATGCCTGTGTAGTTGGATTTCCTTCTTCCTCCTCGAATAGATAGCATTGCATTCGCAATCGCAATCGCAATCGCAATCGCAATTGCAATCGCATGCCCCCAACACGAAACAAAGCCCAATGTGGGCCTCAGGCCACAGCCCAGCCCTTACGGAAAGGAAAAAGTCCACTTTTCCCCCCTGTACTATTGGCGCGGTTCGATTTTCCCCCCTGAACTTTAAAACCGGGCAAACAACCCCCCTGTAGTATCCAAACCGGGCAAATTACCCCCCTCACCCAAAACCATGGTGGTTTTCATCATTTTTTTTAGAAAATAAATTCAAAAAAAATCTAGAAAATTATATGAAGCTCAAAAAATATAATAAAAATATGCACAACAATAGAAAAAATACATAGAATCCAAATATGCAATAAAACTGTAAAGTTTATGTGCATACTTATTTGCAAAAATTATTATTTTTATATAAGGTGTTTTATTTATTAAAAAAAGTATTCAAGAAAATTTTGTTTGTTCTCTATAAAAATGATGAAAAATATTTTAGTTTTGAGAATGATGTAGAAATTAATAAAAAACAGCGTCAACGAGTTCGAGCGCAAGTGCAACCGCCACTCCGAGCTCCTCCGCTCCTTCGTCGACGCCGGTAAAACCCCATATGCATTTCTGCGCTGCATATGCGCTCCGACCACTCCTGCGGCGCTTAAACCCTCTCTTTCTTCCCTTCTTCCTTTCCCTATGCCGCTCCTGCTCCTTGCTGAACAGAATCCCTCGATGAAGCTCACAAATGGATGACAAAAATCGACAAGTTCGAGGAGCGCCACTTGAAATTGCCGTTGGAGTACAGAGTCATCGGGGACATGATGAACCGTCTCAAAGATTCCACCGGGAAAGAACGCTTTGTTCTCCTCCAGAAGCTCAATCGAGCTGTTAGGATCATGGAGTGCAAGGAGACATATGACCCCAGCAACCCCGAGAATTTTGGGCTTATTATGCACAAGCACATTGGTTCCCCAAGTGATCTTGTGGACAACTCTGGCTTTGATCGGGAGAAGCAGATGATCCAAGGAGCAACCATTGAGGACGAAGATGAGGAGTTCAATGAAGAAAAGGAGAGGGATAGTCTGCTCATAGAGAAACTGAACGCTATTGAAAAGAAGATTGAGGAGAAGTTGGCACAACTCGATCATACATTTGGGAAAAAGGGCAGAGTTTTACAAGAGGAAGTAAAGGATTTGGTGGATGAGCGTAACTCCCTGGCTGACAAGAAGAGGAGGCCTCTGTACAGAAAAGTAAGTAATGCTATCACTGTAGTTGATTGAAGTGGCCTGGCAGCCATCTTATGGCTGGGGTAAGCCTCTTGTTGATGTTCATGTAACAGATTTTGTCATTATGCACCACAGGGTTTTGGTGTGAAAGTGATTGATGTTAATCGGACATGTAAAGTTACTAAGGTGAAAGCTCTTTGCTTGGATTATTACAACTACTGGCTATAGCATTCCCACAGGCTCATTGCCTAATTTTGCATTCTGCTTCTCAGGGAGGCCAAATAGCAAAATTCACGGCATTGTTGGCCACTGGAAACCACCATGGTGTTGTAGGGTTTGCAAGAGCTAAAGGTCCAACAGCCAAGATTGCAATACAGAGGGTCTGGGTCTTAGCCTTTCCAAACCATCTATGAAAACTATGGTTCAGAAGTTTCGGCGTTACCTCTTCAATTCATTTGCTAGTGATTTATCTTGCTACTCTTTGAAGTCTGATTGTTTGACCTCACTTCATGCATGAATAATATTAATTGATGTGTGATCCATTTCATAATTAATTCTGTTCATTTCTTTTTTCCCTTTTTTCTTTCTTTCTTTTGTGTGTGGGTGGGTGGGTGGGGTGGGGGTTGTTACGCAGGCCACAATGACAATGACAATAGCAGTAGGATTGTTGGTAATGATCATGAAGTATGTCAGTATGTGTATAAACCTTTTTGTTACAGAAACATTTAGGCTCTGTTTGCACTCAAATTGAACATATCTGCCTTTATATTTCTTGATGGTGCATGTTGTGTTACTATATCTGATAGGCTGATATGATTAATTGATCATACAATTTTTCAGCATTTGGTCCTCGTAAGACAAATTTCATGATCGACTATGACCTTATTGAGTGCCGTACTTAGAAAATTTCTTCAATATAGTCATAGGGGTCCTCTAATCCAGGGTCTGGCCATGTGACTAATGATGTGGAACTTATCGCATATGCTTAATATTGAGTTACTACTTCTGTGCTTCAGTTGGAATTCAATGCCTCAACCGACAATTTAGCTCTTAAAAGGAAATGTCTACTTTTCTTTCCAGGCATATGAGAAATGCTTCCAGAACCTGCACTACATAGAGCGTTATGAAGAGCACACAATTGCTCATGCGATTCAGGCCAAATATGAGAAAACAAAGGTAAACACATCCCAACATCAAAGGGCTTGTTTATCAGTGGTTTTATGACTGGTTTTGTGGACATGATTGCTGCTTGTGTATCTTAAGATATACCTCTGGCCTGGGCATACGACAAGTGGAATGTCTGCTGCTGTTAATTCTGTTGAGACCGTGCTGCTTTTAGCTGGTTTCAGCAACGTCAAGTCAAAGGTGTCCTGTTGTTGTAGTGTATACATTGAATTATCACTATTTGCATTTTCTAGATGATAATTCTTTACATTTGTTCATGGCAGATTATTGGATCAAGAAACCCACTTAATGTCATGAAAACTCTCTTCATAGCATTAAACGCGGTCCGTTTCTAGTACTCAAAATATTTGTGCACATTAATTCTCCCCCCTGCAATTTTTTGCAACTCTTATTTTTCTAAAAACAATGGCTTGCTATCAATTTTTTCAGATTGAAATGCCCAAGGATGTCGAGCAGAAGTTTGGACGAACTGTTGTCGAGTCATATTTGTTGCAGTAATCTGTTTGTGTTGAGGAAAGACCAAAGAAAGAGCCAAAATGACAGACTGATTTAAAGTGTCGGCCCTCTATGCTGTGCTGATTTCAATTATTTATTTGGCAACTGGAGAAGTCCACACCTGATTAGAAACTGTACTTTTGAAGTGTGTAGTGCCAGCAGTACACCGATGCTGGCAAGGCAACTGATAGTTGGTGGTAATCCCCGTCTGCTAGCAATGTAGAAGGGCTAATTTGGCGATTATTTTATAAATTGCCTCGGTATGAGTTGTGGTTGCGGTATGTATGTTCTGCATGCATGCTGATGCTATCGTGGAAAATTACAGAGTAAATTCTTACCCGTTTATGTTGGTAGAAAGAATAAAAACCGTTTGGTTCCATCGTTTGTACATGTGTATGTAGCATAGACTTGCTGGAGCTGACAAGTCATACGCTTTGCTCAAAACAAACCGGTTGCCGCAGCAGCATTATGCGATTGATAAGAGTGCGAAGGTTTGCATAAATAAATAAAAATGAAGGGATAATTTCCTGTTCTATACAGCCTATTTGGCTTATCTCCTTATTTGTTTATCATTATTTAAAATATAATAGTTTGGCTTTCATGGTGTCATTTTTCTATCTGGAAGGTATATCTTAAAAGCTCCAAAATAAGTCAGAGGAATAGGATTAGACTCATAGGCTATCTGAGATGAGTAAAAAAAAATAAGTCAGAGAGGACAAGAACTTCAAATTAGATTTCGTGTTTATCGGATGCCGCTATTGAGGAGGAACATCTATCTAATTGGGTGTGTCATGGATCAGACGTCACGTATTATGACATCATCACGAAAACTTGGAAAATAAGCACCAGAACTTATGAAAACTATTGACAAAATTTAACAATAAACATATGAAAACATGGACGAAACGGATAAAAATTGAATAAATCTGGTAAAACTAGAAGAAAGGGATTGGCGTTTATTGGGATTGAGGGGCTGTTTGATTCACAGCCATGGGTAGCCATGCCATTGAAAGATCATGCCATTGTGATTTGGGAGGCATTTGGATGGTTGCCTTTGGTTGGCTCGCCCTGCAAAAATTTTGACTCGCCATCTCAATTGCACGCACGCTGAAAGAATGGCGAGGGCGCGAGATTTGGGCGCCTTTCGTTGGCGAGAAATGAGCAGCGAATTAGTGCAGTGGGTCCCATCTGCATGGCACTCCCATTGGCTGAAAGATCAGCACATGCGCAAGTGGGCCCGTCTGCATGGCTCCCGGATTGGTTGGAACAAAGCACATGTGACTAGTTAATCGCTAATTTTTCTTTTCAGTTTCAATTAAACTTCTCAATTTTATATATATTTCATATAGTATCCAATTTACACAGATTAAATTTTATAATTCACCTAAATTTCTAAGCAATCCATTTTAAATAATTTTCAATTTTTTAAAAAAAATCATCTTTCATTGGTCACTTTTTGAAGGCTACGATCCAAACGTCTCAGATTTAGCCAACGAAAGGTCATGACCATTGGATTGGCATGGCCACCTAGGGCTATGAACCAAACAGCCCCTGACTCTTTTTTTAAAAAGGATTGTTCGGACAGACTATATTATGCAGCAGTTTTTAAGAAGGAATTTTTTCGAGACAAACTAGCAGCAAAGATTACTTGGATCGCTTCGTAAGAGCTTGTTGACTTTGTTAGAAACCTGACGCTAACGTGAGATATGAACAACACAGGAGACACGATGTTTAGCAACGCAGTCCAATCAAATTGCTTATGTCTGTGGGGCATGGCTATGGACGCTCCTCACCATCAACATCAACAATCTTATAATATACAAGCCATCGAGATCCTGACCACATGCCGGTCGAAACCTCTTGAGAGTCCATGCTATAATTGTTTTTGGTAGTTTTCTCTTACATCAGGATTGCCCTCCTTTACATAGTGGGGGTTAGGCTACGAGTCTAACTCCAACTCTAATCTACCTTGCTTATTAGAGTCGTATTCATACACATATTCAACACAAAGCCACGCCTCCGTCATCTTAAAGTCATCCCAATGTCTTGTGTGAACACTTTTACGTGAACTGTAGTTGATTCCTTTTGCTGCTCACCTAGAGCCATCCGATGAATATGACCTGGCGTCGGATTCACTATTTTTGAAACAAACACTGATAACAGTTGTCTATCACACCAGGGTTGCCCCGGTGAATATAACCTGGCGTCAGATTCCCTTGCAAGTCTATGCTACAGTTGTCTTAACAATTGTCTATTACACCAGGGTTGCCCCGGTTCCCCCTTTACATAGTGGAGACCAGGCTACGAGTTCAACTCTAACTCTAATTCACGTTGTCTATTACAGCTCAAAGTCCTATTTATATACATGTTCAACACAAAACCTAAAGGATTAATTACACATCTCCTCCGTAATCATATAGCTAAATTAATAGATATGTACAATTATTTTATCGTACAAAATTGATAGAAATTATCATGCATGATGGAGAAATATGTACAGTATATGTTAGCACTAATCTTGACATGGTGTGTTTAACGGTGTGTTACTTGGGTCTTTAGCTTGTAGTGGCCGGAAACGAGCTGGTTCTCGTTGAGGCCGTAGCTTTGCATTCATGAGTCTATTAGTTAATTAGCTAATTAGTGTTAGCTAGTGGTCAGTTACATGTGTATGTTTGCATGTAGCAGGGACTTTGGCTACGCAGGGAGCTTCGGCCAAACCTAGCATGGTGGAGCGATTAGAAGGAAGATTGTTGAGGAAAAATACCCGAAATAATCAACAGTAAAATAGAAAATTAATAAAATAATCCACTGTAAAAGGAAATTAAAAAAATATCCCCGGATCCCGCCACCCCGGGTGGCTGCCGCCACCGGGGGCGGCCGCAGCTGAGCTGCCGCCACCCGGGACGGCCGCAGCTCAGCTACCGCCACCCCGGGTGGCCGCGGCCCCGCTGGCCCCTTTTCGCATATTGCATGTGTATATTGTATAATGTGTAGTGCATATGTATACTTACTAATATTATATTTTAATATAAATATATGATAAATATATACTAAATTATTTATAGTTGTCCAAAAATATATAGTAGGTGGCGTCTAATTTTATTGATTAGTAAAATGGCATGTCTAAACTAATTTACGTTGGGAGGTAGGTTTCGTTCGAAGAAAGCCTCCCGCAATTTTCCCAGTGCAGTGAGCTCGTCAGATGACAATCACATGAACCACGATCACACACGCACACGCTTCTCGCTGCACCTTCCGCTCAATTTGCTCCCGTTGACTGACCGAGACCAAGACCACAGCGACCTGGAGCTTCTCCCATGCCACGTTGCATGTACGTGGCGTATATTTATATACACATATGACCGGATAGCATATGGCATATATACATTATAATATATGTATAATATAGATATATTTATATACACATGTGACCGGATAGCTTCTCCCATGCCACGTATAATTTTAATATATATGATAAATATATGGGCGAAGTAAAATTTGATACATGTATAAGCATGTGAATACGTAATAACTTCGTATAGCATACATTATACGAAGTTATACGATGTCCAGCAGGGCCCTGGCCGCATGGAGGTTCTGTGCTGGAGTGCACTCCTCCAAGGCCAGGCGCCGCCTAGCTTGGCCGGGACGGCTACCGCCCGGCTGATCCACCGCCATTGCCTATATATACGATGTGCGCAACCAAAAACCAATACACCATTTGTAGTGATTTATTTATTTTGCTGTCTTTTCTTTATAGTATTTACAAACCTTATAGAATCGAGTTAATGATTTCACGAGTTGTTTCTTAATTTTCCATGTTTTTAAACCTTATAGAAACAGATTAATGATTCCACGAGTTGCTTCTTAATTTCCCATGTTTTTAGGATATAAATATTGTCTTATTTAAGAAACAACTAGCTCAGTGGTCTCTCCTTGTCTTCTTATATAAATTGTCTTATGTTTCTACGTACCCAATATATGTATGTACGTACACGTACCGACGTACGTACGTAGATATATGCGGCCGGCGTATATATAAGTAATTCAGGGTGCGGTGGAGGGCGGCGTGGATGATCAGTAGGTGGATCGGAACGGGCGGTACGACTTGAGGTCGAGGACGACGCCGGCGACAGATCCGGCGGCGGCGGCGAGCGAGACGAGGAGGCAGGCGATGCTGAGCGCCTGGAGGGCGAGCCATGGCGTGGTCCAGCGCCTGATGCTGCGGTGGGCGATGTACATCTCGATGGGGAAGTAGACGGTGAGCGGCCAGAAGCCGAGCGCGCCGAGGATGCCCACCACGTCGTTGAAGAAGGGCATGAGCATGGACACCACGGTGGTGAGCACCACGAAGCAGGTCCGCCACACCAGCCGGAAGGCGTGCAGCCGCCGGAGGCGGAGGCGGAGGCGAGGCGCCGCCCAGCTCTCCACGAAGGCGAAGAGCGGCTGGCAGTACACCTGGTAGGCCCCCACGAGGTGGACGACGATGGCGAGGTTGGCGATGTCCAGCAGCCAGTAGGGGTTGTAGAAGCCGAAGCCGGTGAGGAGGTTGCCCGGGGCGCCGTCGCCGAAGGCGGCGTAGCCCGCGCAGCCGCACAGCAGGTAGAAGACGGTGGTGACGGAGATGCTGATGATGGTGGCCCTGCGCATGGTGCGCGTCTCCGGCGGCGGCGACCGCAGCGTGTCCTGGATCTCGATCAGGATGATGGAGTAGGAGTAGGCGAAGGCGATGTCGCCCAGCGCCTGCAGGCTGCGCCACACCTTCTGCATGGGGGTGACGCCGCCGCCGCCGCCGCCGCCGACGCCGGAGCCGACGGCGATGCCCATGAGCGACCCGGCGAGCCTGCCGTTTTGGGCGACCCGGGCCACGCCCAGGCTGAGCCCCACGGTGGAGTAGGTGAAGGACATCAGCGCCGCCACGATGGACAGCCACCACACCTGCTCGAAGTCGGGGATCTGCGAGAACACCACCTGGATCGCGCCGAAGATGATCATGTACATGTTGCTCGACATGCGGCACGCCTCCTTCCCGCCGCTCGCGTGGAAGCAGTTGGACCGCTTGATCGCCCTGCGTTCATATCCATCCATCCATCCTCATGCATGTATGTAAAACGACTATACGCCGTACGTACCTAGGTAATTCATATATAATCGCGAACAATCTTGAAATTCGTTATAGACTATCTACGCTCTGTCTCCCTTCTTTCTCTCTCTACATAAGCAAAATTAATTCGACGTTACCGTTCTTATACCTAGCTGACTTAGCACAGGTAATTCATATATAATTGCGAACGAGCATCTTGAAATTCGTTATAGACTATCTACGCTCTGTCTCTCTCCTTTTCTCTCTACATAAGCAAAAATAATTCGACGTCACCGTTCTTATACCTAGCTGACTTAGCACGATGGAAATCCTCTAATATAGTGCGATACAGTTTACACTACGTGCCAGTTAAATAAACCATCTCTCTCTACATATAAACAGGAATTTTATTCATTTACATGAAGTGTATAATCGTTTAATCAAATCCACTCGATCGATCTACGCATTAATCCAAAGTGAGTGATGAAAGGTCAGCCGCCACGGTGGAAGTAATTTTCACTAGCTTTATAATTAGACTTCGTGCAAGATATTTGGATATTGGATCGAGTGGACTAATAGCTATATAATTGGTACAAGGTGGAGGCCATGTCGGCCATTGAATATTTTCCATCACTGACTCAGAATATTCTCCATCACTGACTCATGTCGAGGACACTCTCCTCGTTACGTTCAAAAATATAAAGTGAACATGCATGTATTTGAAGGTTTAAATCTCTTAATTTTTAACCAACAATTTATATTGTTGTAGATTTTGTAATATACATATAATGTCGTTGGATTTGTATTTGAAAGTATTTTCTAATGGTCGTAATTTTGTATTTACGAATAATATACGATGAAAGAAATTAAGCATCACGGCATAGTTTTGAAGATCGTGCCAAATCAAACCATTTCTTATATTTTTAGACAAAGAGAGTATGATTTTTACGGTCGTTTATTACGTGGTATATATATAGTTAAGAGGGATAGAGCATTACCAATATATATATACACCAACCCTTCCTATGCTTGTTTCAAAGGTTGGAAGCCATATACGAGTAGTATAATAAACAATCACGTACGGCGCATGCTCAATTTCTATCCATCATTCATGAGCTAGCTTCATTAATTCCTATATATGTGGCATGCAGCAGCTAGATATAGCTAGAAATTTGTAGTGAATATATAAGCAGGATGATGGAGAGGGAGCTGACATCATGCTAATGGAGGCGGCAATGGTGTATCCGATGGCCACTCCAAACAGGTTGAGGTACTGGATGCATCCGCATATCTTCACTTTCGCTCCGCCTGCGAGAATTAATTATATATGATCGATAGATATAACTCCGTGTATAATGGAGGACATACATGCATGCGCACGTGTGAAAATGAGCTCTCTGTGTGTGTGTGTGTGTGTGTGGAGAGAGATGAGATGAGGGCATGAGGCAGCTAGCTGGGGAGAGAGAGAGAGACCAAGGTTGGCCCTGACGGCGTCCATGTAGGTGTAGTTCCTCCTGCCGGTGGCGGGGTCGCCGGTGCGGTAGCAGTCGGCGAGGAGGTTGGAGGTGAAGTAGATGACGAGGGCGAAGAGGAGCATGGCGGCGGGGCCGGCGAGCCAGCCCAGCTGCGCGATGGCCCACGCCAGCGACAGCACGCCGGAGCCGATCACCGCCGTGATGATGTGGGAGGAGGCCGTCCACACCGTCCCCGTCCTCCTCGCCCGCCCGTCGTCGTCCACCCACCGGCCGGACGCCGCCTTGCTGCCCACCGCCGCCGCCGCCTCCTCCTCCGCCTCCTCCACCTTCTCCTGCCTCGTCGACTCAACCTGAAGCGGATGGTACCTCCTCACGTCGCGGTCGGGGTCCAGCTGCACATATGCATGCATGCATGTATATATGAGCATCATCACCACGCACACATGCATATCTTAAATTCTTAATTCCTTACCACGCTGTCGTGGATCCTAGGTGGAAGAGTTCGGCTCCGGGGCAGCATGCTGACGCTGATGCTGATGCTGATGCTGATGCTGCCTCTGCGGATCGATGATGAGCGCGCGGGATAACGAACCAGCAGCAGCAACAAACTGAACAAGCTGTACTTACTGCTGTAAACAAGGGATCAGAGCATGCATGCACCTAGCTAGCTAGCTAGCTAGAGAGAATGAGGTGCGGATGACTGATAAGTGAATGTCGGGACGATGAACCAATTAATTAGTTGTACAATCGAGCTAGTGTCGACGGAGCAGCTGATGCATCGATCACCTAGCTTGTTTACATATGTATATATATAACATACCTGCCGATGCTAATTAATTGTCAAAATATAATGCATGGATGGTTGGATACATGGTTGCGCTAGTGAAGCTGATATATGGATATGAAGGCTGTCCATTCTTGCCTAGTGTGTGGGATAACAACTTCACCATGCGATGCACCACCACCACCACCATGCAAATTGCAGTGGAAGTGGATCATCCACCTCGCTCTTAATTTACCCTTCATTTGCTTTCTTCAGTACTTTTTTTTTTGAAGCAGGCAGGAGGACTGCCGTGTATTCAAATTAAGTAGAAGGTTACAGGCTACAGGTTGGGGGGAAATTAGGGCCCTCCCCCCTTAGGCCGGAATGGACTAACTAATTAATTACAAAAGGGGCGCCTGCAGCCTCCCAGAGGCGCAGGTCATCTAAAAACTGGTAGAAAAAAACTTCGGGGGTTCTGCAGGCGCTCCGAAAAATCCTGTTATTACGCTCCAGCCAGATGCTCCAAAGAAGAGCGCAGGCGGCGGATCGCGCGCTTCGGAGAGTCGGCCCATCTTGAAGAATATCGGTGGACCACCAACTGACCAAGCAGTTGTCATGAAGCCAACCTGCGGGGTTAAGGCACGAAGTGTTTAGGCGCGCTGCCAACCTATCCCAGGCCACCCGTGAGTAAGCACATTGAAGGAAGAGGTGCTCCGGGGTCTCCAGGTTCCTACTGCAGAGGGGGCAGAAGTAGTCATTTGGTAGTTGACGGCGGAGCAGAGCATCGGCGGTGAAGACGCGGCGATGAAGCAGTGTCCAGAGGAAGAACTTGCATTTGGTAGGGGCCCACAACTTCCAAGATTGTTGAAGGGCCGATTTTGGGATCCGACCGGCGAACTGGAGCAGGTAGGCTGACCGGACCGTGAATTCCCGGCTGGGGGTGAAGCGCCAGGGAAAGAGATCAGGCTCCTCTGGGTTGAGGTGCAGGGCAGCTATCCGCGTAAGGAGCGAAAAGAGCTCGGGGATCAACTGGGGTGTGAGATTGCTCCTGAGGTCTGCAATCCAAGTGAAGTTGGACGTCGCTTGGAGCACTGATCTGTTTTTCCTGGTGGAGGCCTTGTAGAGCCCAGGAGCGAGCGACTTGGGGGAGAAACCGGAGAGCCAGTGGTCATCCCAAAAGGAAGTGGAGGCCCCGTTCCCAAGGATGATATCGGAACCAGCTCGAAGAAGGGCAATGTCCAGCTCTGGGCCAGGCAGCGCTTGGGGGGCCCAGGCTGGCGCCGGTTGCTGCCGGCTTAGCCAGAGCCATCGGAGCCTCAAGGCTCTGGAAAAGCGGTGGAGATCTAGCACACCAAGGCCACCAAGGGAGGTAGGAGAGCAAACCACACTCCAACTGATCCTGGCAGGTGCACGTTGGTAGTCTGAGCCCTTCCAAAGCCAACCTCTGCGCAGAGCGTCGATCTTCTTTAGGACCGAGATGGGAGGTTGGATGACAGAAAGCACGAAGGTGGGGAGGGAGGTTAGCACTGACTTGAGGAGTGTAAGGCGGCCGCCCTTGGACATGAGCGGTCCCCGCCAGCCAGCAAGCCTAGAGGCCACTTTGTCGATGATGGGCTGGAAGTGAACATGTCGAATCTTTCGAATAGACAGAGGCATCCCCAGGTATTTGATGGGGAAGGAGGTTAGAGCGGCTAGGAGGGCTTGCAGGATGGGCGGAAGAGAAAGGCTCGAGCAGCGAATAGGGATCACCTGGCTTTTGGAGAAGTTGGTGCGAAGGCCCGAGATATTTCCAAAAGCTTGGAGGAGCTGGGCGAGGTTGGAGACGTTTTCTGCGGACGGGTGGAGGAAGATGGCCGCATCGTCGGCGAATAGGGAGATGTTCGCGCCTGGGAAAGGTCCGCCCAGCGCCTGGCAATTCGTCAAACACCTTGCCGACACCGTGGGCCCACGCCTTCCATTTACCCGCACTACACAGGCCCGTAAACTGGCCCACTTGCGTTGCATGCTTTCCTGCCATTCCCAACTCTTTTTTTTCCTTTGCAAATATAGGCCGAATTTAGTCCTTACCTAACTATCACTTTGTGTCGATTCAGACCATTTAGTTTTTCGTAAACTTTGATCGGTTTTTCAATAAAACATACATTAAAAAAGTCATTTTGCAAAACAACTAAATTTTTTTTACATAATTGTTTTGGACGCAAGACAGGAGAGCTACCTGGATTCATGGATTCACAAAGAAATCAAAGAACAAACTATACATGTGCTCGAAGCCTGAGAGTAATATGTTAACAAGAGCTCTTATGCTCGCTCAAATTAAGTTAAGATCGTCCTAATTGATCGCATTTATAAACGGGCAAGGGCGGGACATTCGACCATTTACATGTCTCATTTATAAACGTACGGGCAAGGGTAGGACATTGGACTATTGAAATAAGTTATGTCTTCTTTTTATGCGCAAGTCTCAAATCTGATCAAATCTTTTGAATTCAAAATTTTCATTTTCTCCAAGTGAGGCGGCACTGCGTTGCTATAGGCTAGTAAGAAGGGAGGACATTTCCGTGCAGGAGGCACTGGCTGATGGGCGTTGGATGTTACCCTTAACAGGAATTTCTACTTTGGAACAAGTTCACGAGTTCGTCGTCCTTTGGACAGCTGTGCAGCGGCTGGCCTTACTACCGGGCACGCCTGACTCCGTTCGTTGGAAGTTCACCGATTCAGGAAGGTACTCAGCCAGGTCTACATATTCTATTCAGTTCATTGGATCTTCGCGGGAGCATGACTACACTCGCGTTTGGAAAGCAAAAGGTGCAAAGAAAGTGTCGCTTCTTCTTCTGGGTTCTAATCCGAGAGAAGCTTTACACCGCAAATCGCCTAGCTACTCGAGGGTGGCCTTGTAACCCTCTATGCGTTCTTTGCGGCGAGGAAGAGGAAACTCATAAGCATCTTTTTTGGGAATGTACCTTTGTCTGGCAAATTTGGCATGGTATGGCGCCATTCCTTCGTTTCACCAAAGTTGATGAGGCCACAGTTCAGTCAGTTGGTAACTGGTGGGATGAACTATGAGGAAGCAAGGTTGCTAGACGAAGGGAAGATGGCATCATAATTTCCATATGTTGGAATATATGGAAGGAGCGGAATGCTCGTATTTTTCGCCAAGAGGACTGTTGGCCGGACGACGTTTTGCGAAAGATTAGAGGAGATTTCTTGGTAGTCTAGGAGGGGCTATTGCCGGATAGGCCGAGGGTTGAGTTTGGTGTGTTCTTGCACCGAGTTGTGTTATTTGCTCTTGTATCCGCTTCTTCTTTTCAATGAAATTAGGCAACTCGCCTTTCTTCAAAAAAAAAATCATTTTTGTTTCGGTTGCTGGCGAAAAATCCGAAATTCGTCGGGAAAAAAACCTTGAAGCCAGATGCCCGAATTACTTTAATTAATTACCTTGTTTTCACCAAAGTTCCAGCAAAAATATAAAAAGAAAAAAATTACCGGGCGGTTCTATTCTCTTATCGCAAAGCCAAAATCTTTATCGGTTTTTCACCGAATTAAATCGATAAGATTTATAAGAAAAAACACTGCCGAATGGCTCTCCCTCTTTTTTTTTTTATTGTGAAAGATGATACTCTCCCTCTGATTCAATATATATAGAACGTATTTTAAACTTTAATCAATAATTAGTGCAACTATATGCATCAATCTTTAGTATACAGAAGATTTAGCTACAGATATGTATTTTAAATTACTTTCGATACAATATTATTTTACAACAATTGACAACATATAATTAATAACACAAACTAATGATTAAAGTATATATTTAAAGGTTTTTTGAATAAAAATACGTTCCACGAGAAGAAAGAGTGGGTGCATCCGTCCATCGGTCTCTTTTTTTCTTCTGAACATCCGTCTTTAATTAGTCCAACGATCCATCAATTAATCTCGGCAGCGAAAGCCCAATCTGAATCAAGTGGAGGTGGGAGCAAAGTGATGAGTGTGACGCGGCATTCATCCTACGTCTTTAATCTCACGTCTTTAATTTAAGGACGACGCTGACGCCCGCGCGCGCGTTCGGCGCAGCCGCGAATCACGTGGTGGCGTTGTGGTTACGCGCGACGCGTGGGCGTTGTCGTTACGTGCTCGCATGCTCGCAGACGGCGCGGGCCGTAGGCTGCGGGGCCGAATTAACCGGCCGTAGCATGCATGTTTATGGGTCTAATTACCTGACCGTAGCATGCATGCATGTTCTCGTGGGTCCGCAACATGCATGCAACCCAGCGTGTTTTTTATATAAAAAATGTTTTCGAGACTATTTAAAAAATATTTTCACGTGCGCAAAATGTTTAACAAGAAAAAACAGAAATGACGCGATACTAATTGAAACATCGGACGCTTGTTTAAAAACATGCTTTGTTTGAGACATGAACATAGAAAAAACTGAACATGTGTGAGTTGCACTACGCGAAACATGATAAAACATGGGCGAAACATGACGAAACCCAATAAACATGCATACAAAACATGACGAAACATATATGAAACATGGCTAATACCGATGAAACATGCTACAACCAATGATGAAACACGACAAAACATACACATTTAACCATGTTTCACTATGGTACCCGTTGCATGCATGCAAAAACACTGAGGATTTGCATGAACCTGCTGTGTGAGAAAAATCATCATGTAGCGGGCCCCACTTGATTAAAAACGGTGTCGAGCCCACCACTATCCTGCTAACGCGCGGCGCGAGCTGGGAGGTGCATGTGACGCGAGCCGGACGGCCGATTCCTGGGCGCAAGCGTTTGATCCAGCGTCCAATCCATGCCGGGCACCCGACGATAAGCAATTCCGTTAATTTAATTTTGATATCGATTGATATATAGTTATATACTAGCTGATGGGAATGGAATGAGATGATATGCACCCCACATTCTATAGTGTCAAGCCTTGCAATTTCACAGCATTTCAACGTCCATGTATCGAAATCGGTATGTTTGACTCAAAACTGCTCTAAATTCGTATACAAATTTGGGTAACGAAATTTGAAAGATTTTGTTTGGGATTTCGAAGATTTAGAACTTGAGAACGCGTAGATTTTACTTGGGATTACGTTAACCCCTAGCGAATGAACGCGTAGATTTTACTTGGGATTACGTTAACCCCCAGCGAATGTTCATTTTCCATCTACTGCCAAGTTCAAAGTTTAGATTCTAAATTTTCATCAAATTCAACGGGATTCACTTTTAAAAATTTAAATTTTAAAATTCACGTAATAACTTCGTATAGCATACATTATACGAAGTTATACGACAAATTATGAAGAGTGCATTGGGAACATTTTGAAAGCTTATTAGCTGCATGCTAGTTTGGGAGATGTCCAACCAATAAAAATATGGGACCGACTTAGTAGCACTCGGTTGCTTTTGAGATTTATGTCGCCTACTCAACTAATAATGATGTAAAACAATAAGAAAGCACGCATACCAAAAAAATATAAAAGCTAAACTATATAGTTAACCTAAAAACTTGCTAATCAAATTTCTATCTAAAACAACAATTAATGAAAAAAAAATGAAAATTTAATGTAAACGTACTTATATAAGTTTTTTTTAATACAAAATAACTAAATTTTCACAATCAAACTAAAAACGTACATAAACTAGATAAACAATTGACTTCTCAAAAACCATATTTCTAGCTTTTAAAATAATTATTGTCGGTCTATATACGTAATTGTTTTTCAATAAGAAATAACTAAATTTTCACTCGCGAGCCGAACAAAAAAAAATATAAATAAACTGAAAAAATAGTCAACTGCTCAAGAACTTAAAAGCAGCCACCTCGTTAGCAAATCTATAGAAATAGTATTTGCTTGGTACGTACTGCAGACGGAATGTCCTTTATTATCAGCTTAATTTACAAAGGATTTTACATGGCAAAATAAAGGTGTCCTTCAGGTAGGAACGAGTCACATCACTCCGTACTAGCTCCATCCTTTTGGCTGTGTTTCTTTCGGCGGTTAGATTATAATCTGAAAAGCTTGTGATGTTTTATAGAAGATTTAAAGGGTCAAAAAAATTATGAAAAAATATTTTTGAGATCTTTGAGACAAATTGTGCAAAGTTTCGAAAAAATAACTATAAAATATTTCAAAATATAACCGGTACAAAAATGACAAATTTTAAGCTGCAGCTTATAATCTGATTATAAGCTGAAAGAAACAGAGCCTTTGATTCCTCCTCCACCATGAAAAGGCAACCAGGCACATATAATATAATACAAGAGAACGAAAACATGAAGGACAAAATCAGGAGAGAATGCACGCAACAAAAACGGTGCAGGGTCTGGAAAGAAAACTGCAAGGGCAGCGGCATAAAATCGGTGAACAAAAGGTTTTTTTTGCAAAGCAACCAGAGTTGGCTGCGACGGCACGCGTACGGGCTGGCAGCAGGACACGTCGAAACCAGCGGAAGCTTGGGCACAAGTAGGTGAGGGTGGGCGGCGTGGAGGCATCAGCCCCTCCCATCGCAACGGAAGAAGGGTCAGCATAAAACAGCGATGTGGACGGGGCGATTGAACGGCTTGATAAACCGATACGTGCTAAAAAGCATAGAGGAATTCCACTCACGTGATGGTATGGCACAATACTATTTGCCTAAACTAGCCGACCGATACGCGCTATAAAGCATAGAGGAATTCCACTCACCTGATGGTATGGCACAATACTATTTGCCTAAACTAGCCGATGTTTAACAGCGACCGACCAATCAATATATAATATTCACTCACGTGTGGTAGTGGTACAGCTGCATTTCTTCTTTCTCCTCTTCATGTGTTATTTCCGACGGCGGTCGGAGGTGTGTTTTGATTTGTTTGACCAAGGTTGCAACGAAGTGCAAGCACATACTTTTTATTTTATTTTCTTCTACTAATCAATAAAATAGGATATGAGTTCTCCTGGCCCTCTTTTAAAACAGCCATCGTGCAATAGGGAGGTTCCATGTGGGGGAACAAAAAACGGACCATGGTAGGGGCCTTGGAGTGAATTTGAAATCATCACCTTACAATAAGTTCTTTTTAAGCTGATGAACCGAAAGATGAGTAGCATTGTAAATCTTTCTACATTTTTTAAATCTATCAAAATAATGAAGGTTTCACTGGGTTGGTAGCCCTGGTTTTCCCCCACGGGAATTTTCTACGTAAATCTTGTCTCATGTTCTTGATCAATTTCTGATTTTTGGCATGTCGATATTCTAGCAGCATAGTTGTGTCCACCCTAATCTCTATTGCCATCACCCAATCCCCATCTGCCACAATGCTCTTCAGCCCTACTCCACCACCGCCTCGTTACCGAAAAAAAATTTGTGGCATAGGGCGTCAGGCAAGAAAGTGTGGCACCCCTTTTTCTTTCTATATCTCTCCTCCTCCTCTCTCTATCTCCTCACTCTTCCCTCTCTCTGTCTCTCTCCGAGTGACACTGTGGCACCCCATGCCACAGAATTTCCTTCACCTCATCACCCACATCTTCTTCCTATGTTACTCATGGCCTCGTTCATCCTCCTTCCTCATATCTAGTAATTTTGATTTGATGTAGGTCCTTCTCTGAGGTGTTTGTCATTGATCCGCGTGCCAGCTCTGGGCTGCGGTCGTAATTGCAGGATGCTTGATGCTTGCGAGGTGGTCAGTCTCATGCTCTGGTTACGCTGGACTTGTTCCTTTGTGCGTTGCACGTGTTGTTTATTGTCCCTGCATTTTATTCATTTCACAGGTTGTTTATTCTCCCCAATGGTTTTACTCTTTAATAAAACTGGAAAATTCTACCCTTGTTTCGAAAACAATTGAGACTATTGATCTTGGTTGGAGCCTGATATCCGAGTGATTGGCCGGGTAATTTATCGTATTTCTAAAAGAAAAGGCAGCGTTATTGGCTTAGAGAACAGAAGGAGAACATGAATATATGTAAACATGGAGCAAAGTTTGGTGTGTATCTCCTTAAAGTTGTTGTAAAATTTCACTTTAGTATTTGGACGTTGAAAATTATTTCCTCGTCTTACTACATTCATCTTTTAGTATTTAGTTGCTTGGACATGCGTGTGCCGGAAATACAAATTGACACGACTTGAAAGGGCAAGATGAATATTATTTTTACCTTACTGGGGATTTTGCTAGATACGAGTACGACCCATGGGTCGAGTCTCTAGTTTTCATCAGATCAGACTATTTATAAACTACGGTTGATATGGGTCTTCGTAAAACACTAGGATTAAAATCCTAGGTGTGTTTGGGATTGCTTCTAACTCCTAAGGTCAGAAATCCTTCTCCCCTTCCAACATTTTGTTATCCCTTGGCGAGTTGTGGCGATTTCTGCGGAGGTGCAGAGATTTCTCGGCTTCGCTTCGGCCGCTCGCTCTCGTCGGTAGTCACCGCCACTCACATTGGTAGCGGCCCGTCAACAACGACATGGCCGCAGGCGGCCGACCGCGTGGGCTTGGCCGCTGCTCCACCCAGGTCCTCCTCCGCGCCGCGCCTCCGCCCTCTCCAGAATACATTGGAGCTTCCACAACCGTCGCACAACTTCACCGGATTTCTTACTGCATGTTGTGCGCCTATACCCGATCTGCCAGTGCAGTTCATGCTTTTACCCCAAATTCCCAACATTTCTTGCACACGCACTCCAGCTTTCTTGTGTCGGTTCTTGCTTCTACCCCAAATTCCGAAAAATCACATGCTGCTTGGCGCCCAAGATCTGTGTCGGGGTCAGGTTCGTGCGTGTGTTTCCTGCCCTTTTATTTTTCTGCAAAATCGAACCTCAGATTAAGACGGTTGAATGCGCACTCCCTTGACCAACCCAACGCTTAACCATCGTTGTTTGGTTGCGCGAATTTTATTCCTTTTGTCTGCATATTTTTGAAGGCATGGCGCACGGATACAAACCGCTCGGCTAGGTGTTGCCATGTTGGGCAACAAACGGCGATTTAATAGGAACTACCCTCGGGAATAGACCGGCAATGGGATTAAGTCAATGGAAAGTCAAAGGAAGTGGGATCAACAGTTAAAAACACCGTTGGATCAAATTAGACCAACAGTTAAAAATAATTGAGGTGCGAGTTAAAAAACTTCTATTTTTATACATATCGTGTGGATCGGAGTTGGGAGCTAGTATGTTACAAAGCAGTAAAAGCAGGCCATGCCAAGGTGCAAGGATTATTGATTTACGTCGTAGAAGTATGTATGTATCATGTATGTTACTACAACTAGCTACGTTGGCGCGCCTGCGGCGCGCGCCGAGGCTGGCGTGTGCGCGTGCGCCGCGCGGCACAGCAGGCCCCATGCGAGCGAACGCACGGGTGCGCACAAGCCCACAGCGAGTGCGCGCGGGGACGGCCACGTAGCGACGAAACGCACGCAAGCGCTGGCGCAGGGAGGGCCACGTGTTGAGCGTACACACGACAAACACGGTTTTGTACAATTTAACTAGCAGAGTAGACGGCCAGTGGCCCGTCGAGACCGAATCGGGGAAAAAAATTGGCAAACCACACGCGAGGGCGCGAGCCACAAGCGAGACGATCGGACGGCTCGCGAACGACGTTTGGGCTTGCTGGGCGGGGAGGCGAGACACGTGTCGCGCGTGAGCAACGCAAACACGGTTTTGTACATTTTATTGATGATACCAAGCACAGCACAGCATACATGCGGCATGTCATGGCGAAAATATTACTCCTTGTAGTTGGTAATTAATTAAGCAGCTGCAGGCGGCGGTTGTTGGTGATGGGCAGCTCGGAGCAAGGAGAGGTAGCCGCCTTGCAGGTTCCTCACCTTGGTGAACCCCTGCACGCGCGCGTCAAAATGAATGAATATATATATTCGAGCTAATTAATTAATTAGTGGTGCACGCATGCATATATGGTAAATGAATTTTTTTGAAAAAATAGGAGAACTGACTTGAATTAATTCAAAAGAAAATTTACATGGTTAAAATTTAGGGAAAAATTTAGACGCATTCCCCTATACGCGCGCTACAATTAAGCTAACTTAATATAAAACGGGCACATGCCGCCACCCAAAGGCGCAAGACCTCCAGAAGCGCATCGAAGAAGGTCATGGACGGCAGCTCCTTCGATGGTAAATGAATGTTTAATTGATACAATACATGGATATGGGGCTCTTATATATATACTACCTCCGGTCATAAAAACAAGTCGCCGTTGACTTTTAGATACACATTTGATCATTCGTTTTATTCAAAAAAATGAGTGTAAACATGCGTAAATATATATTATGCTTAAAGTACCTTTAATAGTAAAACAAATCATAACAAAATAAATGATAATTTACGTATTTTTTGAATAAGACGAATGGTCAAATACGTGTTTAAAATTCAACACAACTTGTTTTTATGAGCGGAGAGTATTTAATAACGCGCGTGCATGGTGTGGTCACTTACCGCGTTGACAAGGTCGGAAGTGGCGAGCTTGGATCGGACGCCCGAGCGGCAACCCTGTATTCATATTCATATTCATGCATGCCTCCATCAAATGAGAGATGACGTGCTGGTTGTTGATTAAAGAAGGGATTAAATGAAGGGATCAATGGGTTTCAACCACGATGATGGCGTCGTGCTTGGCGTAGAGGGCGGCCACCTGCTCGACAAAGTGAGGGTTCTTCTCCTTGCCTTCATTATTTATTGTACGCAGGGGGAGGGAGGGAGTATATATATGTAAGAGGAGGTCATATATTATATATAATTGAGGAATTATATTGGAGTAATCAGAAGGAAGGTAGCAGGAGTAAGGAGAAGGAAGAGGGACCGTGGGGGGTGACGGAGAGGTAGTAGGGAACATTGCGAGCGCCGGCGACATGCCCCTTCTCAAATTCCTCCCACATTCTGCCAATCAATCAATCAATTCATTCAGGCATAATTCATTGAGAGGATGCAAGGAAATCATGCATATATGCATATGCATATACATACACACACATGCATGCATGATGCATGTGATCGATGTGCATGGGGCGGAAGGAAGAAGATACAGTATATGGATCTGCACGCATGGGCCATATATGCAAGGAGAGCTCGCTCTGAGCTCTGAGCTCTGACGTGCATGTACCTGACATCCAGGTATTGGTGGTGGCCGGAGCTGAGCAGCGCGCATGCCTCCTCCACGTCCACGCTCTCCACCTCCACCTCCACCTCCACGCCTCCGCCTCCTCCTCCTCCTCGCAGAGACCCCATTGCTGGTTCGCCCAGCCCCCGCGCCCTCCCCTTTATAAGAGAAGAGGCCTCACACAACCTAGCTTACCTGATCCACATCCCAAATTCTCCTCATTGGATCTGCATATATACTACTGTATCCCCTTTGCCCTGTCATTGCTTATCTGGCATCATCCATCCATCATATATATATACATTATTGACTCAAATTAATGCTACTGCCAGAGTTCCATGCTATACAACATTGTTACCTCAAACATATATTTAAGCCACACAACTCTAGTCCCAACTGCCATCTAACGAAGTTTTTCCCTCTTTTAATTAATCTTCCTTAAGCATAGGGAAGAGTCCAGATGCAGGCCATGATGATACGATGACACGTCGATACGGGAATAAAGAATGAGAGGACGAAAAGAAAATTAAGAAATTAAAGAGAAGAGAAGGAAGGGGAGGTGGATGGATAAGAGTAGACTGCAATCATGGAGGCCAGGAAAGGGACTGCATTGGTGCTTGCTCCTTGCTCCCAACTCAACGCTAGCTTATAGATACCATGCATACGTGCATCAAGCTCAACTAGCTAATTTGAACTGGTTGTGGTTTGTGAGTGAGTTTGACGTACGTGTCTTGGGGAAGAAAATGGTATTTGCACGACCCGGCCCTAGATTTCTTAGATATGTACAGGTACTTGAAAAGAAGGGAGAACAAGATAGCTAGTATTTCGACGCTTTCAGGCCCTTCCTCCCAGACGCTTTCGGATACCTCTGGTCATCGCCTCCGGGGCCATCTAACGCTCCCAACAGTTGGAACCAGGGGTGGCCTGCTACTCCTCTGGGATGAAACCAGTGTTCAATTGACGGACCCTCTCATCCTTCAGCACTCCATTTCCGCTCGGGTCACATCACTCAGCACCCAGTCCTCCTGGGTTATTTCCAACGTTTACGGCCCCTCCGTCAACGCCGACAAAGAAGCTTTCCTAGAAGAGCTCACTTCCATCTCCAACCATTATTCGGGGCCGTGGATGCTGATTGGAGATTTCAACCTCATCTATCAAGCAGCCGATAAAAACAACCTCAACCTCAACCGACGCCTCATGTCGCACTGTCGGGCTTTCCTTGACTCGTGCCACCTAAAAGAGCTCCACCTCTCGGGTCGCCGTTTCACCTGGAGAAATGAGCAAGCCAACCCCACGCTAGTCAGGCTCGATCGGGTATTTTCCAACTCGGCGTGGGAACTGCTCTTTCCTTCTTGCTCCTTGATCCCTCTATCCTCCTTCGCCTCTGATCACTCTCCCCTCCTCCTCTCGGCGGAGTGCCTCCCCTGCCCGCCTAGACGTTTTCGTTTTGAATCCTTCTGGATCAAGATGCCGGATTTTCTTGAAGTGGCAAATCAGGCCTGGTCTGAGGCTCCCCAAAACCTCCCCAGCCACCCACTTCTCCGCTTCAACCGCAAACTCATGCATACGGCTAAAGCCCTTCAAACCTGGAGCCGTAACCACATTGGGAATATCAAGCTGCAGTTGGCGGTGGCTTCTGAGGTCATCCGTCAACTAGAAGTGGCCATGGAGTCACGCAGGCTCTCTGCTCCGGAAATCGATCTTCGGCGGCAGCTAAAGCTTCGGGTTCTCGGCCTTTCTGTCATAGAACGCTTAAAGTGGAAGCAGAGATCTCGCATCTCCTGGCTAAAGCTTGGGGATGCCAACACCAAGTTCTTTCACCTGCGGGCTAGCGGTCGTCGTCGCAAGAACTTCATCCATTCCCTCGATTCGCCAGCTGGTCCGCTCACGGATCACGATGGAAAAGCTGCTATGCTTCACTGCCATTTCAACTCCATCTTCGGGGAAACGACCAATACATCGCCTCTCAACCCGCCCGCGCGCTCCTTCAACTGGGAATTCCTGGATCTCCCCTCCCCTGACCTCTCCCCTTTGGAAGAGGACCTGTCGCTTGAAGAGCTTAAGCGGGTCATTTTCAGCCTGCCCAGTGAAAAGGCCCCAGGCCCCGACGGCTTCACCTGGGACTTCTACAAGGCCTGCTGGGACTTCATCTCCGTCGACCTCCTTGCAGCCCTGCAATGCCTCTTCAACCTCGACGGCCGTGGCTTTCAGGCCCTCAACCGTGCCCTCATTGTGCTTCTTCCCAAGAAAGACAACCCTGCTACTCCGGCCGACTATCGTCCGATCAGCCTAATCCACAGTCTAGGCAAGCTCTTCACAAAGATCCTCTCCCTCAGGTTGGCCCCATTCATGGAGGATCTCATCTCGCCCTGCTAGAGCGCCTTCATTAAAAAGCGCCACATCCAAGAAAACCTCCTTCTCGTCCAAGGCACTGCCAAATATCTCCACCAAAAACGAACCCCAGCCCTCCTTCTTAAACTAGACCTTCAAAAGGCTTTTGACTCCGTTGCTTGGCCCTACCTACTCGACAACCTCCAGGCCCATGGTTTTGGACCCCGTTGGCGTAATTGGATTTCCCTGTCTCTCGCCTCCTCCTCATCCCGTGTGCTTCTTAATGGCCACCCCTCGGAGATCATCTATCATTCCAGGGGTCTGCGACAAGGGGATTCTCTCTCGCCCTTATTATTTAACCTAGCCATCGAACCCCTATGCATCCTCCTACAACGAGCCACGGAGATTCGTGCGCTTTCACCTGTTCGGGGTTCGCCTGCTCACCTTCGCGTATCCTTGTTTGCGGATGATGCGGCAATCTTCCTCAATCCCACAAAAGAGGATGTTTCCAGCCTCTCCTTCATCCTGAAAGAATTCGGCAAGATCACAGGGCTAAACACCAACTTCTCCAAAAGCCGGGTCGTCCCAATCCGTTGTGCAAACATCGATCTCGAAGACATCCTCGAAGATTTCCCGGCTGAAAGAGCCTCTTTCCCCATCAACTATCTTGGCTTCCCGCTTTCCGTCAAGAGTCTTCGCGGGGTGCATTTCCAACCGCTTCTGGACAAAATTCATAATCGGCTGGCAGGTTGGCGTGGCCCTCTAATGTCCAAAGGTGGTAGGCTAACTTTGCTCAAGGCAGTTCTCTCGGCCTTGCCTTCGTACATCCTATCCGCTCTCCGTCCACCAAAGTCCGTCTTCCAGAAGATTGATCAAATCAGGAGAGCTTGGCTCTGGCGGGGCTCCAACTCCGCGACCGGGGGTCACTGTCGAGTTAACTGGAGCACTGTCTGCTCCCCTTCCTCCCTTGGGGGCCTCGGAGTCCTCAACCTCAGCATCTTCGCCAGAGCGCTTCGAACTCGCTGGCTTTGGTTGAGCAAGTCTCCCGACCCTGCACCCTGGGCCGAGTTCCTGGCCCATCCACCCCAATCTGACTCGGACCTCCTTCGTTTGGGCTCCTCTATAACCCTACGAAATGGCTCGTCCTTGTCCTTTTGGGAGGATCGTTGGCTCTCCGGCTGGGCCCCAAAGGATTTAGCTCCACGGCTCTTCACAGCAACGACAAAGAAAACCAGATCAGTGCGAGACGCCTTATCCAACAACAACTGGCTTCTCGACCTTCGAAGAAACATGCTGCCTCACATGGCCCCGAGCTCCTTGTGCTACTCGCCAGACTTTCCCGAGTCACCCTCTCCGAGGGCGAGCCAGATCAACGAACTTGGCGGTTCTCGCAAGACGGTTCCTTCTCCGTGCGCTCGGCCTACCGGTTGCAATTCTCTGGACGTTGCCCTGCCCCCACTCTGCTTACAGTCTGGAAGCACTGGGCGCCGTCTAAGTGCAAATTCTTTCTTTGGCTTATTCTGCAGAATCGGATCCTGACCGCGGATGTGCTTCAGCGACGACAAATCCCAAACTGTTATTTCTGCACCCTTTGCCGAAGGAACTTAGAGACTCCAGAACACCTTTTTCTGAACTGCGAGTTCAGCACCTTCGTCTGGAGAAGGCTCGCTGCGCTCTTCAACATCCCGGTTCTCAATCCAGCAACATGGGGAGAGGTCTGCATCAACGCTTGGTGGGAACACTTTACCCTGCAATCCGGGTCACACAAAGGAGTACTCTCGATCATCTCTGCCACCTGCTGGCACCTGTGGATTGAGCGAAACAACCGCATCTTCCGTTCGGAAGAGAAACCTCATCCCCTCTTCCTCCAGCTCCTGACTGATGAGCTGCACCTGTGGGAGGCAGCTGGTGCCTTTTTAGTTTCCTTGTAATTAAGCTTAGCTTGCTTTTCTGCTCCCCCTGGGGGGAGGGGTAATCCCCCCAACTCTGTTCACCTTCTTACTTTTGATCAATAGACGACAGCTCTCCTGCCCTTTTGCTCAAAAAAAAAAAAAGTATTTCGACGGGAACGGGAGTCGGTCAAGTCGCTTCTGGAGCAAACCTAGCGAAAACTCTAAAACTTACTGCAAATAGCACAAATTTAGATCTTCGCTGCGAATTTCCTTCACACTTTACATTGCACTCTAAAAGATTTCTTCGTCCTAACAGCAACAACTTTTACAGCTTATCATATCTTTGCTCTAACTAGCTTGTTGGCTCCCTCCCTTTCTCTCTCTCTCTATTATTTATTTTAAGGAAGCATTAGCTAGCAACCTCGTTCGATTCCCTGCATGCTCGCATGGCTCATGTCGTCCAGAAAACATCGGCCACCGAAGGTCCATGAAATGTTGGATTTTTTTTATACATGCCATTATAAAGTTCGTTTTTTTCAGATCTACCATTACAAAATGCATATTGTTATAAATGCCATTATTTTTGCAAATATCTATCACAAATACCATTGTGAGATTTTTCGGATGATTTACAACGTATACAAAACTAAAATACGATCAAAACACGATTATGACGTGTGGGTCCCGAGTGTCATCCTCCCATCTTTTTCCTCCACCTTCTTCTTCCTCCCACCTCCCACCTTCTTCATCGTCTGCCGCCGCGAGCTCCGCTGCCATCGCCTCCTCTACAGCCGCCGCGAGCGCCGCGAGACCACCGCGTAGCTCCTCTGCTGCCGCCATGTAGCTCTTCTGCAGCTGCTGCGAGCACCGCGAGACCGCCGTGAGAGCTGCCGCCGTTGCCGTGAGCGCCGCCGCGAGCGCCGTCGCCGCCGAGGGGAAGGGAAGGAGACCGGAGTTGGGGGAGATAGGCTAGAGAGGGAAGAAGTAGAGGAGGAAGAAGGGGGTAGAGGATGACATGTGGGCCCACATGTCATGTATGTATTTTCATCGTATTTGTATTTGTTATATGCTGGAAAATCGTAAAAATCATAGAGAATGGCATGCATGAAGTATTGTTGCAAAAAGAATGGCATGCATAATAATATGTGTTTTGTAATGGCAAAACCGAAGAATCGACCTACATTGTAATGGCACTGATGAAAAAAAATCCTAAATGTTTGTATTTAAAAAAAATAGAGAGAGGTTTACTTTTATAATAAATCAATTTATCAAATTATCACTGAATTTGGTGTTTTTTATTTTATTTTATTGGCCTTCCTAAAATTCCGTAAAATATATTTTGTAGGAAACATTGCCTACTAAGATGACACGTCAGCTAAACTTGGTTTGTTTTAGCTCAAGGGGCATAATTTTCTGATATCAACGAGGATGGCATCGCCACCGAGGAGGGGGTCCTTTCACCTCTTCGAGGGATCCCGCACCGATCAAGGAACAGATCTCGACGCTGGCTCCGATCCTGCAGAAATCTGGCGCAATGTCTAGCCTCCACACCAACTTCGAAAATAGTCGTCGTGCCCATCGAGTGCGAGAGGCTTGAACTCGACGACATTCTTGCCGACCTGCCCATGCGACGAACGTCCTCCCCCATCATGTATCTCGGCCTCCCACTCATCATCAAGAAGCTAAAGCACGCCTTCCAACCTTTAATCAACAAGATTGCGGGTCGTCTGGCAGGCTGGCGGGGCAAATGATGTCAAAAGAGAGTAGAGTCACGCTGCTCAAGTCGGTTATCTCGGCCTTACCGTCCTACACCCTATCAGTGTCCCCCCCGCCCACCTCGATTATTTGAAAAATCGATAAACTGCGTTGCGCCTGGCTTTGGCGCGAAAATGATAATGTTGCGGCGAGCGGGTGTCGTGTCAACTGAAAACTCGTCTATTCCCCGACTATCCTTGGGGGCTTGGGGTGCTTGACCTGAAGAATTTTGTCCGCGTCCTCCAATTATATTGGCTTTGCTGGCCAAATCCGGTTCTCCCAGATCGTGCCTCGTCTCGCTGCACAGGATGGACCCTACCGACGCGGTTCTCTTCAGAGCGGGCACTGAGCTGGTTCTTGGTAATGGCGCCACCTTACTCTCTTAGACTGACTCTTGGCTTCTTGGGCAATCTCGATAGGAAGTGGTCACATGATTTTTTGCGGCCTCCGCATAAAAAAACCCCACAGTCGCAGATGCCTTGCACAACAACTGGTTGTTGGACTTACGACGTAATTTCATCCCCCCAACCTCGTCGTGGAGCTGGTCTCCCTCTGGTAAAAGATCAGTCGTGCTGCTCTACGTTCGACCCAACAAGACCGAGTCTTTTGGCGTTTCTCCGCAGATGGGAATTTTTCTGCCCACTCAGCATGCCGCATTCAATTTACTAGAAGGACACCTCTGACAGCGCTAGAGCTTGTATGGAAGCAATAAGCGCCCTACAAGTACAACTTCTTTACCTGTACACTGTTTTTAAAGAGGGTCATGACTACCGACGCAGGGTCATGACTGCCAACGCCCTCATGCGTAGAGGACTACCGAATAATTACTTCTGCGCTCTTTGCCTTCGATGCCTGGAGACCACAGAACACCTCCTACTCGAATGCCCCTTTTCCTCCCACATCTGGGACCTCTTGGCTTACATTCTCAACGTCCCACGCCTTCTTCGCTCGGCGTGGATTCACACTGACGATATCAACGTCTTGTGTGCTGAGGTTCTTTTGCCTTTTTTTAACCTTATAACTTTTTTATTTAATTAATACAAGGCAGTTCTTATGTCTTTTTCTCAAAAAAAAAGGTTGATAATCCGGTTTAAAGATTGAGGGGAACTAGAACTAGAGCTAGAACTAGAACTAGCTTGTCAATGTCTCCCCAAATAAAAAAATTGGGCTTGGGCTATTGCCACTTGGGCTTGGGCTGCCGCTTGCGTGTGGGGCCCACGGTTTAGGCACCAATAAGCCCAGAGGCAACGGCCCAAGGACGTGGCCTCCTTTGATCTGAATATATAAATTGGAGGGGGAGGAGAGGGGGAGGGGGGCGCTTCCAGAATTCAAACTCGGTGCACACAAACACAACTGCATCAGCATGGGGTGCGTCTCCTCTTCCTTCCTCCCCGACGACGACCGCCGCATCATCGGCGTCTCCGCCACCACCCACATAGTCTCCCTCACCTCCTCCACCTACGGCATCCTCACCACGCTCGGCGCGGACGCCGAGTGCGCCGAGCCCCGCAAGTGCCCGCCGCCGCCGCCGCCGCCGCCTCCGCCTCCTCCCCTTCCCCAGAAGGCGGAGGTCATCAATTCCTGGGAGCTCATGGCCGGCCTCGTAGAGCCGTCCACCCCGGCCAAGCCCCCGCGCGGCCGCTCGAAGCGCTTGCCTCTCCGCGCCATCGACGGCAACTCCGCCCAGACGCGGCGGTGCCCCCCTGGCGGGGCGCAGTCGGCCGTGCTGTACACGACGTCGCTGCGCGGGGTGCGGTCGACGTTCGAGGCGTGCAACGCGTTGCGCGCGGCGCTGCAGTCCCACGGCGTGGCGTTCCGGGAGCGGGACGTGTCGATGGACCGCGGGTTCCGGGAGGAGCTGAGGTGGCTTGTGCAGCAAGGGCAAGGCGGCGGCGCGGCGGTGCCGCGGCTGTTCGTGCGGGGGCGGCACGTGGGCGGCGCCGACGAGGTGCTGCGGCTGGAAGAGGAGGGGGCGCTGGCGGCGCTGCTGCAGGGGCTACCCAGGGCGCGGGGAGGCACCTGCGACGGCTGCGGCGGGATGAGGTTCCTCCCCTGCTTCCAGTGCAGCGGCAGCCGCAAGCTGGTGGTCGCCGCTAAAAGCTAAAACTTTATAGCGGGGCAAATATTGTTAATCATTTGGTTTGGATTTCCCCCAACATTGCCGTGGCCAACGAAGGAACGATATATATGCATGAATGTATGTATCAAGTCATTCAGCGTAAAATTGCGCATCCACTGAATGTGAATGTGAATGTATTGCATTGGTACGTTTGCATCGCGGCAACTGAAATTGGAATTACTAATAGGTAGAAGATCGATGGCAGCTATGGCGTGGCGGCTGCGGCGGCGCAGGGCGGGAGATCGCAGGGCAGCTTGGCGTTGGCCCGGCGGAAGCGCGCGGCCTGGAGGAGGACGGCGTGGGGGTCGTCGGAGGCGGCGAGGGCGGCGTTGAGGTGGTCCATGACGCTGGCGGTGGTGGGGTAGGGGAAGGGGCCCCCGGGGGCGTTGTAGTAGGCGTTGAGGAGGGCGGCGGTGGCCTCCCGGAGCAGCGTGCGGTACGTGTCCCCCCTCCCCTCCAGCGCCTCCCGCAGCGTCATCTCCGCCCCGTACCGCCGCGCCGCCGCCGGCCCGAACGCCATCGCCACCGTCGTGTTCGGGGTCACCACCTTCCACTGGCACCCACGCGCCGCCCACACCCTGCATCCGTCCTCCACATATATAATATATCCATACCGATACAGGCAAGCAAGCAAGCAAGTGCTCAATCTCGATGATTACTCGTAGGTGCATGCCGAGGCCGAGGCCGAGGCCGGCGGTGCGGGCGCCGGCGGCCGGCGCCAGACGGGGCGCGGCCTGCGGAGCCAGATGGGCGGAGGCACGGGCGCCGGCGACGCGGAAGGCTGGGCGGCGGCGGGGCAGAAGTCCATGGGCTCGGCGGGCTGCGACAGCAGCGGCTGCACGGTGTAGAGGGAGAGGCCGAGCATGCGGAAGGCGAGGGTGAGGTCGCGCGGGGCGGCGGCGGAGGCGGCGGCGCCGCAGTGGCCGGAGGCCTGGAGGAGGCGCGCGGTGCAGCGGTTCATGTCCGGGGAGCCGTCCATGCGGAGGGAGAAGCCGCCGAACCAGTTGGTGCTGCACTCGCGCACCGTCACCGGGGTCTCGCCGCCGCCGCACTGGATCGCCACGCGCCCGCCTGCACCCTCGCACTCACACCGTCATCGCATCGCATCGCATCGCATGGCGTGCTTGCATCGTAGGTAGGTAGGCGGCACCAACAGCATGCATGCATGGCATATACAGTACTCATTACCGTAGAGCGGGTAGTCCAGGAGGCTTCGGCTTCCGTCCTTGCACTGGTCGCAGAACACCATGCCGGCGATCACCGTGCTGCCCTCCGCCGCCAGGGCCAAGCTCATCACCACCACCACCCACACCCACCGCAGCGCCGCCCCGCTCGCCATTGCTGCCATGCCTAACCTAAGCCCACGCGCACTCGCACGCGCACATGCTTCTGCTTCTGCTTCTGCACTATATATATGTGCCGCCCTGCACCCGGGACAAGCGCCTACTTTGTGTGACCACTCTCCTGTCATCAGCGCGCAAATGGGCTTTGCGTGCTCTCTTTTTTAAATCTCATATTTCACTTATGCTGTATGGCGTGTAGCGGTCTTTTAAGTAGTCTGCTTCTTCCTCGCCGTGCTAGGTGGTCTGATTTTTCACGACCGTATGATCGACGGTCCAGATCGTGCCACATCGCCCCAACCGACCGGCTGGACGCATGCCACTGCCCTTCCCCCGCCACCTGTAGCCTCCTGTCGTCGTTGGGGGCGCGTGGCGCCTTCTCCGGTCCGCCACGCGCTTCCCCCTCGCACCCGAAAAACAAAAAACCCCTCAAAATTATAGGATTCACGCAGGCTTACCTAGAGAAACTTGCACCCACGCCCTCCATGTTTCTCATCAAATGCATCGCAGCCCTTTTCCTTTTCTTGGGTACACCCGTAGTTGTATTGAATGCCTTACATATATATACTCGTTTTGCCCACCACGCGTCGAACTCCGTATATTTTTTTTTTTAAAATGAAAGATAAAATTACTTTCAAGAACCAAACATCAAGTTGATACAAAGTCTTGAAAATATCTCCCGACCTCTGCATACAATATACACACAGCCAATAAGAATGACAAACACACTCTCAGTGACACTCAATCCTTCGACTAGAATGCCACCCATGAGCCTGAAAAAAGAAGCCCTTGGCTATTTGCACCAAACGATGCGTAGCCTCCACAAATGAAGATTGCAGCTTCTGCTTCTGTAGCACAACCCAAGACCGCAACCAGTGGATAGTAGTAAAAATAACCCGGATCCTGTGTCCACAAGGTCGGAGACGAAAATGGCTGCTTGCTGCTATCAGTCATCGTCCTGTCCCTCCGAAGCTCATCAAGGTTTCGTAAAGCTGAACGCTTCATGGCCTTCCTCACCATATCATCATCAGTAGACTGCCACCTCTCCTGTTTAAATTCCTGAGGGCTCACTGCAATCTTCTGCATCTCGGCAGCTTTTATTTCCTTGCTGCATGGCAGAGGTACCTCCCCTTCAGAAACTAGGACTGTGTCCTGTTTTCTCTTACTGACCAAAGCACAGGAACTCGGTTCAGGGCAGCGTTTTTTCTTACCGTGTCAAACTCCGTGTATACGCGCTGTATTTTTGGGGGGCTTATAATCATGGCCGTTTCAAAAATCCGAAAATATCTTGTTTTATTTAACCCCAAAGCCGCTTCTCTGACCTCTCAAAAACGAAACAGCTAGCAAGCCTCTCTTGCTCTGCTAGTTCAAATCATATTGACAAAACGAGTGTGTCTTTTAAAGGGTTTGGTCGTTTTTTTGCGTTTTCTGTGATGAAATTGAGTACTTCAATGGTATTCTTCCGTGCTTAGGGCCGGGGTTTATTGTCTTTTCCGATAATTCAAGGGATAAAATGCTCTTTTCAAGCTACGGATGCCAGAACTACTACTAAAATCACCTTCAACCTGTTCGGTTCGATTTTATAGTTAAAAGGGTTCATTTTTTAGTTCAGCTACTTACCTTTTAGCTCCTATCATGACGAAATGCTCGAGGTTCTGCAAAACGGAACACAAACTCACAACTGTTTCAAATGGAGCAATTTTTTTTTGTTTTCTGGCACTGTGATGAAAATATGGAAAGGTCGATCGTCGGTCGTGGCCCTCGTGGGCGACTGAGCCCCAATTTTGTGAGTTTTGATAAGAATCGCTAAATGGCATCTTTAATTCTCTAAACACAGAGACTCACAATCTCTATTACATTTATGCATATATCAATGCCTACATTTATAAATCCTCTCTCCAAGCCTTTATATTTAGGTCATAGCAATGTATTGGACATCTAATTTTTTTTAAAAAAAATGGCGATGTTGCAATTAAATAAAAAAAGTTGCAACATATTAAAATAAAAAAAATGCATATTTTTAAGGCGAATGTTGCAACAAAATGGACAAACCGTTGCAGCAACCAACGTTGCACTGAAATGGATGATGTCATAGTATATTAAACCAAAATTTTGCAATATTTAAGATCAAAAGTTGCGCCAAATGTTGTAGTATTTTGTATCAAAATTTTGCACTAAATCGGATGATATTGCAACATGTTAAACCAAATGTTGTAACATTAAAAGTAAGAACTAAAACATTGAAAAGGTGTTGTTGCGCCATTTGAGTTAGAGCAATATAACTTTTGAATGAAAAAACTGCAATATTGAAAATTAAAATCGAAATATTAAAAAGTACCTATTACAGCATTAGAATTAGAGTGCCGAAACATTAAAAGGTAGCTGCTTCAACATTTCGAAATAGAACAATACAATAGTCGAATGAAAGCACATTGGAGAAATAAGAATGTTTCATAAAGGCAAAAAGAATATTTCACGAAAGCAAATGAAATGTTGCCGTACTCACGTAACGATATTTCATGCTAAATTTGGGTTCATTTTCCTCCCCAAATCAGGCAATCTCCTCTAAATTTCGGCCATCTCCTCTCAAACACAGCCATCTCCTCCAAGTCCCCGCCATCCGCTTCTTGAGATTGAGAGAGAGACAGATGGAGGAGAGATGCACTAGGGCCTTGTTCTTTTTAGGGTATCGTACCATTGTGTATTGATGTAGCAAATTTTGTTATTTTTTATATAGCCTGTATGTTGTCGTAATTTGCGACGATTTTTGTATGACTTTTAGTAGTCGTTCCAAAGATTCTAAAACCAATTTTTAATTATTTTATTTATAATCTTTAGACCTCATTTTGAGGGCTCTTAAATTTACTACAGTAATACGCAAAACGCAACAATACGCCGAGGAGAACAAGGCCTAGATCGAGCTATTGATGGGAGGAGGGATAGTGAGAGGATATATTAATGAAGGAAGGGGGACTAGGACAACCACTCTAGTGAGCTGGCCATGACCGGTGGCATCAAGCTCCAAAGATCTTACTAATCTCGAGCGCTACTAGCTGTCGCCAAGCACCAAGGACAGAAGTTATAGAGAGACCACGATGTGCGCTGGAAAGAGAGGAGAGAGAGCATACATATATTTTTTGGACAAACTAATGCACAAGGCGTTGCTGTTGCAACTGATACGTACTCCCTCCGTTTCAAATTATAGGTTGTTTGACTTTTTTGACATGTACTTTGACCAGTCGTCTTATTCAAATAATTAGTGAAAATATGAAAAAACTCAAGTCATTATTAAATTACCTTTCATGATAGACTAAACCATAACAAAAATAAATTATAATTATAAATTTTTTTGAATAAGACGAATGGTCAAAGTACATGTCAAAAAAGTCAAACGACCTATAATTTGGAACGGAGGGAGTACATACTAGGCCATATGCACAACATTTCCGAATTTTAGGATAAAGGCTCTGTTGAAGTAATGGAAATATAGAGAATGGATAATGATTTAGAGAAAAAAGTATAGATATTGAAATATACAAAATTATCTAGACATGGTTAAAGTTTTTTTTAAAAAAAATACCTTTAAATTTTAATTTAAGCCTAGGAGGAGAACGGGGCAGGCAGATCCACGGATGCAGTGACTGCCTGAGTGGGCTTACCGTGGGAGATTGACCTCACTGACATCCAATTCGACGGTCTCGTTTCAAATGACATTAAGTTCGATTGCCTTGACGCGTATGACATCGGGCACACCAATTTGTGATCTGTGACATTTTGCCTTTTTCTCAATCAACCGTCGATTTTCTCATTTTCTATATGTGAGTTGACCATATTGCCCTCATGTGGGCCACAAGTCAGTGAGAGAAGGAAAGGGCGCTGGGTTGAGGGAGGCGGCGCCGGCGTGGGAGGAGGAGGCGGTGGCGACGGTGGCTACGAGCTTGAGCACGGCAGCAGCGAGGCGAACGGTGGCGACGTGCACGGCGAGTACGGCTGCGACGAGGAGCGGTGGTGGCGGGCGTTGGGGGAGGCGGCGACGGTGATGTTGGCGACGACGGCGAGCTCCGACGATGTATGCTGCGGCCTTGAGGTCGGCGGTGGCGGTGCGGCAAAAAGCTCGGGACGACGGCAACAAGGCACGGCAGCAGTAGGCGTTGGAGAAGATTGGCCGGTTGAAGAGGATAGGGGCAAAATGGTCATCGCACTAGAGGAAAATAATGTTAATCACCAGTAAATTGAGAAAAAGGGCAAAATGTCACTGGGATCACAAATTGGTGTGCTAGGTGTCATATGTGTCATGGTGATTAAACATAGGCCTTGTTCATTTCAGTTTAGCGTAACGTAGCGTTTCACTGTAGCAAAATTTAAGAGTGTTTAAAGAAAGGTTTAAATATCGTAAAAAATAATTAAAAATAGTTTTAGAATCTTTAAGAGAATTACTAAAAACCCCAGAAAAATCATTACAAATTATTATACCAAATAGGCTATATAAAAAAGATAATTTTTGGTAAAGTGAAATGCTACTCTACGCTAAGCTGAAGGCCCTGTTTGTTTAAGCTTCTAGCTAGGTTCTAGCCTCAAAAGTTAGAAGTTCAAACAACCATCAGCTTTTGAAACCTCTTTCAAAGAAGGCAGAAGCCACCAAAACCTAATTTGTACTGTGATCTGAGTTTTTTTTCAGAAGTTAGGTCCTGTTTGGAAGTGGAGTTTTGTAAAACCATGATTTGTGTTTTGTTATGATCATGAAAAATCATGGTTTTGAAAACCATTGTTTGCTAGCATAAATTAGAAAACTTTGATGTGGAGTGGAGTCTACAAAACTTCAAAAAAACCATAGTTACAAAACTAAAAAAAAACCCATAGTTTTGCCCAAACCATGGTTTTCAAAACAAAGTTTTTGGGATTGCTTTCAAACATCTTATAGTCTCAGAAACCATGGTTTTAAAAAAAACCATGGTTTCGCATAGAAACTACAAAATAACTCCACTTTCAAACAGGGTCTTAGTTTTTTATGGCTTTTTCAGAAGTAGCTTTTAGAGAAGTTGCGGCTCAAATAAACATGGTCGAAATGTACAAGCCCATTAGTGTCATTTGGAACAAGGCCGTTGAATCGGGTGTCAGTGAGGTCGATCTCGCGCTTGCCGCTTGGTGTTTCAAAGTTTCGAAAGGGAGAAGAGGAGGGAGGGAAAGCTAGCATTGCAATCCCCAATCCCCGATATCCCCGATCCGCAATGCGGGCGGCTGCGGCGACGATGGAGGCCCCCTTCGTGTCTCCGCCTCCTCCCACGACGCTCCGCCGGAACCCTCCCCGCCGCGCCCGTCCTCCCCCTACCCCGCTCCCATCCTCCAAGCCTAAACCCGCGCCGGCGCCGGCGCCCGCCCTCTCCCGCTTGCTCGACGAAGCGGCCGACACCGACACCATTTCCCCCGACCCCGACCGCCTCAAGGTCTTCCTCCGCATCCGCCCCCTCCCGGACCCCAAGCCCGCTGCCAAGGACCACTCCAGGAAGCCCAAGCCGGCTGGAGGCGGCGGCGGCGGCGGGGTGTGCCTTGTTGCCACTGGCGCCAACTCCGTGGCTCTCACCGTCCCGCACTCGAGGCTCCTGGACCCCAAGCGCGCCCGCACCGAGGTGTTCGACGGCTTCTCCTCCGTCTTCTCGCCAGGCTGCTCGCAGCACGACGTGTTTGCCCAGGTGATGGAGCCAGTGGTGGACGAGTTCCTGGGAGGGAAGAGCGGCCTTCTGGTGGCCATGGGTCCCACAGGGTCGGGGAAGACGCACACCCTCTTCGGTTCCCCCCGGAATCCCGGTGTCGTCCCACTCACGCTCCACAAAATCTTCGCTCCTGCTCATCACACCAGGTGCTTAATATATGCATTTTATTCTTCATGTATAAGCTGCCTGCACACACTGCCGCATGAACGGAGTTCCATCTCATAACTGCAGACCATTTTGCTTGTCAATGTTCGAGATACTTTCTGAAGGAAAAGGAGAGCGGATCCTCGACCTACTGTCTGATGCAGCAGACCTTGTTCTCCAGCAGTCAACAATTAAAGGTCTTAAAGAGGTAACTTTTGAGTACTCCTGCTAAGGACACAGAGATACCAGTTCAAATTGCAGGTGGGAACACCGAATAACTTGTTAGCTGCCACTTCTTCCTCAGGTCACAGTTTCAAATGTCAAGGATGCCGAGAGCTTAGTCTCATGTGGTATGCTCAAGCGTAGCACAGCTGCAACAAAGGCTAACAGCAAGTCTAGGCATGTTCTCCATATAAATTTGTCCCTTTCATATCTAATAACAAGAAACACTTTATCCCGAATAATAGGCACCATGGTTTTTTTTATCATTATATTAACTTTCCTTGGTTTAGTAACAAGAAACACTTTATCCCAATAATGGGCACTGTATTATTATAATATTTTTTCTTGTTTCAATTGAAAGAAACACTTTACCTCAAACACCAGGCACTGTTGAAACCTCTAAATTGTAGATCTATATGATAATGTTGAAATTAACTTCATTTTGTATTGCAGCCGATCGCAGTGCATCATCACTATACGGGCTGTCTGTAGAAACATTGATGTAGAAAGTGAGTGCCTGATTGGTAGTGCTGTTCTGACTATAGCTGACCTTGCTGGAGCAGAGAGGGAAAGAAGGACTGGAAATCAAGTCTGTTTCTCTGTCAATGTTAATCGTAATATATGTGAATGGATGTTTGAAGACCTTTTCTTGTGTTGGATATTATCTTTTATGTACATTGCTTTTAATCTTTCATGCGCAGGGGTCAAGGCTATTGGAGAGTAATTTCATCAACAATACATCCATGGTTTTTGGTCTCTGTTTGAGGGTACTGCCAAATGCTTTTTTAGTAATTTTCCACAGCAGATGTTTCTTTCGAAACACGTACCCTTTTTTTTGCATATTCCAATCATAGGAGCAAGATTCCTGCTAACGTTGGTTTTTTATATTGTAACTGAAGTCTTTGCTAGAACACCAGAAAAATCAGAAGAAACCCTTGGAAAAGCATTTCAAGAACTCAATGGTATATCTGCTGACAGCATATTCTTTTGAAATAAGCAAAGCATAAGTTTTGAGTCTTACCTCATTCCAGTATTCCACCCGTTTTGCTGGGCAACTGCGATCATTACATATCATTTGTTTCTTTTGTCCCTTCTAATTTAAAATTGTTAGGAGCTTCTGAATATTCTGTTGTTTTTGTAGTTGACAAGGTACTTGAGAGACTACCTTGAAGGAAAAAAGAAGATGACTTTGGTACGCTATTCTAACCAGAAACAAACAGTACTCATCAACAACATCTAAAACAACATGCTTTACTAAATGGTAGTTAATGCAATTTTAGAGTTATGTTTGAATATACTTTTGTGCTTTATACTCTACTATCTTTACTGGAAGCGTTAATGTTATAGCTAAGTTAGCAGAATAAGGATAGCCCAAAGGTATGAGTTTTTAGGTTAACACTTAGGTGTGTAATCACTCATGTTTTGCCACAAGATGAGGGGTGGCTGTGTTGATAATGACATTGGGTGTTATTTTGGAACGACACAATTCTAATGAAACAGATGTTTTATTTGTATTATGGTTCATAATATCCCAATATTTGACCTTGCACCTTAGTGGATGTGATGCCCCAAGCGTCACAAGCTATAAACTTTGAGATTGACAGATTGTTGAACTCTGGAAAATTTATTACTATTCCATGGGCCATCTTGAATGATACCTGGTGGGTTTATATTTTTGTACCGAGGGTCCCTTTGCGCATGATTTTTTCTATATGATATATTTTATATGCTGCAAAAGCGCTTGACACTAACAATATTACTTTGTGATCCGTGCAATACATTTTGATCAGTGTACACTTCTTTTTTTCTAATTATTATTTCTTTTATCTTTCAGATTTTAAACGTGAAATCAGGAGATGATGATTATTTGGATACATCATTTTTACTCAGACAAGCATCTCCTTACATGAAAATAAAGTACTCTCCCTACTGTTTCACCGCAAGAGTTATCTTCCTTTTCTTTTCCACATCCTATTCTGTTGATGAGATGAAGGGAAAGATTTAACAACTGAAAAAATTGTAAAGTAACTTAAGCTGCACCTTATCTCACTAATTAGGGCTCTAGTCTAGTCTGTTTTACACAATTGAGTTCTATCCTAACATTCTTATATTTCTTAATGGGATTAGGTTAAAAAAACCTGTAGGATCATAATTCTTCTATTTAGACCTTGCAGTCAGCTTCCTTTTAGAGCCATGTGAGAGACCCATATGAAACCATTTATAATTGCTGCTGTTATTATGTTAAAAATGGTAAATGTAAGATTTGCCTCCTGTTACTGCATAAGAAATACAATAATACATAACAAATCAAGCAGGATTCTTTTGTTATTTCTTATATTGTTTTCCTCCAACATTAGGGTGGGCCTTGTTATTTGGAAGGGTAATAATTGATTGCTTCAGGATTACTTTACCCTAGGGAAGAGAGGTTTCTGGTCTGATAGGACCACAGGAAATAGCCCCAAATTGAGGAATTTTTCTGAGGAAAGTGATAATAGTTTTTTTTTAAAGAATGTACCTTTTCTGAGTATTGAAAGTGGTATTGTAATATTTTAGTTGAGCCTTGATGCTTTTCAAGGACGTGTTTATACCAAAGACACAATTCGAAGTACATTGTTCAGGCTAGTTTCTTTGAAGTAAGTTGGTTGCAATATAGTATACATAATAACAAATTATTATCGCACATGTACATTTATATCCAGTATCATTCATTTTGTTTACCTTATCTTTTCAGGTACAACAGCCTTGAGGATTCTACTGACTTGGTTTCCCAAAAGAGAAGCAATGTTTCCCTTATTTGCCAAGAGAACAAGAAAAGGAGGAAGGTTCATAAGCCTGAAGCTCTTGTGGTAATTCTTGTTTAGCCTCCCATTTTTTTTTGGCGCATTAACTTTTCTACCTTGTATAACTTCCAACACTTATTGCCATCTTGAGACAATTAATTTTGTGCATGCTGATGTCCAATTTTGAATCATGCCATAAGAAAGTGCCACAAAACTAAAAGTAAGTTCTATAGGGCGGTGATTAGGGCGGCGATGTTATATGGTGCAGAATGTTGGGCAACCAAAAGACGTCATATCCAACGGTTTGGACACATTCAATGAAGGCATTCAGACAGCGGTGCATAGTGGAATTCTTGCGTAGTGATAATGTAAGGAGAAGTAGAGGCCAATCTAACCTGACGTGGGAGGAGTCAATAAGGAGAGAACTGAAAGATTGGAACATACCTAGAGGCTTAGCCTTAAATAGGGGCGCATGGAAATTAGCAATCCACGTGCCTGTGCTTGAACCATGACATAACTTTTCACCCTCTTTGACTCTTTATATGTATGTATATGTATATGTGTGTGCGCGTGCGCGTGCGCGTGCGCGTGCGCGTGCGGGCGTGCCTGTGTGTGTGTGTGTGTGTAAGTTGGTGACTTCTATTGAGTTTCATTTCTTGGCTACCCTGACTTGTTTGGAACCTAAAGGCTTTGTTGTTGGTGGTGGTGCTGTTGTTGATGTCCAGTTTTGAATCAGATAAATCTTACATGTCACTATCCCTTCCATGAACTGAATGGTTATATGTTCCTGTTTTCACTTTTCAATACCTTAGGTTGACTAATAAATTTTCCATGTGATTCAAACTTCAAAAAACCGCTCTTGTTTGAAAAGCATGGATTCATATATTTTTCATCTCTCAAATAATCAATTGCCAGTTTTTAGTGTTGTGTTACTTATAATTATAAAATCATTTCCAAATAAGTACTAAAGGAGCATATATGTTGTTTGAGTGCACTCATGTCACATATATTTCATCGGATGATCCCTAGTTAGCTATTCCATATCTTAGTTGGAATGCACTATCATTGGTGGTGTGTTTTCTGCAGGTTGAAGGAAAGGACAACATTGATAAGGACGTTAATCCTAAAGTTTCTGAAAGAGGTCCTATACTTGCATTGATATTGGATAATGTTTTTTGGCCATTTTTTCCCTTGTGATATCCATGAGATTATTAGCTTTCGTACTTGTCTTAAGTTTTAGTTCCGATCCTGTTGCTTTAATTGTACTTTTGCTGCAAATCACATCATTTGTATAACATATCATCTCTGATACTATTTCTGCCATGCATGCGTGCAGATGATACACAATTAAAGCTTCTCAGTTCAGAGTTGCGAAGAGTAACCAGAAGTGAAGAAATAACAAAGAACTTTGCCAGGGCATTATGGACTGTTTTGAAGCAGTATAAACAAAAGCTTTTGGTAATTTGCAGCACATACTGTTTGTCATTTACGTTTAATTCATTGAATTTTCATGACTTCAATGGATAAGTTCTCTGGATGTATAACCAAGATGTACTACTAGAATTTATTTATTTTTTATAAGACTAGAATTTATTGTTGGAAGTTGATATGTGCAGCATGTGGGCCCAAAAGGGCTAGGTTTGCTGACTTACTGCTCACGCGCCCTGTTCATACACACGAACAGTATCTCAGTGATAGATTAGTTTGTTATTAGATTAGATTGTTAGTTGGTTATCCTTGAGATAAGTTTGTTAGTAATATGCTATTTTCTAGATTAATTTGTTAGGTGGTCTTTCTATATAAAGGACCAGTCGATCATTGAATTAGCTAAGCAATAAAGAAAGAATTAAGTTCCACCACCATGCCACGTGCGTCTTATCCCTGTGCCACGCGCATCACCCACTCGTTGCTGGTGAGACCTCCTCGTTGACCACAACAGAAGTGTGGTAATTTTAATTTTTCGGATACCTTTTCTTTCTTCCTTCTTGTTAAGAACATTGTTAAATTCTTCCTATATAATTTCTTTTTGTACGGTTTTATTCTATGTGTTTGCTTGTAGGAGTCCGAGAATGGTGCGGAAAGCTTGAGAAAATTGCTTAGAGATAAAGACATGCAAATCATGGACCTGAAAAAGGAGTTGAAGGTCTTGAATTCTTGTCCATCCAACAAGTTTCTAATTCCTGAAGACACCTTTGTTGAGCAAAATGATGCGGTATCTTCTGGTCCAACGGAGCAAAATGATGCGGTATCTTCTGGTCCAACGGCTTAAAGTTACATTTTTGCTATTTCCTCAAGCAATGACTGAATAAGCATGTTTAATTTAGCTCTATTAGCAACTTAAAAATTGTCCATACCTGTATTTTAATTTGTGCAATTCTGACTGCGCTATTATGGCCTTGTACATTTCAGCTTAACGTAGCGTTGCATAGCATTTCAACAAAATTTATCTTTTTTGTATAGCCTATTTGGTGTAATAATTTGTAATGATTTTTCTTAGATTTTTATTAGTCCTCTAAAGATTATAAAACTATTTTTAAATTACTTTTTAATAACATTTAAACCTCTCTTTAAAAACTTTTAAATTTTGCTGAAACGCTATGCTATGCTACGATAAGCTGAATTGTACGAGGCCTAAGGTTGATGCCAACAAAGTTTACAAATTAGTCAAAAGGATACAGGAAGATAGCTTGATCAGAATGACACTACTAAGGAATAGAATACAGCCAGGGCTAGCTTACTAAATTGCTGCATTTGTAGATTTAGTTTAATTTGCTATGCTTATCTCCTTATTTTTTCTTTTGGCAAAGGCTGGTTTATACTTTGCACTTGCTCAAAAACCATAAAAGGCCTTCTAAAAAAAGTCATATAAAAGCACATTCTTTTTGCTGCAATAATGTAATTGTATTCCTAAAACCCTTCTTTTCCTTTGAAAGTATTAGTTATTATATAATATGAAGCAGCATACTTGTCTAAGTCTACATCTCCATATTGTATGTGCCATAATATGCAGTTAATTGTGCACTATTTTTTTTTTAGTTTTAAGCTATATCATTGACAAAAGCAGATACTTAAGGTCAGAACTTTCTTGGTGATATGATTTTGTTTGTTCTATTGGAGCACTCAGTGAACACTTTTCCCCTGCAGTCAGCAGCAGAAGGGGCCTCAGAAGATTTCACATGCTGTGGTCCTGCAAGGCCTTCGACCAATTGTGACATGAAAGGTTGTACATTCGCAATAAGCATATCCAGAGTAATAATAATAAATGGTTGTTTTATTCCTGAATCCTTTTCTTAAATTACAGCGGGGTCTGACAATTGCTCTACTGTTACTACGATCATAGACGAACAAGAATGGAGCTCCAATGATTTGAAGGTTTGATACTAATCCTTCAACCTCTTGTTTCTGCCATGTTCCAATGTTCACATTGTTTGGATGATGTGACCTAATGTTGAGGAACATTGCTGTATCTTGTGCTGATACAATGCCAACCATTTTTTAGCTAGAGACTTTTGGGCCCAAGTGTTGTGCTGTGAAAAAAGAAATTGCTGAGGTGAATACTCTCTCTCTCTCTCTCTCTCTCTCTCTCTCCGTGTGTGTGTGTGCTGCACGCGTCCCCTGAAAACAATGTTTTCAGGGTTGTTTTGCTAAACCAAATAAACAAAATAATCAACCGCAACACAACTGCATAAATCATGTTTTACTTTTCTTCTCTTTTAGGTAGATGTACAGGTGGATGATAATGAATTGGACAAATCCAAAAGACAAACATCTGCGCAGGACATTGGTGTAACCCATACACTTTGTCATTCGGATCAACCATCTGATCAAAGCTTGACAGGTTGCTTATACTACTTTGTTTGCCTTATTGCTGAATAATTTAACATAGTCATGCAGAAAGCTAGGAATCACATTTATAATGCTGTTGGATGTCCACTGATACTCTATTATATTCTTTCACAAGAAAAGTCCTTTTTTGTGTGATTGCCCTTTAATTCTATTGGGCAAACAAGCAACTGAAATACAAGTATGATTTCTGCAGAACATGTGCCTAAATGTATAAAGAGTGAAAGGGTTAGTCTGTCCCCACAGTTTGCTGGCTGTGGTAAGATAGCTCCCATAGTGCAAAGTGAAGAACAAGCGGAAGAGTCAAGCAATACAGCAGAGGAGAGTATTCAGCATGATGCCGATATAAGAGATGATATAAGAGGTTAAAATCTTTATTGCAATGCATTTTTTGCTCATGATTCTTTTGTTACTATCTATTGGATCTTTAAACAGAACTGAAGCATCATGATTCTATAAGTTCCTCTCAGCAAATTAACTTGAGCACACAAGACATTAACTCCAGTCAGTCTTCGTTACAAATGGCAGGGATGGTATGGAATCATTTAATCCCCCCCCCCCCTTTCCTCTCTCCCTCCATCCATCGACATGTTTTTGTGTTCATAGTATGGTCCTATTTTTTTTCCACCAAGCGGTTATCTGTGCTTTGGAGTTTTGCACTTTTGATTGACAACAGGGGAGGGTAGCGATGAGCTGATTATTCTTAGTGGGTGCTGAGGGTGTGGAAGGGGTGTTCTATTGAGGTTAAGAGATGATGGGACTGCATCACTAAAACTGTGGGAATGTGGGGACTAGCGACGTGCCGATGTCAGGGGAATGCGTATTGTAATTTCAGTATGTCACGGGCTCACAGTTCTACTGTGTCCATAAGGTTTCTAAAAACATAACATTAATCTTATCTGAACTGAAAAGAACTTTTTATAGCCCTTGTCTAAGCTTTATAAGAGATTTACTTAGGGAAGCAAGGTAATTTCTATGTTATTTTATCTGTCTCTAGATGAAGCATGGTTGCATGTAACTGTGCTTGTTATTCTAAATTTGTTGTAAATTATCCATGTCTGTTTGTGTTAAGAACAATTCTTTATTGGTTATATCTTCCCTTCTGTTTAGGGTGCTGTTCTGCAGAACCCTCAAGAAGTGGACTCTAGGTATGAAAGATTTGAGCCCACTGTAGAGAAGACCATTGTAGAATATGGTATGTCAGTTTCTTATATCATGCAACCGAAGCATTATTCATGCTTTGCTTGAAAATTTTGGCTCTATGTCATTGTTCCTGCCCTTATAATTTGCAGCAATATACTTATTTCTGATCTCTTCATATTAAGTATTAACTAATTAACAGAAGTACATCTCTATAGGCCATGGTCAATCCCCAAACATATTGAATAATCTAGGAGGCATGTTTCCATGTTTGCTGAATGGAAGAACTTCCCCAACTAAGGATTCAATCGTAAGAACTTTATATTGTCTTGTCCTGGGTGATTTTTTTATTTTTGCTATTGGCTTTATCAAACATACTGCAAATCTAAATGCAATTAACAGATTTTATTTGATTTATGATGTTGGGAAGAAAATAAATTGCAGGCACTATTTTATTATCCTATATATTTATTCTTCTTCAATTTTTTAAGTATATATCCTTTGTACTGTTGCATTGACTGATTCAGGTTGCCTTGCTTTTGATTGGGCATTGAAGGTTCAATCTAAGGACTGTGTGGAAGAGGAAATTGCTGATAAAAAAGATATTTCTGTTTCTAGGCCATGCAATACAAAGAAAAATAGAAGGTGAGTGAAGTCACATTACAGACTTGTGCAAATTTGCAAGAATCAATTTGATATTCTTTCTAGTGGATAATTTGATTAATATGTTCGCTGTGAGGAGTGATGCTTCGGAATCTGTGTGTTTCTGCTTGCTGTGAAAATATTGGTCCCACGCGTATATTTTAATTTTGGACAGCCTGAAAGTGAGAATATGACAGATGCAACTTACTTTATCTTTGATTTTTTAAAAAGAAATTGTCATTTGATTTGGTGAAGCAGGAGATTACTGCCAATAGCAGGTATGTTGCTGAAAGAATTCAGCGGTCCTGACATGGAGGTGGATGTGAAAAAGGTGAGGGAAATAATCTAAAAGGCAAGTAGTAGTATGAGAGAGATTAGTGGGTACACTATTTATAATTTGGTGGTTATTTGCAGGAAGAAAGAGTGAAGTGTGGCGAGGCTGATGTGCGATCGCACAAGCTTATTCAGCTGTTGAAGAATGCATAGCATAATTGCTCCCCTTCCCCTTGTTTCCTTCTATTAATTTTTGTATAGTGTAGGGACTCTGTTGTAAATATAAGGATTGGTGATTAGTAATGCTACGCAAATCAATCAAGAGAAGAAGCTAAAGTTATGTGTTGGTACAAATTGGTTACCTTACGACATCCCTTACGACATGTTTAATGGTATAATCCTCCTTCAACTTTGTTGCAACCATCATTATTCATCTAGTTCAAACTCCCTTACCAGTACTATTACTTTCTTGTTTCTTTTACTCTTTTTTTTTTTAACAAGAAAGGCAATTACAAAACATATGACAAGGAGCTAAAATTTGTTATTTTTTATAGACCATTTAACATAACATTTTGTAATATTTTTTCAGAACTTTGCTGGTTTTTCTTAAACATTTTAAAAATATATTTTTAGTCATACGGTTTTTTTAAGGACCCTTCATTTTATTTTTGTTCAATCAAAGCAAACTGTAACTTAATGATCGCATTACTGATAGCCGGTGACCAGTCCGTCCGTCGTGTAGTCGTGTAACGGGCCATGCTCTGTGTTCTCCCCAATCCATGTGAATGTGATGTGTCCAACGTGGCCTTTGTTTTGCGGCCTCTAATCATGTTCTCATCTCTCTCTCTGTTCATAAGTGGAAAGCGATATCGTCCTCAAACCTCTGCCGTCTCCTTTTTTTACTCACTGGCGCTGCCATCCCACCTTCGGTTGTCACCTAAGCCTCCTTCCTTGGTAAAAATTGCTCAAATGACATTGAATTCGTGTGCCAATTCTAATGTGAGTATTACATGTGGGACCATCTGAGTCATTGAAAGTGGGCTCAAATATCATTTGAGCAAATGCGAATTTTAAATAGTGTCAGTTGAGCAATTCTCCTTCCTTTTCTTTGTTTGCGGCTTGCCTGCTTGGGCTGGGACTGGCTCCATAAAAACAGTCGATCTCGGTTTTTAAAAGGGCTAGACTGAAACAGCGATTTTGCACCATTGCATGTAGGCTCGATGCCTCGTCCACAAAGCCAAACATTTGTTCCCAGCATAGATTGGGCCTAGCTAGGGGTGAAGCGGGCAACCAAACACGTAGGCACAGCCTAGCCTAGTGTCGTGCACTGCTCTTTAGCTCTCTCCTCTCTCTATCTCTCCCCCCATTTGACTTGGTCATTGCCTAGAGGTGCAAATGGATTAGAGACGTCAGATAATACTATACATAGATACAAATGTAATTTTTTTAAATCAGATGTGGACATTGATATAGATAGTGTTGTACGTGCATAGGAACAAGAATACCATTGGATACAGGCACAAAAAATGTCCAATATGAAAACGGATCTTATAAAGTTGATATTATGGATATAGTTTGGACAAATATTGCTCGGATTGTATGTGAAACTGCATATAATTATCGATAAAATATGTTGGGTGTTATTTGGTGTAGAGTAATGTTGTCTGCCTATTAGTCGGATAGTATGTGACTTCATTTTTTTTTTATCGAATATTATTCGTCATTGTCTATATCCACAATCAAATATTCCCTCCAGTTTATGAAAACATGACATTTTAGACTTCCAGTTTATGAAAACATGACATTTTAAACTTCTCATAAGTCAAAGTTCTAAAATTTTATGTATAAAAATCTTTCAAACTATTTGGATTGGGCACATGTAAATCACACGTATTAGTTCATCTCAAAACGTACTTTCATAGTACATAAAATTCTCAAAATCTTTAAATAAATTGCAATGATAATTGATTGTCAAAGTTGCATTTCGAAGACTGCATCAATGTTCAAAACACTTTCATGAACCAGATGGCGTTACCATCTAAATTGATCTGACCAGTCTAAAAATATTTGTACCATTTACACCCCTACCATCGTCCCCCAGTTGTGTCTCTCATGTGGTGGTGGTGGAGGTGTGTCATGTGCGGTGATGGTGTTGAGGGATGTTTCCATGTCCAAATCTCATGTTCTCGTCTCTCTATTTGATCTTAGGAAGTGAAAAGTGAAAAAACAATGGAGGAGGCATGATGTGATACTTGAGTCACCATCGCTTGCCAGTCTAGTCCACTGTAATGCACTAGGCCTTGGGGTTAGGTTACTCTCTCTTCCTCCCTCCCTTCCTCCTTATTAATCCTAGCCATCATGGCATCAACACTAGGTTGTACCTGGTGGCGGCGATGGAGGAGGCGTGTCACGTGTGCTGATGGTGCAAAGTGACATTGGCATGTCCAAATCATATTGTCACACATCCCTTCCATAGACTGCTCATCTTTTGCACAAGCCCACCGTCTGTCTTGCTTCATTTGTACATTGGAAGAGAAGGGAAGTGGTGGCATCGATGTAGTGAGAGGTTGAAGAGGTGGTGATGGCGACAGATAAGTAGATTTGGATATCGGAGAAGTGTAGAGGGCACAAAAGCCCGATTTGGGGGTTCTTCATCGAGGAGCTCCGATATGTGGTAGTAGGTCTATGCGTTGGTAGAGAACGGCTCTAAGATACAACACTCGAGGATAGGGTTGGTACCAAGCATAGTTTGAGTGAGTTAGGCCTACCTCGATTGGGGCTCGTTTTGGTGAATGAGTCGAATCGACTTGACTCCAGCTTGATCCATGTGAGCTAGTAAGAAAATGGGCTCAACTTGGGCTTATGAGAAACTTGGACAAGGTCGTGAGGGCTTACAATTTACAAACTCGTGTACTCCAACGCATGTACCAACACTTGGGTTTGTGTCGGGCTGCCATAGACAATTGTGGTGATGATAGATGAATGTTGCCACTGTGTGACACAGGGTGTCAACCACCCAACTATGGCTTATAGGGGAGGTATTGTCAAGCACCCCGATGTAGAGCGCCATCGGAATATGGGGGAGTCCGTCTTTAGCCATTGATGTCAGATATAGAGAAGGAACCGAGAAGCCATGGCCTCTTGAGAGGAGGGATAGAAGGAGAGGACTAGGGGAGGGGGGCCTAATCGTCGGTATAAGTCCAGGAGATGGATGATCAAGAAGAAAGGGTAAGATTATAGTCTCTCTCTCTCCTCAATTGTTTGTGCTTTTGCTTAGTGGAATGGTAGAAGGCTACTGGGCAGGTGTGCTTCATGTTGGAGCGGGCTGCGGGCCGAGCAGGGAGGAACGGCCTGCTGGGCCGCAGGGACCACCAGTGTGGCAGTGTGCGAGCGCCGAGTGCGAGGGAGGAGAGGAGAGAGCAGGAGGGTGCCACGTGGGAGTGTGCCTGCTCCTGCAGTCCTGCTGTGCTGTGCAGCTGTGCGGGAGAGACTGCAGGAAGCGGAAGGAAGAAGGAGAAGGGCGAATTGAAGGATTCCCCATCCCCATCTCCTCCGACGAGAGGCGACGAGCACGACCTCCTCCCCTCCTCCGATCCACCCCCGCCCTTGCAGATCCACCCCCATCCCCATCCATGCCCGCCGCCTAGGCCCGCCCCTCCCCTTGTATGGAAACGCGCAGCCGCAAGCGGGCGGAGGCCTCGTCTTCTTCGACCACCTCCTCGTCCCGCTCCTCCAAGCAATCCCGCCCCAACCCTAACCCTAACTCCAGCGCCCCCTCGCGCCCCGCGCCGGCCGCTCCACGCACCCGGCGCTCCGCAGCCTCGATCCCCCTCGCCCCGCCTGCCCCGCAGCCTCCGATGGACTCCTCGGCGGCGACGACGACGACTCCCTCGCCCCCTTCCCCAACTCCTTCACCTCCGCCAGCACCGCCCTCCAGGGCCTCCTCCGCAGGCTCGGCGCCGGCCTCGACGACCTCCTCCCCTCCTCCGGTTCCTCCTCCTCTGCCTCAGCCTCCGCCCAGCTCAAGAGGATCCTCGCCGGCCTCCAGGCCGACGGCGACGAGTCTCGCCAGCTCCAGTCCCTCATGCAGCTCTGCGAGATGCTCTCCATCGGCACCGAGGACTCCCTCGCCTCCTTCCCCGTTGACGCCTTTGTGCCCATCATCGTCGGCCTCCTCGGCCGCGAGGATGCCGCCAGCCCTGACGTCATGCTGCTCGCTGCGCGTGCCCTCGCCAACCTCGTCGACGTCCTCCCGTCTTCCTGCTCAGCCGTCGTGCACTATGGGGCTATCCCCTGTTTCTGCGCTCGCCTGCTCACCATTGAGTACATGGACCTTGCCGAGCAGGTATTTCTTCTTCCCAAAGCGCCCATCTTTCTTCTTTTCCTGCTTCTACTCATTATCAGTTAGTAGCCAGCTGTGTGCGCCACCCCCTTGGTGTCATGAATGTACCTTACTATCTGCTCATCTTGCTAACTTCGTTTCAAAAATCAACCATTTCTATCTTGTTTGCCCACCGCCCCCAAGATGCTAACATTTCCTGTATTTCACGTTCTAGTCTCTACAAGCTCTGAAGAAGATCTCTCAGGAGCATCCTACTGCCTGTTTGCGAGCTGGTGCCCTAATGGCTGTCCTATCATATCTCGACTTTTTCTCCACTGGCGTTCAGGTATACTGTTAAATTCAACAGCCCCTTTCTTTCAAGACCTCAAATAGGCTTAACTTTAATTTCCCATGTTTTTGCTTCGCGCTCTTTACTTCAACTTCAATTTGTTTCCTTGGTGGACATGCCTCTAGAGAGTCGCATTGTCTACTGCTGCCAATATATGCAGGAAGCTGCCATCTGATGCATCGGAGTTTGTCATGGAAGCTGTTCCGTTGCTCACGAATCTACTAAACCATCATGATTCTAAGGTGCTTTTGAAGTCCAAACCCCTAAGTCTTACCACTAACAATTACCTGTTTGTAAAAAAATCGTTTTTAAAAATTTGTCATCACTAAGTAGTAAATACCAATCCTTTCAGGGTATATCATGTGATTTCAACCTTCTGTTTATGTACATTCCAGGTACTAGAGCATGCCTCCGTTTGTTTAACACGCATCGCAGAGGCTTTTTCGTCCTATCCAGAGAAACTGGATGAGTTGTGCAATCATGGGTTGGTTGCTCAAGCTGCTAACTTGGTGTCCGTCAGTAACTCTGCAGGACAGACATCATTGAGCACATCCACATATACGGTATATACAATTAAGTTTTCTCAAGTCCTGCGACTACGCCCTTTTCTGTACTCCTGCTAAGTTTAGATTGGACATTCTTTCAGGGATTAATCCGTCTTCTTTCAACATGTGCAAGTGGATCACTGTTGGCCGCCAAAACACTTCTTCTCCTTGGAATTAGCAGCACACTTAAAGATATACTTTCAGGTTCTAGTTTGATTGCCGGAACATCAGTCTCTCCAGCTCTGTCAAGGCCCGCTGATCAGGTGATAACATCTATCACTGGTATTATTTTGCTCTTTCTAGTGACAGCATTATGACCTTTTGTTTTTATGCAATTCAATTCGTGAGAGTGTATGTGATCAATCAATTTAGTTTCCACTATCTAGCAAGTCATCCTGCATTAAGATCTTTAGATGTTGTATTAAGCATGCTTGTGAGGAAATACTGGAACAGATACTTATTTCAAACTTGATTGAAACAAATCTGCCTATATTTTCCCTGATAGGTAGCTGCTGATATTTTGTCATCTTAATCCCTTCCTATCTATCATAACTGTGCAAGCAGTAGTTAGTTCGATGCAACCATGTCTGGGCAGGTCCGAAACAATCTTTCTTTCTTTCTTTTTTTGGGTGTGTGTATGTGTGTGTGCGTGTGTAGATGTCAACCACTAACACTTTAAAATTCATAGTTCAGCGTATGACACGCTGGCTCACTGTCATAGGCACGTATGGTCTGTCATGCCAGTGACACAGACGATAGGCAAATTTTAAAGAGTGTCATGTGCTGAAATTCCCCCATTTTTAGTATTGTTTAATGTTGTCTGCAGCTGCTTGTTGCTCTCTCACTAAGGTGCTGAAATTTCAATTATTCAAACTTTTAAGTGAGAGAGCACTTAGCTGCTCAAAGATTAATTGTTCAAACCTTGCAGATGTTTGATCCAGGTTTTATTTATACTTGCCTACTTTTCTTTGTGTGGATGGTGTTCACATATTTACTTCCAATTTTTCACCTTGCAGATGTTTGAGATCGTGAGCCTTGCTGATGATTTGCTTCCACATTTGCCTGTGGGTATCATTTCTTTACCAACATACTTCCATGTATTTGTTAAAAGTTCTTCTACAAAGAAATCTACTTCCACCAAATCAGATGGGGCTGGTTCAACAGAAAACGAAAGATCAGGTCATGAAAGGCTATTGCGTGAACACCCTGAACTTTTACAGAAGTTTGCTATGGATTTATTACCCATAATGACACAGGTTTGTGGTCAATTTCTTTTCTTGCTGATGAGTTGTAACTTCTGTTTTTAAGATAGTATTTGGGTTGCCATACTTTATGGAGTTTGCTTTTGGGCAGGTGTATGGATCAAGTGTTAATGCACCAATACGCCACAAGTGCTTATCAATCATAGGGAAATTAATGTACTACAGCTCCGCTGACATGATTCAGTCTCTGCTTGGCACAACAAACATATCCAGGTGCTAATATGAGTTTCTAATTCAAAGCCTGATTCATCTTCAGTCCTTCTAGAGAATGGTTTCATGGCATGTGAACAACATAGGCTATTATTTCTTGTACTGTCTTAGTAGAGCTTATTTTCTGATCCTTGCTACTCGATTTCCTTTGCAGCTTCCTAGCAGGCATTCTCGCGTGGAAAGATCCTCAAGTATTGATTCCTGCCCTTCAGATAGCAGAAATTATGATGGAAAAACTTCCTGAAACATTTTCCAAGTTGTTTGTGAGGGAAGGTGTTGTTCATGCTGTGGAATCACTTATATGTTCGGAATCCTCTAATGCTGTGCCTTCGCAAGTATCACCACAGGATAAAGATAACGATTCTGTTATGTGCTCACGCTCTAGACGCCAACGCCGGCGTGGGGGTGCTACGCCGACAGAAAACAGTTTAATTGATGAATCAAATACTTCCTATTCTGGGATCGGCAGCTCACCACCAAGTTCTACAGAAGTTCCAAATACCAGTCTTCGCTTCACAGTTAGTGATCGTGCAAAGTCATTCAAAGATAAATACTTCCCTTCTGACCATGATTCAATTGATATTGGCGTTACTGATGACCTTCTTAAACTGAGAACACTCTGTGCAAAGTTGAATACTGCAACTGAGAATGTCGTAACAAAAGCCAAAGGAAAATCAAAGGCCTTAAGTGCTAATCATTTTGACATCTCACATGATGTGGAGGAACAATTAGATCTAATAGTAAGTGAAATGCTTGCTGAGCTAAGTAAAGTGAATGGGGTTTCCACATTCGAGTTCATCAGAAGTGGAGTTGTTGCAGCATTCCTTGACTATTTGTCATGCGGGACATTTGGAAAGGAAAAGGTATCTGAAGCAAACCTGCCAAAGCTTCGTCAGCAGGCGCTTAGGCGATACAAATCCTTTATATCTGTCGCCCTTTCTCTTGATCGTGGAAGTAACGAAACTCCACTGACAATGTTGGTCCAAAAGTTGCAAAGTGCTTTGTGTTCATTGGAACGGTTCCCTGTTGTGCTCAGCCAGTCTAGCAGAATCGGTGTTGGAGGATCTCGTATGACCTCAGGTCTTAGTGCTCTGGCTCAACCCTTCAAGTTGCGTCTGTGTCGAGCTCAAGGTGAAAAATCACTGCGGGATTATTCATCAAATATTGTGCTTATTGATCCCTTTGCAAGTCTAGCAGCTGTTGAAGAATTCTTGTGGCCCAGAGTTCAACGCAGTGACGCTGCTTCAAAGCCTATTGTTCCATCTGGAAATAATTCTGAATCAGGCGTACCTGGTACCACTGTTGGCGCTGGTGCATCATCAACGCCTGCATCAACTCAATCTGGCAGGCGTCCAACTACAAGATCAAAGTCATCTGCTGCAAGTAGTGTTACATCTAAGAAGGATTCTCATGAGGAAAGCACTAATACTGCTAAAGGAAAAGGCAAAGCTGTTGTAAAATCAAACTCAGATGAACCCAAAGGACCTAATACAAGGAATACTTCACGCAGAAAATCTGCTTCAGAAAAAGGTTTGGAAATGAAGCAACCGCATGCTGACAGTAGCTCTGAGGTATTGTTTCGTTTGCGTTACAAATGATCATGAAAATTCTGAAAAATAAAATGGATTTAGGCGTCAATTTTGTCTACCTCTGCATAAGATTCAAGTGCTCATTTAGTTCAATCTATTCTGGGATATATACAAATAAGGAAAACATCTGGCAAATGATAAATTATAAAGAAAGACAATTTTCTTTTGTTTTTTCTCACGTAATTGAGTTTGTAAAACATCATAATGTACTATCTCAGGCTACAGCTGCATTTATGTGGAGTCTGCTGGCTTAAACAACTATTACAATGTGGAAAATGTTTTACCTTTTTGGTTGTGGTTTTGCACAAGCAGTGGTTCCAAGCATTGGAACCATATTGTTGTTTATGTGAGGACAAACCAGGCTCTGTGGCAATTTTTTAAATAAAAAACTAGGGATGTTCTGGAAGTTACATTTATGTGTTCTCATTTGGGTTCGACCAGAAGCACGGTAAGTAGCACTTTTCTATTTTTGTACATGCAGGATGAGGAGCTCGACACTTCTCTTGACATTGATGAAGCTTTAATGATTGATGACGACGACATCTCAGAGGATGAAGATGATGATCATGAGGTATTTTTTCTAAAAAACTTGTTCTTTGTATTTTGTGTTATGCAGCTTGCAATAAGTTGTATATTATATATCATTATTTCATGAGGCGTGTAAGCCAGTTTCTCCTTGTTTAAGCTCTGATTCACACAGAGATAAGTGCAAGGTTAAACAATCTTTTGCCTGTCTGACTGTTAAATCGAAGTCATCCTTCCATATAGAAGATAAAGTCAGTGGGGGCAGCCTTTTGCACATAATCTAGGACTTTTACCGGGGTTTAACATAAACAGTCTTTGTGTATATTTTGTATGCTAGCTTATTGTGATTATATAAGCTGAAGTTGCTAAACTCAACAAACCTGCTTGGAAGACAAGACCACACTAGGCCAAATTAGCTTTTTGTTGGTCCAGGATGGAGACCGTTTGCTTCCTTTTGATCTCTATATAAATAACTTCATTGAAAATTTCAGGTTCTCCAAGATGGGTCTCTTTCTATTTGTGTTGAAGATGGGGTGCATGATGTGAAATTGGGCGACACTGATGACTCTAATATTGGCTCAGCAAGTGATGGACAGACGCAGCCCTCATCTGGTTCCACTGCTAGAAACATTATGAGGGGAGCAGATGCTGCTGAATTACGTAGTGCAAGTACCTTTGGTGCACGAGGAGCAATGTCATTTGTTGCTGCAACAATGGCTGGGCTAGCTTCGGTTGGTGGTCGTGGTGTCAGATGTAGTCGAGATCGGCGTGGTCTGTCACTTGGTGGTAGCATCAATGAGCAGCACAAACTGATATTTATGGCTGGTGGCAAGCAGCTTAGCAAACATTTGACTGTGTATCAAGCTATCCAACGTCAACTGATGCTTGATGAGGATGATGAAGAAAGATTCAATGGATCTGATTTACCTAATGATGGAAACCGCTTCTGGGGTGAAGTATTCACAATAAGTTACCAGAAGGCTGATAGCCAAGTTGAGAAGGGATCCAAAGGTGGCTCCACCTCATTGCACTCAAAGTCAGATGCTTGCAGATCTATATCCGAAGCGCACAAGGCTTCTCTTTTTGATAGCATCTTACAAGGAGAACTTCCATGTGATCTAGAGAGAACAAACTCGACCTACAACGTTTTAGCACTACTACGTGTTTTAGAGGGGCTAAATCAGTTATCCTCTCGTTTAAGAGTACAGGCAGCATCTGATGATTTTGCTGAAGGAAAAATCTTTACCCTGGATGAGCTATATAACACTGGAGCGAAGGTACCTCCCGAAGAGTTCGTCAATAGTAAGTTGACACCGAAGCTTGCTCGGCAAATGCAGGATGTTCTTGCACTCTGTAGTGGCAGTTTACCTTCTTGGTGTTATCAGATGACCAAAGCTTGTCCCTTTTTATTTCCCTTTGAAACGAGGAGGCAGTACTTCTACTCCACAGCTTTTGGGTTGTCCCGTGCGTTGAATCGACTTCAGCAACAACAGAGTGATGCTAGCAATGCTGGCGGTCAAAGAGAGGTCCGGTTTGGCAGGCTACAACGCCAGAAAGTTCGTGTTTCCCGTAATCGCATTCTGGATTCTGCTGCTAAAGTTATGGAGATGTTCTCCAGTCAGAGGGCTGTTCTTGAGGTGGAATACTTTGGTGAGGTTGGGACAGGGTTGGGGCCCACTTTGGAGTTCTATACCCTCTTAAGCCATGAACTACAAAGCTGTCGGCTCGGATTATGGAGGCCTAGTTCTCCATATGATTCAGGAATGCAAATTGATAGGAACATTGCAATCCATGTGAACCCCGAAGATGACTTGTCAGGAAAAGAACCCAACTCAGATTTATCTGACAACCGCAGGCACGTGATTCATGCTCCTCTTGGATTATTTCCGCGGCCTTGGCCACCTAATATTGATGCTTCAGAAGGTAGCAAATTCTTCAAAGTCATCGAGTATTTCCGCTTGCTTGGTCGAGTGATGGCAAAAGTTTTGCAAGATGGAAGGCTTTTAGATTTGCCTTTATCAACACCATTTTACAAGCTTATACTCGGACAGGTGAGTTTAGACCCTGAATTTTCCTGGATGCAGTATTTGTTTTTATTTTGTTTGTTTTATTTTAATTTGTTCTCTCTGTATTGTCTTCCATTTTCATCATGTAATTCACAAATGATTTCTTGATACCAGGAGATTGATTTGTTTGACATAATCTCATTTGATGCCGAGTTTGGCAAAACATTGCAAGAACTGCAAGTTCTTGTTGAACGCAAGAGGTTTCTGGAATCCACCTCTTGCGTTAGTCAGCAAGTTGCAGACTTGCGTTTCCATGGTGCTCCTATCGAAGATTTGTGTTTAGATTTTACTCTTCCAGGTTATCCAGATTATGCCCTTAAAGAAGGCAAAGAAAGCACAACTGTAAGTCGAGTGTTCATTTCAGTGATCTTGTGTTTGCATTAGCTCTTGTTTTGGGGTAATAAATAGTGCTTCAATTATGTAGGTTAATATTTACAACTTGGAAGAGTATGTTACTTTGGTGGTGGATGCTACAGTCAAGTCAGGTATAGTGAGGCAGGTCGAAGCATTTAGATCAGGGTTTAACCAGGTGCAGCCTCGATATCTTTGTTTTTTGGGGAATTTTGCTCCAGGACACTCTAATTTTGTCATTTGCTATAGGACACTGGTGAGTCAATGTCATGTGGTCCCAGGTCCCACATGCCATTAACACGGTCAGTGTCCTATTGCAAATGCATCAAATTTAGTGTGTTCCGTAGCAATTTTTTCTGTTTTTAAATCATTTTATTATATGCTTTGAGTTGTATTTATTTTACTTTTATTTGGTGTACTTATATTTTAGGTCTTTGATATCTCATCCCTCCAAATATTTTCACCTCGAGAGCTTGACTACCTAATATGTGGTCATCAAGAAATTTGGGAGGTAATGGTTTGTCTCTTATCGATTTTACTTGTATTTTGTTGAATTCTACTGAATTAAACTGCATTTCTGCAGCCGGAATCACTGGTGGATAACATAAAATTTGATCATGGGTACACTGCTAAGAGTCCTCCAATTGTAAATGTAAGTAGATCCTTGCATCTTCTATATCTGAAATTCTCAATCTTGCTTCTACAAGTTTAATTCATTGATTCATCTGGTTGAGTGTAGCTACTTGAGATAATGGTGGAATTCACCCCAGAGCAACAGCATGCATTCTGTCAGTTTGTAACTGGTGCTTCTCGGCTTCCACCTGGTGGCTTAGCTGCCCTTAGCCCCAAGCTTACAATAGTTAGGAAGGTAATATTCTTGGTCTATCTTGATATGTGCTACTCTTAACATGCGCCTCATTATTATGTTTCCTGTGGTATGTGTTTTTTTTTAACTTGGTCCAACTTTTGGCTATTAGCACCCCTCAAGTGTGGTGAATACTTCAAATACAACTGGGGCAACAGAGGCTGCCGATGATGATTTGCCTAGTGTCATGACATGCGCCAATTATCTTAAACTACCCCCGTACTCCACAAAAGTATGATTCCATTCATTATTCGTCTTTGTTACCTCTCTTTTTGTGGCACTAATTCATTGCTTTTGCTATTGCTTGGGCATTCCTTCAGGAAATTATGCGCAAGAAGCTTCTTTATGCTATCCTAGAAGGCCGGGGATCATTTGATCTTTCATAAGATGAAAACTAACATACAGGGCACACCATTGGACCATCAATTTTATCCAGAGTTAGTTTCTTTGTTGCCTGTATAACATAGGTTGAGGTTACCAGCCGCTGTGCAGAAAGCATGAGGGCCAGGTCTCCCTCTGGGATATAGGTTCTGATACACATCTCTACTAGTTTCCTATGTTATCGTTACATATTATGACCTTATGACATTGAGTAATAACGATAGTCCACCTTTTGGTTTACAGTTGAATTTGCTTATGCGGTGAGCCTCGGGAAGTATGAGCAGCTCTTTCCGGTGCATTGTAAATGATAAAAGGGAGCGATAGTCACATATATTTGTCAAAAGGATGTGTTCATTGGTGATACCCTATCCTGTCGATGGAGAATTAATGTTATGTTAACAATGTATACATGTGTGATCCAATAAATGCGCGCTCTAGTGTATTCTGTTATACCTCCAGCAACTCCTCTTTGCCTTCGTATCCGATGCAGCAAATTTCGATGTACCCTGCCCTTGCACCATCTTCGATCATTTTCTTTTTATTCTATTTTTCTCATTTTTCTCTCACATTATTTCCTTTCATTTCCTATCATCTTGAACAACGTTATTTTGAAGAAATTCATGAAAATGATAAAGATTTTTTTAATGGAATGTGTGAAAAAAAATCACGAAAAGAATATGTTGAGTATCTCAAAAACTTAAAATCTTTTTCACAAAGAAAAATGATTTTGAACGGTTATAGTTGCAGATGGTCTTAGGATGGCATATTGAAAGGTGAAACTAACATAATTATTTTTTGTTTAATACAATTTTCGCACGAGACAAACTAATTTTACCCTAAATACTTGATTTATTTAATAAAAAACTTTAAAAACAAATATATTTTTTAGCCTACAAATACAGAATTTGTATTGAATTTTATGGTTCTATACATTCATACACAATTATGGTTTTTTTGTTTTGTTTTTTGAGTTTTCTTTGATCTGTGTACAGTTTATTTGGGATTTTGTGAATTTATCATATTGAAAATCATGCGGACTAGGGGAAAAGGGTTGTTCCGTTTTTTTTAGCTTGCTTTGGGGGGTGAAACGGGCTTGACGGGCAGATGGGGCCCGGTTCGGCCCGCGGGTGTTTGGATAAATCCCCCCACCCCCACCTGCACCCGCTCCGCCGCCGTCTCCGTCTCCGTCTCCATCTCGTCACCTAGGCCTAGGGTTTCGCATCAGCGATGGCGGCGGAGGGCGAGAAGAGGATGATCACGCTCAAGAGCTCCGACGGCGAGGAGTTCGAGGTCGAGGAGGCCGTCGCCATGGAGTCGCAGACCATCCGCCACATGATCGAGGACGACTGCGCCGGCAGCGGCATCCCCCTCCCCAACGTCAACTCCAAGATCCTCTCCAAAGTCATCGAGTACTGCAACAAGCACGTCCACGCCGCCTCCAAGCCCGCCAACTCTTCCGCCGACGACGCCGCCGCTGCCAACAACAACTCCACCGCCCCCGCCACCGGCGAGGACCTCAAGAACTGGGACGCTGACTTCGTCAAGGTCGACCAGGCCACCCTCTTCGACCTCATCCTGGTACGACGCCTCCTTTCGCCCGCGGCCCATCCCATCCTTCCCTCTTAGATCTGCTACTATTCCTTGGAGTTGGATCTGTTCCGGTTATACCTACCTTCTTACTTGATGCCATAGGTTGCGCTCTGATACCCCACCCCACCTCACAAGATCATCGTCGTGGGTCGTGGTCGTGGCCCCATTATATCATAGCGCGCGTGCTAGGTATCAAATTTGCTTGGTTGTACATAGATTAGGATTAATATAGATCATTGCTGTCTGATGGTTGTCTCACAGTCTATCAAGTAGATTCGATTCATTCTGTACCACAGGCCACAGCTGGGGTGCAGTGTGAGTGTGTCACGCCCCCCTTTCCATCCTCCACCAGCAACCATCGCTATGGCTAACTCTAACCTTTTTCCCTCAATGATCATCTAATATCATGACTAGTGGTTATTTCCATCTACATGGAGTTGATTGCGAATAGCGGCATCGCACTGCTGTAATCAACATTGCATGGTGATAGTTAATGTTGTCCCACTACCTAGTGCTAGCGCTTCTTGTTCAAGTCTGCTCTATAAAGATTTTGTTTTCCCCATGTAGTGTGCATTGCCTTAAGGTTTTGCTATTCCAGGCTCCTTTTATTAACATTGTGACATACCAGTCTATTGCACTACATTAGATTAGAGGTTGCTTTAAAATATTTAGTCTGCTTGTTATGAAAACTATGGTTATTCTGCCTTTTGAAACTTGTTCATATATCATTTTGATGGACATCACAATTTTGGTGGCCTTTGCATACAACTTGTAAGTTATTTCTGTATCATTTCTTTAAACCTTCTAGATGTCACTATTGTTCTGTAAATACTTGTTGCACCCACCCTGAGTTGCCTGTAGATGGCGTTGTGATTCTGTTAGCAAGCAACATTAAGCGATAGACGACGGCCATTGAGCAACCATCTGATAACATTATATTGGCACATGTTGATTGATTACTTCCAAGTTTATAGATCCTCTAGCAACAATAGGATCGGTCATGGGTACGTGCAAAAAGGGCTGCATTTGGACGTTGGAACTGCTCACACACGTGAACGGATAGGGGTGCATGGAAATTAGCAATCCACGTGCCTGAACCATGATCTAGCTTTTCACCCTCTTTGGCTCTTCTTTTTATATATAAAAAAAGTTGGTGACTTTTATTTGGAATTATTTGGAACCAACTTTTATTTGGGACCCCAATAAAAGTTGGTGACTTTTATTGGGTTTCATTTTTATTGAATCCTGATAGAGTGAAGGTGGAACCCTTTTATAAAAGGAAACCTTGTATTTCGGTCTGGAACACCGGTCCAAAGAAGCGCACAATAATAGAAATAGAGCATCATATATTCCATCTATGCCTTTCTTCCTGAAGTGAAGCTTGAACGTCCACCCTCAGATGTACCACCTCCACTTCTGCCCTGAATGCTCCACCTGCATCTGCTGTTGTTTTGCTCGCTGCGCTGTTCCGTTGGCCTGCAGTCTGCTGCTTCATTTGCACATATTGCACGTGCCCGTCGCCTCCCTGCTGCTCCACTGATGCATACAGTCGTCACGCTTTGTGACGCTGCCCTGCTTCCACCGTTGCTATGCCTCTGTGATCTCATTACTACTATGAGACATGGGCAAAGAGGCACTTATTTGCTAATATCAGTAGCTTGTGCATAAATACGTGGCACTCTTCAACAGGAAAAGAATTACTTGCTATATCTAAGTATTGAGCACATGATGTTAAAATGTTTGGTATAATTATGTTTTTTTTTCCACTGTTGAGTTTTGTGAGTCGGGTATTTTGAATTCAATGTCTGATATATCCTTTTTTGCATTTGCAGTTTGACAGTAGCACATGCCATCTTGTTGAAAATAATTTGGTATATTGTAAAGGCCGTTTCTGATTGCCTTTGTTGGTTTTCTATTCCACTGTCTCAGGCTGCAAACTATCTTAACATTAAGGGATTGCTGGACCTCACTTGCCAGACTGTTGCTGACATGATCAAGGGCAAGACCCCTGAGGAGATCCGCAAGACCTTCAACATCAAGAACGATTTCACCCCTGAGGAGGAAGAGGAGATTCGCAGGGAGAACCAGTGGGCTTTTGAGTAGAGGAGCACCGAAGCCCACCTGTTGGTGCCTGAGTCGGTCATATCTACGTTGAATCATGCTTTTACATGTCTTAATGGTTGTAATTATTGTGGAGTCACATGGTGGATTTTTGTGAACATGTTTAGCTGGTACGTTTTGAAGGGGAAACGAGAGTATTGGTGAAGCGAAACTATATGCAGGTTATATTATAAAGTGGATGCTATGCTAAAAGTTTAGTTTGATAACTACCATTGGCAGATGTGTGAATGGAATTTGGTGTGAAGCGTTGGTGGCTATGGATGGATGTGCAGGCTATTTCGTAGCCTTGTTTGTTTCATATTAAATTAAATTAGGGACGTGCGTGCAGGCGCCTGCAGCAAATAAGCCACGCAGCACAACCATGCAAAATGTCTGCTGCAAAAAAAAAAAAATCTAAAATAAAAGAAACAAAAATAAAACTATAATAAACATAAAACAAAATATATCTATGCAGAAATCGACCTCACGCAAAAAAATTCCACTATCGTGAAACATTTCTTCCATAAAATACAAATGTGGAAAAACAGTAGAAAAAAATTGAATTTTTCTATCGCTGAGAGTTTCTTTCATAAATACAAATGTGGAAAAACAGTAGAAAAAGTGGAATTTTTTCGCAAAAAATTCCACTATCGTAAAACATTTTTTCCAATAAATGAAAATGTGGAAAAACAGTAGAAATTTAGTGGAATTTTCACTAATTGAGTGCTAATTAAATAAAAAAAATAGCAAAAAATCAGAAAAATAGAAAAATATTTAAAATGGGTTGATTAGGATTTTAGAAGAAGGGATAATTGTGTTTCTGCCCCAATTTTGAAAGCTAATTGTGATTTTGCCCCTGTTTTCTAGGCTTTGTGATTTTGCCCTTGTTTTCTCAAAGTGAAGTCTCTGGTTGCCCCCATTCCGTTAATACCACCTAACGGTGTTAACTTAGCTTTAAAAAGACACATTTTCCCTTGTAGGTTTGCACATTTGCCGAGTAGAGCACTATATTCTGCATGGTTGATTCAATAGCGTTCCTTCGATTAGGGTTTTGAGTTATGTTTCTCTTGCACAAGAGTAGATTTCATATAGTACTTTAGAAAGGTTGGAGCTTAAAAAAGATTGCTATCAAAATACTATCAAAATTTTTTTGAGTTTGGTCAAAATGCTATCAAAAATAAATTCCAAATATGTTGAAATGTTTTAAGTCGAAATAGGGATAAAATCATAAACTCATTAAAAAAATGACAAATCTGCAAGGAAAAATGTGTCTTCTAAAGCAAAGTTAACACCGTTAAGTGGTGTTAACGGAATGGGGGCAAATGGAAATTTCAATGTGAAAAAACGAGGGTAAAATCACAAAGTCAAAAAAATGAGGGCAAAATCACAATTTTGCTTCAAAGTAAGGGCAAAAATGCAATTGCCCTTTAGAAGAATTATGAAATTTTTTTCTACGCAATTTGGACTCCAGTTAAAATAGATACAAAAAAAAGAAATCTAAATGGGAAAAAATGAATCTATACAACTACTAACTAGCAGCATCGATTATTGTCCGCGCGCTTGCATTCTACGTAGCACTGTTGATAAACGGCAGGCGCCTGCGCGTTTTGCTAAACCGCAGGCGCCTGCGAAATAGCAAAGCCGATTAAATTAAATTAAATGAAAGTTTGTTATTTTTGTATAAGCCAAATGGTGTAATATTTTGTAGTCATTTTGTGTGGTTTTAAATAGTTGTTCTTAGAGTTCGTAAAATAATTTTTCATAATTTTTTGAATTTTTAAAACGTCTGTTGAGAGGGTCACAAATTTACTACAGTAAAACTCAACTGAACATTAATCTGAAACAAACAAGACCTTATTCATTTGTGCTGGGGGTGGGGGGCACCTCAATTTGGAGCCACTCAAATGCACAGAGCTCTTGTTTCGCGGCTCGCTTTAGCCTATCCACCAAGTGTGGTGGGCATGGTATGGGATGGGCTTTGGCTTGCCTTGCAAATAACAAGCGAAAAAATTGGCGCCTCAGGTTGGTCGTTAAGGCGATAAGAAGAAAAGAGCAGAGAAGTTTCATAGCAGCTGCAGCTTGAGCTTGAGCTTGTTGAGCTTGGGCGGTGGCGATGGCGAAGCCTATATCCATTGAGGTGTGGAACCCCAGCGGCAAGCACCGCGTGGTGAGCACCAAGTCCATGCCCGGCTCCCGCTGGATCCGCCTCCTCACGGACAACGACTGCCGCCTCGAGGTATCTTCATGCATGCATATATACATGGACGTACGTACATGTCTCTGATGGATCCGATGCACGCAGATCTGCACTGAGAAGAAGACCATCCTCTCCGTCGACGACATCCTGGCGCTCATCGGCGACCGCTGCGACGGCGTCATCGGCCAGGCAAGTCACAAGTACATCCATCCATGGATGTTCTATATATGTTTCGTTGATGAGGAGGGGGAGGAAGGAGGAGGAGGAAGACAAGAGTAGCACTGCAGCGCTGTGAAACTGATGCATGCATGGTGCAGCTGACGGAGGAGTGGGGCGAGGTGCTCTTCTCGGCGCTGAAGCGCGCCGGCGGGACGGCCTTCAGCAACATGGCCGTCGGCTACAACAACGTCGACGTCGGCGCCGCCAACAGGAACGGCATCGCCGTCGGCAACACGCCCGTACGAACCATCATATATGTTCATATACGTTGCAAATTAATCATTTGCTTTGCATTGCCCCACTCCAAGCTTAATTAGCTTTCCTTGTCCTGTATCCTCAGGGGGTTCTGACGGAGACAACTGCGGAGCTTGCGGCGTCTCTGTCGGTGGCGGCTGCCCGGAGAATCGTGGAGGCCGATCAGTTCATGAGAGCCGGCCTCTACGACGGATGGCTTCCACACCTGTCAGTGCTGTGCTGCTGCTCAATCCTCAATTCTCTCTTATACGATATATTTTTACTACTAGCTTACATATATGATGATATATTCATCACTAGTGTAGTACTGTACGTACGTATATTGCTTATCTGAATTTTCTGACCTTACCGGGGTTGCCACACAGCTTCGTCGGGAACCTGCTCAAGGGCCAGACTGTCGGGGTGATCGGAGCTGGTCGAATTGGCTCAGCCTACGCCAGGATGATGGTCGCCTCTCTCTCTCTCTCTCTCGAAAATATTCAAACGTAACCGTGCGTGCTGCCTGTTCTTGGACTTGACCATGAAGACTCCTTCCTGCCAGATTGAGGGCTTCAAGATGAACTTAATCTACTACGACCTGTATCAGTCCACACGCCTTGAGAAGTTCGTCACAGGCATGCCACTTGATTACTCTTGCCTTTCAGTATAATTACCGACCTGCAAAGCTTTTCGATTGGTGGAAGAAAACATAACTAAACCATGATGGGCCATCTCCTCTTTGTTTAATGCACAATATATGCAGCGTATGGGCAGTTCCTGAAAGCAAATGGTGAGCAGCCTGTTACGTGGAAGAGGGCCGCCACCATGGAGGATGTCCTCAGGGAGGCTGATGTGGTCAGTCGTCCTCACCCTCATTGATCAATACTATGTATCTCTGTGTTAATGATCATAATCATTATACCCAATGTTTTTAAGAAAAAATCTGGCAAAAGCGGGTAGAGAGATCGGTGTACGCATACATGCAACCTTATCGCTGAGATCAAAAATCATGAAGATCGAGCTTGTGTCTGTTTGACCCTTGCTGATACTAGAAAACTCTCTGTAATTTATGACAAAAAAGAAATATAGATAGTTTGATATGTCATTTTGTTTTATCTCATAATTATGTAAAGTCAAAGAATAAAAGATTATTTAGCTCCATTTGAAGGGGAAAAAAATGAACACTGAATGTTGCAAGCCTTTTGCCTTGGTTGGCAGATAAGTCTGCATCCTGTGCTGGACAAGACCACCTACCATCTTATAAACCCGGAGAGGCTGGCCATCATGAAGAAGGTTAATTCATTAATCAATCTACATCATACGTTATCTCACAGCTAATTCCACGCAAAACATTATATTACACAAAATTTAGAGGTTAATTTAATACTTGGTTGATGATTGACGACTGCAGGAAGCAGTTCTTGTGAATGCAAGTCGAGGGCCGGTGATCGACGAAGTTGCGCTAGTGGAGCACCTCAAAGCTAATCCTATGTTCCGTGTTGGCCTCGATGTCTTTGAGGTAACTACTAATTAGTGCTAATTAACTGCATCTGCATGCATATATGCGATCTAGCTGCTGCATGTTCCATGCATCTATGTAACCAATTTGAGCTATATAGCTAAATCGATATATATGTGTATCTCGTCTCTTGTTGAATCGTTTGAAGAGCACCCTAATATATACTATACTAAACTATGCATGTATATACTGAACAGGAAGAGCCTTACATGAAGCCAGGGCTGGCCGAGATGAAGAACGCCGTGGTTGTACCTCACATTGCATCAGCCTCCAAGGTACGCACGCACGTACGCACTTAATTATGCATGCTTTGCATCACCATTCACCAAGGATTGAGGCGGGACAGACAGGCAGGCACGGTGGAATTAATTAATTGCCTGTCATACCTACACCTAGCCATGTTAATTAATCTCTCTTAATAATATGTATTGGCTCTCCGATCCAGTGGACACGTGAAGGAATGGCAACACTTGCTGCTCTCAACGTCCTTGTAAGTCTCTTGCTGTCCCTGGTTATCTAATCATCTCCGTTCGAAGCTGTACATAAATGCACATTTTATAACACTAATATACTGTATATTCTATTCATCTCTATAAATTTTTTTTCACACTTAATTTACCCTACACTTTAAAGAATTCAATTCTCTTAGCAAACATTCTATTCTTGTACACTTTATTTTACGGCTTGCATTTTGACGAGCCTGCGGGGGGGATGAAATGCAGGGTAAGATCAAGGGGTACCCGATGTGGGGAAACCCCAACCTGGTGGAGCCCTTCTTGAAGGAGGATGCTACACCGCCAGCTGCCTGCCCTAGCATCGTTAATGCCAAACAACTCGGTCGGTGCATCCCCATCTATATATCTACACACACACAGAGAGCTACTTTACCCGCCAAATTAATCGCTACTCGCTCGGCTCGATCCATTGTACAGCAGCAGCAGCCGCCCTCTCATCTGGACTTGTGTTAACTTGCAGGTCTGCCGTCTTCCAAGCTTTAAAGTGTCGATCGATGTTGATGTTGATGTTGGTGATGGATCCAGTTTATATGTATAGAATCTATATATATATCATCAAAATAGCTTCTAGCCAACTATACGTACACACACACATATATCCATACTGTTAATTTGGATGACTGGCGAGCATGAGACAGCGGGCGTTCCCTACGAGGTCGGGGCTTCATCGAATTATCGTCATGTAAATCAATGAGTTGTCTGCAACACTGTGCTGAATCAGGTCCACTTCAATATATATAAACACTATGCCCTCTCCGTACGTGTTGTGCACCCGGAGATGACTATGGAATTAATCATGTTTTGGCGCATTGTTTACAAAGCTAATTAATTCCATTCCGAAGGTGGAACGTTGGATGGCCTTATATATACTTGTGTATAGTATGTGCGTTGGAACATCTGGAAGGAGCTAGCTAGCGCGCGTAGCAGGAGAATTTTTAACATGGATCGATCGATCGATCGTCGATCAGAAGGAAATTAATGCTTGGCAGGGTAGGAACAATGGTAGCTATATATGTATATATGGAGTAATTCAACGAAGAAGGAACGTACACTTGATTAATTCTCTTAATGAGACGCACACGTAGGGCATAGTACGCGTACATACACTCTATGCATGCATGAGCTAGCTAGCTAGGTAGAGAAATTAACCTTTTAAAAAAAAAAGAGCAGTCGCCCCACCTCCATTTCCTTACATAAAGAAACGAAAGCACCAGTCTTTACATCAAGTTTAGCACGAATCATAACAACCAGCAACAGAGGAGGTATGCCATACCAAGCTCTGAGCTGCCAGCCAGCCAGCCAAAAGCGATCAACAAGGCACAAGGTACTAACAAAAAAAAGACAGAACAAGCTGGATAAAGTCTCTCCCCAGAATACTCTAAGGTAGAGAAATTAACTAAATCACATGAGGAATTAATAATGAATTAATGGATGCATGCATGGCCATGGATCGATCGAGGCAGCAAAATTTAATGTATGTGATAAGGATCGAGTACGTAGGAGAAAACATCGATCTAGTATCATACTGTATAATAACTGGACTGGACACTGGAGTGTATGAAAGGTGCATGGGTGGGCTAGGTGAGGAGGGCCTGGATGTAGTTGTCGTAGACGAAGTCGGCGAGGATCCTGTAGGCCTTCTCGGTGGGGTGGTAGCTGTCCCAGAAGAGGTGGTCTTCGGGGTGGGGGCACACGGCGGAGGTGAGGCCGTTGCAGAGGACGGACACCTCGAGGAGGCCGGTGCCGCAGCAGCCATGGGCGGCGTCCTTGAAGCCGTAGGCGCCCGGCCGCGTCATCATGTCGAGCAGGAAGCCGTAGATGTCCATGAAGACGAGGCGCGCGCCCGGGTGGCTGCGGCGCAGCTCCTCCATGCTGCGCGCGAGGCCGGCGTTGAACATGCCGGCCACCTCGTTGTGCGGCGCGGAGCAGGCGCGGGCGGCGCCGCCCGACAGCGTGCGCTGCGAGGGCACGCAGCCGATGGGCGGGATGCCGATGACGGCGATGCGGCGGGCGCCGGCGGCGAGCAGCGACTCGAGGAAGGAGGCGCCCTGCGACACGAGCAGCTGCGCGTAGGAGGCGTGGTCGTAGGTGCTGCGCGCGCGCATGGTGAAGTAGGTGTTGGCGACGTCGTCGCTGCCGGCGCACACCGCGAAGATGCCCTCCGACATGATGCGGTCCACCCGCGCGTCCCCCGCCGCCGCCCGCACCTTCTCCCTGTACTCCCCGAACAGCCGCAGCTGCTCCGGCATCGAGATCACCGACGCCAGCTGCGACGTCAGCGGGTCCAGCCCCGTGCCCCCCGACGCGAAGCTCACCCCCGTCGCCAGCTCCTCCGCGCCCAGCTCCGGCGTCGACAGGTACGCCGGCAGCAGCTCCTTCAGCCCAAGCCGGGAAGCTGCGTGCACCCATCAGTGCATGCATGTCATCACATACGTACCATCATGTACGTGCATCATGTCATGTCTCCATCTATCTTATCTTTTAGAGTCTTCTAGAGTGAAGCGTGAAAGAATTAATCTAGAGCTGCCCCCAAATGCACGCCAATGTATATGCCATTGAATGCGGAATTAATGCTGAACGATATATATTGTGGGATTAATTGGGTGATCAGTATATCCACCGCACCGCTGGTACGTACTATAGTCATCACTCCACAGTGGCCGCACTGGTGGTGATGAGTATATGCATGCATGGGAGGGTAGCTGCATGTGATATACATATACGTACGTACGACGTACGTACGTACGTGAATGCATGCATGCATATGTGCACTGGCATATATAGCATATGTACGTATATGATGACTCACCGCACCGCTGGTACGTACTATAGTCACTCACTCCACAGTGGCCGCACTGGAGTGTGATGAGTATATGCATGCATGGGAGGGTAGCTGCATGTGATATACATATACGTACGTACGACGTACGTACGTACGTGAATGCATGCATGCATATGTGCACTGGCATAGCCATAGCAAATGTACGTACCGATGAAGTCGGTGGGTATCCTGCCGTTGCAGAAGCGGCCGGTGGGGCGATGGTCTCGCTGGAAGTCGTGGCCGTAGGGAGGGAAGTCCGCCTTCACGATCGTGTTGATGCCGTTGTTGTTGCCCGGGTCCACGATCGAGTCGCCGAACACCACCAGCGCCGGAGCCCGGGGGCCGGGCTTCCCGGCGCCGCCGCCCCCTCCAGCTCCGGCCACCGCCACCTGCATCAACACGGCCACGGCCACCGCCACCGCTACCGCCATAGATCGATGAAAGCTCTAAAAGTGTATATAGCTAGCTAGCTACGTGTATATGGCCGTTGCGTTGCCATTGGCGCCTCTGCCTCTGCCTTGCCTGGCTTATATATATATGCAGGGAGTCCAGTTCTGCAGGCTGCATATGCACATGCATGCATGTACTGTGTGTGTGGCCGGGCCGGCTCACATGGCCGAGTAAATGCCTTGCACCCACCCACCACAACGCCCCCCAGCTCCCTAGCTCATTCATTGCACTGGCACTCCACCTCCATCCATTGCTCTCTTCCTCCCGGCTCCCGCCCTACACCACCATCAATGTATGCATCAAGCACGCAGCGCACAGATCCATCCGCATATGCAAGCAACCTTAATTATCCCGCACAATTTCTCCATCAATTATTCTTTTTTTTTTTGAAGATCAGCTTACGCTGATTGTTTCATTAAAAGGAGGATTGACGTTTACAGAGACTTACAGAGAGCCTGGTAGCAGAACAGGCGAGAAACAAGAAGGGAGAAACAAAAAACGCACACACACACACACCAGCCCGGCGCTAACACCATGCAGGGCTAGGGGATCTCTTTATGCTGATTACTCGCTAAGAAGGGCAGCCATCCCTGTCGCCGACCACAACTGATGCTCCGCGGTCCAGTCCGCAAGTAGCTGATGATGTTGCCGTACACGTCCTTCGAAAATACGCCTGTTACGTTCGCACCAGATTACCTAAAGTGTCAAGATGATGATGGTTCCGACTCCTTTCGCCATGTCTTTGGGGACGTGGGCTAGACGATCATCCTACCAATGTTGGATTGAGGTCGTCTGTGACCATGCCGACGGAAACAACACCTGATGGCCAGACTGCGTCTCGACGACGGTCCAAAAGGATCTGGAGAAGTGACATTCTAGAAACAGATGAGTCATGGTCTCTAGCGAAGTGTAGCAGAGAGGGTAAAACTGATTGTGTGGCCAACCCCATCGCTGAAGGTGATCTGCAGTCCAAAGCCAATGTTGCACCAACAGCCAGCTGAACACCTTGCATTTCATCAGTGCCTTAGGTTTCCAAATCAACTTAGGGAAAAGCAATATGGTTGACCCCTGGAACTGTATGCGGTACGCCGAACGCGCTGTGTACTCACCAGAGCAAGTACATCTCCATTTGATGCAGTCCTCCTAATCTTCCGTTAGGGCAGGTGCATGGGCCCTCAGCGTCCGCCACAATTCAAAGAATTCCCCTACCAAGTGAGTATCGATCAAAGGCCCTAAATCTCGGATTCGGGATTTTCCCAGCACCACGTCCGCCACCGACACACCTTGCCTTTGCGTCTGGCGAAAGAGACGCGGCACAATCAAGCCGAGCGGCGTTGGGCCCACCCAAGGCGTAGTCCAGAAACGCGCTTTAGTCCCGTCTCCCAGATACACTTCGATGGACGCATTGAAGAGAGCTAAATCGGATGCATCGCACGTCGGCTGTATTCCTTCCCAGCTGTCGGTGTCTGGGAATCGCGCTCCTGGAGAGCAGCGGGTCCACGGACCGGCAGACGAGTTTGTAGTTGGTGTGAGGCCCAACGACAACCCTTCTCAGCAGCCCGAGTGGCGACCGAGCCTACAGGGGCTCAGGCCGCGCGGTCTTCCCGGACTAAACCTGACGCGACTTGGTGATCCGTGTACAGATCTTTCGTACAATGGAAAGACGGAGAGAAAAAATACGAACCGTAAAGACACAAGCGATTTACTCTGGTTCGAGCCCCCACTGCCGGGTAACAGCTCTACTCCAGTCTTGTTGATTATATGGTGGAGAATCAGTACAGAGGTGCCGAGATCGGATCTGGAGGCGCCGATCCCGAGCTTACAATGGTGACGGCTAAAGGCTAACGCTACTTGTGGAGGAAGCTTCGGATGCCGATGTTGCTTGTGCTTGGACCAGGTGGAATCGGATCAGGGATCTCGAGTGTTGAGTTCGCTGTCCCTTCCAATGTCCAGGAATCCTTCTTTTATAGACGCCGTGAACCGCCCGAGGCTGATATGGCGGGCCCCGCGCTGGTCTTTACTTTAGTGGCGAGGTTCTTGTCTCGTTCTAGGGTCCTGTCGGGTCTCGAGCCTGCAGGGAGAAGCTGGTCGGGTTAGTACTGGACACGTGTTTGTCTTAACATACCGGTTTAGATGAGAGAACTTCTTTAGGGAGAAAGCACTTTCCTTTTATCCCCAATACAGTCTTGACTGGACCGAGCCAGCTCCGCGCCACCCGTTGGGGGCGTCGCGTAGCGTAACAACCATCTGCTGCCTGCCAAAGAGGGCTAACGACAAGACGGGCTGTCCGCGTGTCTTTTCCCGGGCTATAGATCTCTCGGGAGATACAGTGCGTTCCCGGTCAAGGTCGGATAAAATGTGGTGGGACATGGTACTTGTCGCCATTTGCCTGCGGGGAAGCGGATTGCCCGAGGGACCTTCCCCCGGGCTAAGGATAGCCCGGGAGGCATATGGTGCCGCAGGGTTTGACTCGGTCAAGCCCGGGGCAGTCGCTGCCGGGTTAAACACTTCCGCCAGTACGGCCAGGAACAGTCTCTCGGACTCTCGTGCGATGGGCCCGTACGGAATCGGCCCAAGACCCGTCTCAGGATGGGCCATTTACCAATCACCAACACCAGCCGGTTCCCTCTCGGTGCCATTGCAGCCAAAGCCAACGTAGCCGCAAGGCTCGCCCTGCACAAGACAAGTCAGGCAGGCCTAAACCTCCTACTTCCTTTGGTGAGCAGACTTTGGGCCAATTAACTTTGCATTTTCCACCACTGAGGTTGTCATTTCCAACCCATAAGAAGCGCCTTCGAACCTTATCGAACTCACGCAGGAAGGAGGCCGGAGCCTGCATGGCCGTCAACATGTAAATCGGCAGCGCACTCAGCACAGAGTTCACTAAGATATGGCGACCACCGACCGAAAGCATGCTTGACTTCCAACCCGCAAGTCGAGAGGCTACCCTATCAAGGATTGGTTGGAAGTCCATACGCCGAAGAAGAGGAAGTCCTTGATAGCGCACCGGAAAGGACTCCACTTTCCTAGGGAAATTTCTTAGAATGTGGTCTAAGGCTACCGCTGCGCATCTGATGGGCACCACTGAGCTTTTGACCATATTTACCCGCAACATATTCCAGCTACCAACATATTCCAGCTACCAACATCTGATGGGCATCAATTATTCTAGCTACCAACATATTCCATACGTGATAACATGACAGTACTACATGCATACACACACTATATATTTCATCAAAATACATACACACACGCATATATGCTAGCTAGCACTACGATTTCACCATTAATGAAGGCAAGAGACGAGCAAGGGCCGAACCACGAGGATGGATTTAATTTCCACATGGAAATGATGTACATGTGAATAGCCATCGTATATACACGCACACAAAACACACACGTACTAAGATCTATACGACACAAATCAAAGTGGGTCTAATGGTTCCTAAATTGTGTGCACGTAACTCTATGTACATGTCAAATGTTTTTTTTTTCAGAAACGAAAACCGGAAAGGATGGCAAGGAGCAAATTTTTTGCTTGGCTATGCTGTTAAGGTATGATCTCCGCCACCAAATCGTGCTCCAAGATTCGGGCTTTGTCTCCACATGCACTCACATGCTCTTTTACACACAAAAAATACCCTCAATTTTTGGAGAAATAATTATAAACATTATGTTCCTTCCTTCTACTCACCCCTTTCCTTCTCCCCTGCCGGTCCGGGCCACACGACATTAATTGAGCAAAGAATCTATGGGCAAGCAGCGCGATGACTCAACGATGTGCTTCAAGATTCGCGCTCAAACCACTCATCTCCTCTTACATTGACTTTTTCCAAAGCCCTCGCATTTTCAATTTTTATGCAATAATCCGTTCCTCCTTCCTCTTCTCTCTTCCCTCCACAACGGTTAGCTGGTCGCCACCTACCCGTGCCACTACCAGCAATATCTGCCCTCACTGGTGCGCGGCCACGCTATCTCAGCCTCGCGTCATCGTTCTGAGCCGGACTTGTGTTGCGTCGTCGGGTCGTGCGACATGGTCATATGTTGTCAGGGGTGGTGGTCATCGACACTGACAGTGGCAGGTGGTGGCCGGCTCGGGAGAGGAGGAGGAAGAAGGACCTGATTGCATTTTCAGAAAAGTTTCAAAAAAGGCCGTCGAGACTAAGAAGCCGTGGAGCTTACTATCGACGGTTTTATAATGGCCGTCGAGATACGTATTACAGTATCGACGGGTCGGTGATGGCTATCGATTGAAGTTTGGGCACCCGAAACTATCTCCTTTTCCTGTAGTGAGTACTACATGCATACACACACTATATATTTCCTCAAAATACGTACACACATATATGCTAGCTAGCACTACGATTTCACTATTAATGAAGGCAAGAGACGAGCAAGGACCGAACCACGAGGATGGATTTAATTTCCACATGGAAATGATGTACATGTGAATAGCCATCGTATATACACGCACACAAAACACACACGTACTAAGATCTATACGACACAAATCAAAGTGGGTCTAACGGTTCCTATATGTGTGCACGTATCTCTTAAGTACATGTCAAATGTTTTTTTTTTTTCCAGTAACGAAAACCGGAAAGGATGGCAACATAAAAGGGAGCAAATTTTTTGCTTGGCTATGCTGTTTAGGCATGATCTCCGCCACCAAATCGTGCTCCAAGATTCGGGCCTTGTCTCCACATGCGCTCACATGCTCTTTTACACACAAAAAATACCGTCAATTTTTTAGAAATAATTATAAACATTATGTTCCTTCCTTCTACTCATCCCTTTCCTTCTCCCCCGCCGGTCTAGGCCACACGACATTAATTGAGCAAAGAATCTATGGGCACGCAACGCGATGACTCAACAACGATGTGCTTTAAGATTCGCGCTCAAACCACTCATCTCCTCTTACATTGACTTTTTGCAAAGCCCTCGCATTTTCAATTTTTATGCAATAATCCGGTCCTCCTTCCTCTTCTCTCTTCCCTCCACAACGGTTAGCTGGTCGCCACCTACCCGTGCCACTACCAGCAATATCTGCCCTCACTGGTGCGCGGCCACGCTATCTCAACCTCGCGTCATTGTTCTGAGCCGGAGGTGGTGGTCATCGACAATGACAGTGGCAGGTGGTGGTCGGCTCGGGAGAGGAGGAGGAAGAAGGACCTGATTGCATTTTCAGAAAAGTTTCAAAAAAGGTTTTTATAAAATTATCACCTGAGGGCCGTAGAGTGAGCACAGATCTTGATGCAGATCGAATGATTATGAAGATACATGTAATCGTATGTATCTGGGGAAAGTACGGAACCTCGTGGCGGTTGCAAATAGGGGATACAATAGTCCAGAGGAATTTGCTATTTTACCACTCATAATATTTTCAGTTGATTCATTCATTCGCCTCTCCTTCTGTCTGCTGATATGTGCGGTCATCTATGTCAATGACGGTGAATCACCATGGATACAATAAAATCCACTTTAAAGAGAGGCAAGGTCACCGGTTGTTTCCTCAAAAGAACATCTTCTGGCTTGTGCGCTTCGCAGGAGATGCGCAAGTCACTATTATATTGCCACACATGACGGAAGATATATAGTTTTTACTGCTTAATTTCTTTCATGATCTTTACCTATGTTTTGTGAACTTAATTAATCCTACTTTTCTTAAACTACGTGCAGTACGTACGTGTCTTTTCTGGATTATCCAAATCGATGGTGGTTATCGTTGCAAATCGATGGCGAGAAAATCTAGCGGTGAAAGCCGGGCGGGCTGCGCAATGTGGCCCACCAGGGCGTCAGGCCCAGGCCCTTCTTATAAATTGCCTGCTGGCAGCAATTAGCTAATGAAAAAGTCCACCTTGCTTTCTTCAACTATTGCAAAAGTTTGGTTTTACCCCCTCAACTCTAAAACCGGGTATCCAACTGTCAGACCCGAATTTGTAAGGCAATCTAGGACCTTTGTGCAGGCTGCGTTAGGCTAGGATAGGCTAGGATCTTGCTAAAGCAATACAAATTTAGAAGGAGCTGAATCATTTCATACAGAAGTTCCACGAGAACACTTTATTACATATAATAGTTGTCTTTCAAAGTACACAGAGGCTCCATTTTTCTTGGGGGACTGTTTAGGTCAAAGTTTTCAATACAAAAGGCGGAACCCATATCAAGGCCCGATACAACGGAAAATCAAACAAAAGGGGGCAGCACTTCCGAAGCTATATGTTCCATAACCCAAAAGAGGCAAGCGACTGGAGTTATCGTATAGCCCGCCATCTGTCATCCTCCTGGTGATCCTCCTCGTCAAGAGGCTCGTAGGCGTCGTCGTCCTCGCCATCTCCTAAAAGATTTCATGTAGGCGAGGGTAAGCACACCATCCGTGCTTGCGAGCCAATTCTCTCACCTGATGCAAATAATGCTACTATGTTTTTTGGTGGAGGTCGGGTTATTTTTTTTGCGATAAATGCCAATTTATAATACCATAATAATTGAAAACCTAGGACTTAGCCATTTTACAAAACAAAGACGCATTGTGCTATATATGCGATTCAAATCATCATCAGGGGTATTTCAACAACATGGCAACGCCTCGTGCTCCCATGTTTTTTGGTGGAGGTCGGGTTATTTTTTTGCGATAAATGCCAATTTTATAATACCATAATAATTGAAAACCTAGGACTTAGCCATTTTACAAAATAAAAAAACAAAGACGCATTGTGCTATATATGCGATTCAAATCATCATCAGGGGTATTTCAACAACATGGCAACGCCTCGTGCTCCCATGTTTTTTGGTGGAGGTCGGGTTATTTTTTTGCGATAAATGCCAATTTTATAATACCATAATAATTGAAAACCTAGGACTTAGCCATTTTACAAAATAAAAAAACAAAGACGCATTGTGCTATATATGCGATTCAAATCATCATCAGGGGTATTTCAACAACATGGCAACGCCTCGTGCTCCCATGTTTTTTGGTGGAGGTCGGGTTATTTTTTTGCGATAAATGCCAATTTTATAATACCATAATAATTGAAAACCTAGGACTTAGCCATTTTACAAAATAAAAAAACAAAGACGCATTGTGCTATATATGCGATTCAAATCATCATCAGGGGTATTTCAACAACATGGCAACGCCTCGTGCTCCCAAACACAGCGGATCCAAGCCATCCCAGTGGACATGGTCTCCGAACAAACAGGCAGACTGGCACCTCGTACTGTCTCCAACAGGCAAGATCATACCCTCGCAAGGCGTATGTCTTCTTTAGTGGCGGTAGACTCACCCTCTCAGCGAGGCGTGATCCTCTTGAGCTCAACTAAGGAAAGGATCCTCGGATCCTCATATCATTAGAGGGTAATAATCATTGTCCAGAGGACAGAACTTCACACTCAGGCAAACCTGACACCCAAGTGCATGAGAATTCTCCCGTCTATACCAATTATGTTGATAGTCGGGATTTAGCGATCAGCTATACCGTTACCCCGTTGATAGCTAGGCTATACCGTTGTAACATTAATAGGATCAATCCGTCATGTCCATACCGTAAACGTTGATAGGCAAGGATCAACCCATTTTGACCTAGACAGCCATGGCTAAGCAATTTTCAAGTGATTTATTAATCAGAGGTAGTATAACAAGGCCTTATGCAACAAATAACAAGTTGAGAGTAAATTTCAAGGATGGGATTGGTGCTTATTAGAACAATTACATAAATTGGTGAGTAACTAGACACGTACTTAGTTGCAAATAAGTAAACCAGTAAAGTAAAGCATGCACATTTTATAGCATTAAACGACATAATCATATAGGTTTTTCCTTTTTTTATATATATTTTCCTTTTTTATATAGCATTAAACTAGCATTAAGCATGCCATATGATTTTCCTTTTTTATATATTTTTTGATTTTCCTTTTTAATGTTTTTCTTTATTTGTTTGGTTTCTTATGTTTTGTCCTTTTTATAATATTTTCTTTTTTTGACTTTCCCTCTTTTTTTCCCCCAATTTTGTCTTTTTTTTCGATTTTTTCTAATTTTTATGATTTTTCCACCAACAACTAGACATGTGGGTTACCATGTGACAGCCACATCAGCGCTTAATGGCAACGTAATTGCCACGTCAGCACTTAACGGTTGCCCTAACGGTTTTGGAGCAACCGTGCAAACAGAGACAAGTTTAGGGGGTGAGAAAGTAAAACTCAAGTTCAGGGGGCTACGTGAGAATCACTGCAAGTTGAAAGAGCAACAGTACAATTTTCTCTTAATTATATATGGATAGCCACATCATTCTACGTAGATATAGTAGCTATTGATGGAATGGAACCGTAGCGTGCTGACTGCATAGTGCATACGCGTGTGTATCCCGTGTGGGTGCATCTCCTACAGTCCTACTGACTGTTTGTTTGTAATAGCAATTAGCAAGAGTGGGTGCAGGCGTTCCATGCAAGAGGGGCTGCAAAGCAAGCAGCATCCCGGCCCCAGCCACACGACACGACACAAGAGAGAAGAGAAGAGAGATAGATCGATGCACCAAATTAAAGCCGTACGTACGTGCAGTGCCTCGTCCTCATGTGGGGATCCAATGCCAATGCGTACGTATGTGTGTGTTGCATCTGCATGCCCCCAAATCCCAATGGCAATCCCAATCCCCAAGTAACCCCACCTCACCTTTTCACCTCTTCCCTTTTCTTTGCTGCTGCTTTCGCAGCTCCTCTACATGTATGTATAACTAGCTGAGTTAGCGCGCCCGTGGCGCGCCGTCGTGCCTAGCCATTAGTCTGTTGCTTTCAATTTAATTTAAAGATAAACACTAAGTAACAGTACAGCTTGGTCAACTAAATTTCAGTGCCGTGTAGTGCTTCTACCCGAGTATATACACGCTTCAAAAAGTCAGTAGAAATAAAATTAACTGTTCCTTCGGCTACACCTGCGTAAGATGAGAAATACAATAAAATTTTTCCCTCACATAATCTTGCTCTATTTCCGCAATTAGCAATCCTTTGTATAATCTGACTATCTATCATACAGCATGACACACTATTGATTTTAAAAATAATGGTAGTCTAGCACATAAATGATGAAAAATCCATAGTAACCCAAGCATTAATGGTGATGCGCAGTTTCTATTCCTGTTTGTATTATCAACTGGGAAAATGGAGCCAATGTGTTGATGCAACTTTTAATAAATAGAGCAGAAATAAACCGTGGCATCTTGTACAAAAGAAACATGTCATACTCTAATATATAACAGGTCCACACTTGATTCAATTCATAATAACCTGCAAGGGAATAGACAAATCACATATATAATCCATATATACATAAGTCTGTTTTTAGAATTCGTAAACCAGTGTGGAAGGCGTAGTAATATATCATCACTGTTTTATATGTACCTCTCAACATGCAATGAGATGGTTGTTTTTTATTACGATTCATGAGCTTTTAGTGGGTTCCAATCGTTTCGAGTCTTACGCCTTTGAGCTCCTTTTAGTTTTGTTGCTTGAAAATGCTGATCAAAATTAACACCCAGCCACCTATGAGTGGCAGTATATTAGCATTAGTAAACAATAACTCAGTAAGATGTCAAACTAAGAAACTAATTTATAATGTGGCAAAATTAATTCTCCTTGAGAGAAAACATAAAACTGTACATGCATGTATATGAGGATGCGGCAAAGAACATGGTTGTATTAGTATCGTGTATGTGGATAGCTTGGATTTTAGCAGACCTAACAATTACTATTCACTAATTACTATGGGCACTGCTCTGTTGTGATATAAATCTTCTGTAAACATGCTAAAATCTTGAGCTAAGAGGCACCGTAGAATTATTGGTTCCACGGTCATGTCAAAATTTAACTCTAGAGAGACACCAAGAAGGAAATGAATTAACATAATTAGATAATTGATTTTTTAGCAAGGCAGATGTTAGATAACGAAAACAACCGTAAACAGGGAACATTTATGTGCTTGCTCTATGTCAATGGTAGGAATGGTTGAAAGACATATTTCGTATGGCTAAGAAATAAAATCAGAAAAAGAAAGAAAGATGACATTGTTAAATCCTAATGCATAGAAGGTACCAAACTGAGCCAGAGGACAGGTAGGATTAAGACATGATCAGATCAATATAATCATATCATATAATCATAAAGGATAAAAATAACAAAAGTCTCATTAAACAATAGGAAAAAATCTATGGAAAAGAGAAGCACCTTTGTTGTTTTTCCCAATGAAATACTGAGGCGTGAGACAACTGAAATCCACACTATGCAACTATGAAATATCAGTAAACAGGTGAGGATGCTGATCAGCACAACAGGTGAGGATGTTGATCAGCACTACAACTTTAAATAGGACATTGTCCTTTTTCTAGTTTACGCAGATCATGCCTTGTTCTTCACCTCTTCCCTTTTCTTTGCTGCTGCTTTCGCAGCTCCTCTACATGTATGTATAATGTATATATACGCGCCTTTCGATTGTTCTCAGCGATAAAGAATTAGTCTAAAAAATAACTAACATTTCGGTATGGTTCGAATCAGTACCCCATTAAAATGTAGAGGCTAATTTTTTTTAAAAAAAATTAGACCTGATCATCTGTCGGGTTCAGGCGGGTTCGGATCGGGTTGTTCAAAACCAGACCAAAAATTGGCCGGCTCGAACCCGAACCTGACCCGATGCACCGAGTCACAAATCCGAGCCCAAACCTGACTCAAAACCGAAAACCCGAACCCGCACGACTAATTTTGCAATGTTTTCAAGCACGAACCCGACTCAACCCGACGGTCAGGCTTCAAATCAAGGCCCGACCCGACCCGATGCACTGGTCGGGCCGGGTACATCGGGCCGGGCTACCCATGAGCAGGTCTAGTCAATATTGTGAAACCTATTTATTTTTAATACCTAAATATCTTGATGGGCCCGTACCATGCAATTATACTTGTGGTTCCATTAAGCTTTATTTTCATTTTTTAATTCATGAACCATATACTTTAATTATTTTTTTTTGAAGTCTTCTTTATCCTTTGTCCTCATTATGTATTAATTATTTATTATGTTTTTGTGTAATATTTAAATCTTTTCATAGAATACTAGGATGAAATTACGGCTCAATTCCATAATAATTTGGCTTTATAGGATTTTTAAGCTAACTACAAAAGCTAGAATGAAAGAAAATATTTAGAAATGGCTAAATGCTTTTATAGTTCATACAATAAAATTTATTTCAACAGCCCCATTATTCTTAATTCATATTTAGTTAAACCTATTTATATTTAACGTCTAAATCTTTTTATGGGTTTTTTATCATAAAACTATGGTCAAGGTTTGTATTTTGTAGCTTTTTTTTTTGTAGTGCCTAATTTTTTATAAACCTTATCATTGAATTGTGGTCCTATTTTGTAAAGGTTTTTTTATAATTTTTTAATTTGCCACAAAAAACTAGAATAAAAGAAAAGAATACATTATTTCTTAATTCATTTTTGTACTAAATCTAGACTTCTTAGAAATAGCTAACTCTTTGTGTACCCTTACCATGATACTATGTCTTTTGTGTACCCTTAGAGCATCCTCAGGAGGCACTTTGTCAACTCGGCCGGCATCATCAAGGCAGGCTGCGCGGGAAATTTTTTTGAAATCGCAAGACTACAGGGCCATGATGCAACTGGAAAAAATTGATTAGGGCGTTGATGCAGGGGACTTTAGCTCCCCTACTGGGGATGCTCTTACCATGTACTATGTCCCCTTTTTTCTCTACTTTTTTGGTATTTTAAATGGCGTGGGGGATTCAAACCCCAGTCTCAGAGCCATTGCTAGCCCACCTAACCAACTCAAACTCACCAGCTGCTTGAGGTTGACATGGAGGAATTAAAGGAAAAAAGAAGAAAAGTGGGAGCGGCCGGGGGATTCTAACCCTAAGCTCCGAACCTAACGCTAGCACTTTTAACCAACTGAGCAATCGACACGTGTTGTTGCCTTTCTTGTGGATTTTTTATATATAAAAATCGCAAATAGACGGCTGGGATGGAACCAACGGCCGTGATCGGACACTGCCATTTTTCCGCCGACATGTCACATAAGGACGACTTGCTAGCGCCTGTTATATAGATAGATAGATATTGTTATGCTGCTACTGATATGCGTTGTAGCTGGAACATCATATATACATGCATTGATGCATGGTTGTCTTATCCTCTTTGAGAGCAAGGCAATGGACGGGCATGCTGTATAGACATGCATGGTTCTGTCTTTACGATTCTTGCCCTCGAATAAGCGTCCTGTATGTGCTGTATGCTCTGCGCTGTCCATCGATCTGTGCTGTACATTGAACGTGATAGGATGCCAAAGATGCCCTCTCCTCTCCTCTCTTCTCCTCTCCTCTCAATTCACAACCACCTGTCGCCAACTGAGCGGAATGCTGCAAAATGATCGACGAAGCTCTTAGCACAATACCAATAGCCTCACCATGGCCATTCCAGTGCCACACCACAAAACCAAACTCAGCACAATGCTGCAAAACTAGCTTTAGCTTGTTCCCAAACTCTTGTCTCTGTGTGTGTGCCTATATATATTAAAAGCGTACAATCATGACAACGGTTAAAAAGTCTATTCCAGATGAACAGGTCTGCCTCTTGACAACAAAAATTCCTCCAGCCTACAGACTACTTATTCCCACATATCCATTCCCCAGGCTGACTCATTACAAGTCAGTGGCTCGAATGTCAACAACATTCCATCCGATTGTCTTGTTTCATGAGGTTCTATTACTAGATTCCCTCCTAGGGGAACTAAATACTCCATAGCTTTTAGGCGGATCAGAATTAGCAGGCTTGCTATTAGATGCATCACTTGTCTTCCTCAAGTCTGGCGTCGCAGGTTTAGGAGCACTAAAAATTCCAAAACTCTTGGTTGTTCCACTTGCTTCTTCAGCACGCTGATTCGATGCCTCAAACCGCCCCTGGTGGTTATTCAATGGAACTTGACTTCCCCTTTCGCTTCTTGGATCCTGTGGTATTCTACCCTGGCTAAACCTTGGCAATGGTCGGTTATGCTGCTGTGGAGATCTTTGGTTGTCGTTCGCCAGATAGCGACTTTCATTTTCATTCTTTCTAGGACCCTGTGGGGATCTTCTTTGGCTGTCACCTCTAATCTGCTCTCTTCGGGTAGCATACCTGTTGGTTTCCCCAGGTGACGCGCCCTGATTAGTGCTCTCTCGCTTTCCCATGTCAGATCTTCCATCCTTGGAGCCAACCTCACGCTCAGAGGTTTGTGATCGCCGTTGACCAGGGTTAATTCTGCTCGTTTCTCGTGTGGAGGATTCACCAGTCACATAGGTGGGCATTTTCTCAAAATGATCTGAGACGGCCACGCCGTCAACTTCCAAACCACATCTAGTTGTCTCGTCGTCTCCACTATCAGTCTCAATACCAGGTAATTCAGAGGCAGTCCTGTGGGTACCTTTTCCAGCAATTTCCATGGCCATGCTGGCTGTCTTTCCACCTTTCTTTGTTGCATACTTCACATGCCTGACAATGACATATGCATGCTTAGAGTCCAAATGTGGACCACTTTCCACAATGCACACATCTTGTATCTGTTCAATTGGTGAAATTTTAAAAAGTGAGCTTTTATGGACAAAAGTTTCCAAATTGTTGCCTGGATCTCACCAATTCTCAAACTAACTCTGAAGGTACTTGATCAATGAGAAACAGGGAACCAAGGTACTCACAAGTGCTAACAACCGAGTCAGAAGCCCTCCTAGATCTTGTTCTTCTTTACCTGAGGGCATTGCCATACACTGCAAATAGGAAAATCGTTAAGTTTTAAAGAATGTGTGTTTGAGAAGTTAAAACAAAATTATGCATATAAATATCAACAAACACATAGATATGAAGTTTGAGGCCTTGAGCATAGGGGAAAATGAGGACAAGAAAGGGCACAGTGCAGCAAAGCAAGCTGGGTGGCTGCGCAGTACGAGCAGAGCACGCACTAGCTGTGGTGGCACCCGCATGACAGGATTGCGACAGCAAGATGCTAGAGCAATACATGCGTGCCATGTGCAGCAGGAGCAGACAAAGCCGCAAGCCCATGGCTGTGGTGTGAGGGAACCATGTGGCAGGCCGGTAGGATGCCTGCAAGGCAAGGGATCAGCAGACTGAGAATGCAAGGCAAGAGCGTTAGACCATCGGCTGCTGTCTACAGACTACAGAGTGCAGGGCAAGGGCACCAATGACTGCTTGGGGAGAGGAGACTATATATTGAGAAGATAATGAGGGCTAGGATTAGATTATCATATTCTCATTTCTTGGTTACAATAGCAAGCCGAAGCCCCCTTTTTATTGAGGCAATGTATTCGGTGCTAATGTTCATTGAGTGCTAACATGCTAACAACAGATTTGAAAGAGAGACTATATAAGCCCCCTTTTTATTGATGGGTTCACCCCTGACAGGTAGAATCTAGTCTTGTTCAAATCCCTAGTAATACAATCTTATCATAACCAGTCTCTAACAGATGGGACTGATCTAATCATACACCTGACTTGCTAATTTACTAATAGGTGGACTCATGGGCCAGCCCGGGTGACATGTATCTTTATCTTCAAAAAGAGCGTAGAGGTGGTGGCAGCAATATAGTACATCATGCATCTTGACCATCCAATCCCTCTGACAAACGGTGTAGATATTTTAGGGATATTATCTATATTGACTTAGCCTTCTTTTTATTTTACAAAGCTTTTGATCATATATATATTTCTCCAGTGTCAAAATGGCATCATTTAACGCATATACATGGAGATAATTTACAAGAGTTATCACTCTTTAGCAATATCCTGCCTCTAGACCTCTACAAGTCACAACCACCTCCATAATCATTGGATTGGGATCTCAGAAGCTCCCCTTAGTTTCTCACAGTTTGGTTTCCTTTTTTGCCAGGACATGTTTTATCATGGGCATTGTCCAGTAAACATCACAAAACAACATCTAACTACCAAAACCGACTTGTTCTCCTAAGCTTAAATTAAAATTAAAATCTACAACGAAAAATCTGTCATTTTTGTACAAGCCAAACGCTTTGATTCTTTTTAGCTGTTTTCCTTTTGAAAATCTTAGTGTTTCTTCTCAAAGCTCTCAAAACCATTTTTTAACATTCTTTCAGCCTCTTCAGCTGCCTACGAACGCCTACAATGTTTCAGATTATAATCCACAGTAGCTTTTCAGCCCAAGCAAACATTGTTACTAAACATTTGCAGAACTGTACAAAAACGAACTAAAAAGGAATGTGAGCTTACCTTCACTTTGTAACCACGCTCCATTAGCCTGGTAATTGCATCAGCTTTTACCTTCAGGTCTTTCATTTCCTGAAAGCAAAAATTTTATGTTTGTCAATAGCCATGCATGCCATGGGCCCTTCCTAACAAGCACAATGTACATCATTGCTGGACTGTTTAAAACTTCATACAAAAAGGCGACTTCAACTAGGTATTGGGAGAAACTGTCAAATGTCCATATGGATCCAGACAAACAAAACATAAGACTGGTTGGAGCAAGCAAGATCATACACCAGTTTGAAGTTACGAAGCATGCATTCTATACCAGAACAAAAAGTTCTATAATAAAACAATCAATATTATTACTAAAATGATAAGCTGAAATTGCCAAAGAAAGAAAAAAAACTTACTGTTTTACCCTTAAATCGTACTTCTTTGTTCTCGCCAACACGCAAGGCAATAGCAGACTGCACAAGGCACAAGCTATTGTCATTCAGATCTTAAGTTAATTAAAAATTCAGACTAGAGGGACAATTATCAAATGGAGTTATGCAAGATTACTACAATTAAGCTTGCTTGCAGGAGCAAAATAGAGGTCGCAAACTGTTCACAATTGTGTGATCCACATGGTTAAAGTAACGTTTTTGTTTTGCTACTTTCTTTCTAGCTTGAAACAATGGTGGATTAATCAGGATATTGGAAAGAAACATTCCAATTTAACTCCAGTACTGATGAGCAGTTAGATAGCAAATTCACATTGGATGTATCACCTTAGCTTTTGATCGTTCCTTCTCCTTCGCATGCTTCTTATACTTTTCTTTGTGAAAATCCATTATTTTGCAAACAGGAGGGTCTGATTTTCTGTGGACCTGCACAACAAAATAATAATGAACATGAAGATGTATATCACACCCAGGGGCTCAGGATACGACCATGGGGGGCCAAGTAAACTACCAAGACATATTCTATAGGAATCTATACAGATTTTAAAATAATATATGCCCCCTACAAACTTCAATACAATAATTTACATTATTAAGCATTGAGCATGACACTTGGTTTCACTTAGCTTTGAGTAATGCAAAGATGCTCAAGAAATGAATTTAAAAAATGAAGCATTGGCTTCAAGAAATAGCAACGCCTAAGCACCCAAATAGTAGATCCTAAAGCATACTGAAATTATAACTATCCAATAAATTTATTTTATATCATACAAATTTAAAGGGCAACAAGCAGCATAGAAGAGAAAATAGTATATCAAACATAAATGTATCGTCTATCTAATATAGACTAATAAATTTACAATCAACATCACATTTAATCTGGTTTAGAAACATAGATACATTAGAAACCGGGGGGCCAAAGTGTTGAAGACGTATCTTTCCTGCAAAGTGTGAGGCACTGGCCTCGCTCATGTCAACTCCGTCAACTCGCATGCTGCTTTCAAGAATGACGGTAGCAAGTTCCTGCACTACCATGTCGTGAAGAACTATGGCGTGAGGGTGGTTGCAGCGGTGTGGGAAGAGAGCGAGGTGTGGGAAGTGAAGGCAGGTAATAGGATCTTCTGTTTTTGTTCTAGGCATGGATATGTGTGGGACATGGGCAAAGGCTATTCGAGGTGCTAGGTGCTAGGCGGGCGGAGAGGGACCACCTAGTGCCTAGGCGGCCTAGGCGAGGCGCCGCCTAGGTGATGAAACTATTTTGCATACTGACAAAAGTTTCGACAATAATGTGTGATTATTTTCATTATAATGATATTTTATAATGTAGGAATGCATTTATACGTCATATTTAAGATCTTAAGGTAAATGCCATATTTATATGCCACCTAGAACCACCTAGTCGCTGTATAGGACCACCTATGCGGGCTAGCCGCCTAGTCCCTAGGCAGGACGGGAGACCACCGCCTAGGGAACACTGGACGTGGGCTGGCAATTAGCTCAGCAGTTGGGCCTTTGTGGGTGCTGCTTGAGCATAATAATTAATGCTTTAACTCTCTGGATAATTACTGGACCAATTAGCACCTGGGGTGATTAGCACACAGGGTAATGGGAAATTTGTACTATCGTTGGGGGGTGGGGGGATGGTGGCCCCTGCTCATCCCCCCCCCCCCCCCCCCCCCCCCCCCCCACCCGCCCCCCCCCCTATTCCCTGTTTGTCCTAAATGCTAACAAGACAGTCACAGAATATAGAAGAACCGCCTGATCCTTGCATCCTTTGTCATATGCTTCAACTAATACATTGTCATCCTTAACCACATACAGAAGCAACTAGCAAGACAAACTTTGAGGAAGCATTTGTACCGCCAAGCCAAGCAAAAGACTAAGAAACTGTGGTCTTTTCATTTAGTATTAGTCTTTGACTAAATAAGTAATATGCTGTAACAAATTTGCAAGGTCTCGGTGGCTTGTCGAGAATAGAAAGATTGTTCTGATTTTCAACTGCTAAAAAGTTTTTGTTGGCACTCTATTTCATCATGGTATATAAGTATATAACAAATTTCAATTTTCTTTAGCTTACCTGCAAGCAAATTAATGATCAACTTGTAGCAGTGTGTGTGAAATGGCGGTGTTTTGGTGTTAAAGATTAGAAACCATGCATTTTGGTCATTGCTTGATCAGCAACTGGGCAACAGGCAGATAGCACAATCTCGTCAAAACTCAAAAGACATTAGCAATAGGCTGCATCAAGCTCTAGCGCAGCAATGCCATGACACGGAATGGGTAGAAAGATTTGACTTAAGATAATTTATGCATTACTCTACCTCAACCAAATCCATGTCCATCCTTGCAGCTAGTTGAAGAGCTTCATGCCTCGGGACAATACTATGCCGCCCTAAAAAATGGAACTAATGAGTAATTGAGCATGCATACAGCTGGAACAACACAAACACCAAAAATATGTTGGAAGTCATAGATATTAGTAAGATAAGAGAGGAACGATGTGTCCATCCCCATTCACGACAAACATGATGAAATACAAACTCGGAAAATTCATCCAGCCAGCAGCAAGTGGCATGGTTAACGAAAGGAAAAGAATTTATAAAGCAGCTTAATGAAAGACGTAAATGGAATAGAGGGAGAAGGAAGCTAAGGGCAGTTTGGATGTAGATTGGAGAAGAGGGACCGGGAAAATAGCCATTAGTTGATAGTGAGTTGGATGGAATGGTAGAAAACAGTAACGGTTGTTCTTTTGGTAGTATTAGAGTGCACCTGATTTTTTTGGTGGTATAACACAAAACTATGAATCTTTCAGTGGCTGCATTTGGACAGACCATGGTTGCCTAGAAACTCAAATAGATTTGTTAAACTTGCAAGGGGAGCCTGCATTTTAACTAGGGTGAGTGAGTTAATAGACCCGATACAAGGCACATGGGATTTTAATCTTATTGATTCTATCTTTTGTCAGGAAGACGCAAGTATCATCAAATGCATTCCATTGCAAGATCATCAGGAAGATTTCATTGCTTGGCACCAAGAGAAAAGAGGTATTTTCAGTGTTAAATCTGCCTATAAACTATGCATTAATATAATTAACCAATCTAAAGGCCATGAGGGCTGCTCTAATGGGAGGGAGGTGTGTTTTAATTGGGCTAAGTTGTGGAAAATGAATCTCCCAAATAAAGTTAATATTTTCATATGGAGGTTATGCCACAATAGTCACCCTTTAAAGAATAATTTATCTAGAAGAGGCATTCATGTTGATAATACTTGCTCTATCTGCTTTAGGGATGCTGAGGATGGGGGACACCTCTTTCTTAAATGTAAGAAAGTTAAATCTGTTTAGAGGGTTTTGGGGCTAGAAAATCTCAGACTTACTCTTCTTAAATGCCAATCCCCTGCAGAGATGGTGGAGATTATTTGGCATAATGAGGAACAGGTACAATCAAAAGCTTTCATTTTACTCCGGTATTGGTGGTTTTTCAGAAACAAGCAGTCCCAGGAAGATGCTAGACTTCTAGTCAAGAGGTCATTCACCAAGTCTTGGTTAAAACAAAGGAAATTTTAGAAATTGAGGCAAAAGAGAGGTTAAATGCTCAGTTGAAATATTCTGAAAAATGGAAGCTTCCTGATGCAGGTTATGTAAAATTCAACACTGATGGGTCTTTTGTTGATGAACTACAGTCAGGTAGTTGGGGGGTGGTGGCGCGAGATGAGCAAGGGGACATGATCTTCTTGGCTGCTGGAAATCTGGAGTTTTGTAATAATGCAGAGCAGGCAGAAACTTTTGCTTGCCTCAATGCCCTGAAGGCTGCTAAGCAAATGGGTTGTTCGCGCATTGTTCTTGAGACAGATGCACTGAACTTGGTATTATCGCTAGATGATGATGAGGAGCCCAGAGGTTTAAATGCTGTGTGGATGAAGGAAATTAGGTGTGTTAGGTTCATGGCCTTAGTCGGTGCTTTAATTGGGCCTTTAAGTCCGTTAAGACCTGGGGAGCCTTTTCTCTGCGTTTTAGCCCATACGTGGGCTGTTTGCAGCAGGCTCTAAATCCTAACAAGGTGGTTAGTTGATTCTCATTTTAATGATGTAAAAAATTCCTTTTGTCCTCGTTCTTGTAACTCTGTGGCTCATGATGTGGCAAAACTGGGTATAATGGCTCCAGCTGCTAGTCAGCTTGTGTGGGACAACAATTTCCCTGATCACATTTGTAAGGTGGCTGCTGCCTGCTGGTGATGTAGACTAGCCGGTGTAATGCAACTCTGCCGGTTTCTGTCAAAAAATAAAAAATAAATGTTCCTACTGTGAAACCGCTCATTGAAAAAAAAGATTTCTGAGCTGATCTGAGATCGTAAAATCATTCCATCCAAAACCAAGCAGGGGAAGCAGCAGGCGATGAGACATACGAAGGCACGATGCTAAGAGGTTGATGTATCTAGCGCATGAACGTGTTAGAAGGGAAATTGTCAAAAAAGGGTTGAGTGGATGAACGGCGAAGAATGGGAATGGTGATGGCTGAGTACCTTGGTCGGTGACTAGTCTGAGAAAGGGAGCGGTGATATTATTGTTGATCCGAGGACCCGCGTCGGCGGTGGGGGCGGCGGCGGCGTTGCTCTTCCCCTTGACCTATAGCCAATTAGCCACAGCAGCGCAGGCGATGAGATGCAACACAAATTGGTAGGTAGCAACAAGTAGGATAGATGAAGAGGAAGAGGTTTGTGGACCTGAGGCGGAGGAGCGGCGAAGGCTCGGTACGGGGAGAGGTCGGGTAGCGGGCGGCGGCGCAGGGGAGGCTCAGCGGCGCGGTGGAGGTAGGCGGCCGAGCGAAGGGCGAACGATCCAATGGTTCGGCGGAGAGCCATGGTTGGTCGGACTCGGAGGCCGCCGCCGCCGCCGCCGACGCAAGGGGAGAAGAGGAGCAACCCGTTACGCTTTGCCCTGTGCCTGGGGCCTGGGGCCTGGGCCGGAAAGAACTATCGGTCCAATTAGCCGATCGACACAGAGAGCTTGCCTGGAGCCCTGGACAAGCCAGGATGGGCCTTCGGGTATGCTCTGATAATCGCCTCAATTATGCTACTGTTGAGAAACCCATCCCAAGCCGTCACCGGCCTTGGGCCTGCCATGCGCCTAGGGGTGAGGCTCACTTATTGGACCAAGTCAGAATCCTAGCCGTCAAGTATAAATAGGAGAGGATCTCATCTATTATGTATCCATGAGAAAGCAATAAAGAATACATCCTTTCCTACATCTCTGTATTTATATGTGATTGTTCTTCGTTGTCTATGATCTACGCACTCCTAGGCAATCTCGGACTACACTCAGTAGCGTGGTTGTCTAAAAGCTACCATCTGTTGTTTCCTCGGTTAATCACTTATGTCCTGTTTTAAAACAAATTATTTCAAAACTACGGTTTTCAATATATATAACTTTGCAGTCGTGGTTTTCAATATTTAGCTTTGCAATTGTTTTAAACAGACGTCATAAATCATAAATCAGACTTTATGAAAACCATTCCAACGGAAGCTTGCGTCATTCCAACGTAACCATGATAAAAATTGGATAATTAATGCTGAAATTTGAAAAACTATTGATGAAACTTGACGGCGTGTCTGTCGAGGATCATGACTCATCCCTAGTAGACAGGGCACCCGAATCGTTAAGAATGGATATATCAACCTTAAGCCAAAAAGGCCCGAGCCACGCCTGGCAGAAATTGCTCCTTTCGACCTGTTCTTAGTGAGAATCCCCTGTCCAGAGCTGTCTACAGCTTGGGATGCCAAGACCTCCCAGCACGACGCTCTTCAAAGCCCCTCCTGAGCTTACCCGAGCTACCCCTAGCTCAGGTCCCAAGCTAGTGGCTCAGTGCGGAATTCAGTTGCCGACTAGTGGTCCCACTACCATTGTCGTCTTCGCACTTTCCTGTCCTCACCGCTGATAGAGCCATCCTCGCGCCGCCCGTCCTCGCCGCAGCCCCCGCTTGCTCGTCTTTGCGGTAGCCTCAGTCCGTGTCGTTGCGGGGGTGGGTCTTGAGGGCGGACAAGCCATTGAGGATGTCGGTGGCCTCGGTGTTGTCGAACGACATGGCGGCGGACACGGGCGAGGAGGAGGTGGTGGTGTTGGGCTGCACTAGAGTTTAAAGAGAGAGGAAGTTGGAGGAAGAAGAAAGAGTAGAGAAGAAACTATACGTACCTATGACATGTAGTACCCGTCAGACATAATGGGCATTTTAGATGTCGAAAATGCTTCCCAATGACAGTTCTAAAATCAACATTTTGTTTTCTAATTACATTTAAATAAATATATATGTATTGCTATATAACGGCACCAATGCAGTAAAACCTTTGTGAATATTAATGTTGCGTAATGGTGGAACCCATGGCCGGGGCGTAGCCTGCAATCCCTGCATGGTGTGTCGCTCGCCATACGCGCCCGCGTGCATGCCGCGTGCCCTTCCGTCTCTCCGTCTCCTCGCCGGCGGCCTACATGCATCCCAGTTCCACCCGCTCGTCATCAAATCCGGGCGCGCCTCCGATGGCCGCGTGGCCAGCGCGCTCGCCGACGCCTACGCCAAGTGCGGCCTTGTGGTGTGCGCACGCAGGGTGTTCGACGAAACGCCCCTTAAGGATCCGGTGCTCTGGAACGTCATGGTCTCCTGCTACTCATCCCACGGCCTCGTGCGCCACTCCTGGGCTCTCTTTGGCTTCATGAGGAGGTCCGGTGGCTTCTCCGGCGACGGCTTCACCTTCAGTGCGCTGCTCAGTCTCAGTGCACGCGCGGCTGCTGCTGCTGCTGCTGCTTCTTGGCAAGGCCACGCCAGCCCTCTATTGCTGGGTTCCTCGGCGCATGGGCTCGTGCTCAGGCTGGGCCTCCACCACGACGTGGTGGTCGCTACTGCGCTCCTCCACATGTACGCCAAATGCAGCCAAGCCACCGATGCCCGGCGGGTGTTTGACGCCATGGTGCTCAGGAATGTCATCTCCTGGAATGCAATCATTGCTTGCCACGGGAAGCATGGCGATGGCGATGGCGATGATGGTGGCAAGGTAGCCTTGGAGCTCTTCGTGCGGATGCTTAGAGATGGGTGCTGCACCCCCGACGAGCTCACTCTTGCCAGTCTACTCAGTCCCTGTGCCAACATGGCGGCTGCCAATGAGGCTACTCAGCTTCATGCCTATGCCGTAAAGAGGGCCTTACAAGCCTTTCTGCAAGTAGCCAATGCTCTCATCATGGCGTACGGTAAGAACGGTTTCCCTCGCGAAGCAACACAAGCATTTGCTGCCATCCATAAACCAGATATAGTTACATGGTCTTCCATGATTTCTTCTTTCGCCTACCTTGGGCTCGCCAAGAGTGCAATCCTTTTGTTCCACAGAATGCTCCAACACGGCGTACGGCCCGACGGTATTTCGTTTCTTGGACTTCTCTCTGCCTGCAGCCATGCTGGGCTCATTCAAGATGGCCTAAACTATTTTCTTCTAATGACGAGGGAATACCAAATTGATCCATGCCAGCAACATCTTGCTTGTTTGGTTGATCTCTTAGGGCGAGCTGGTAGGATTGAAGATGCCTACATTGTTTTGCTGAACATTTCCTGCCAACAAAACACTCATGTCATTGGAGCTTTCCTTGGTGCTTGTAAGATGCGAGGCAACGTTGGGCTAGCAAGGTGGGCTGCTGATAGGCTACTCAGTCTGGAACCAAATCAGCCAGTAAATTACCTGCTTATATCCAATGCATATGCTGCTTCAGGAGCTTGGAGCGACCTTGCTAAGGTAAGAAGTCTGATGAGGAACATGTGTGGCAACAAGGTGCCTGGTTGTAGCTGGATAGAGGTAGGAGGAATGGTCCGAACGTTTGTCTCCAATGATATGTTCCTCCATCAATCGACAGAGATGTGGCAAATGATGGAACTTCTTGTTTCAATAGTGGACAAAGAGTGTGCCGAGGACACATTTTGCAAGGATCCAGATTTAAGTTGAAAGTGGCGATAACAATTTTATCAAAATTTTGATTTAATATCAGATTTGCTTATCTTCTAGTATTATATTTGTAGTTATATATCATTTGGCTATATTTTCAGGCTGAATGTGATAGCCGAAATTGCGTTGAATAGATTAGCACAAAGATAGGATAAGCTACCCTCATGAAGGCAGAATGCAGTACATATATTTTTTTTAGGTTCTGCCTATACAAGTATCTCAACAATCACATACTAATATTTTTTGTTGGCAGTGGCATATATGATATATACTTCTCATGAATCTTAGGATGCTGTGCTGAAATTATCGATCCCAACAAATGAAAGTTATTATACTTGCAATTTTTTCGCAATTGGCAATTGGCAGCACGGGGAGGCAATCGGTGGATGGCAGCACGGGGATGCTGGTGCCTCGGGTGCTGTGGTTACAGTCTCACAGAGTGGTTATCCACGCACATTCCTTCAAATCTGGAGTCGCTGAAATTCCTGCAGTGTTGTGCATTGGTTGATAACACAAGTGGATTAATAAGGCCATCTTGAACTAGGATCAACTCTCCATCATGTTCTACCCAGAGTAAGATGCAGTTCTCTCTCTCTCTCTCTCTCTCTCTCTCAAAGTTGTTTGTTTTTGGGTGGGAGAAGACGTAGATTTCTTCTCTCTCTTAAAAGATCCTTGCTTCAAGTTGTACTCTCTCTTTTTTTCCTATTCTGAAATTTATTTTACATTTGTTCATAGTGTCTCAGTTTTACATGGAATAGTCGAGAAAAAAAAGAAGCTGGTCCCACAGCCACAGACACAGTCAGCTGGTGGGATGGGACTCTGGGAGGAGGGCGTCGCGTACTCGCGTTGTCTTGTTGGGCGGGGTCCACATGGCAGTGGGTCATGCTAGCAATAGCCAATAGCCATAGCAAGCAACGGCTCCTTCTTCCACTAGGAAAGGAACAGTGGGCGGGGGTGGTGGTTGGTCAAAACCCTCGATTCCCCGGTCAAACCTCCTCCATGAATCCCAACGGCGGCGGCGACCCGTCGTCGTCGTCGTCGAGGTGCCCGAAGCACCCCTCCCAGCCCCCCTTCACCGGCTTCTGCTCCGCCTGCCTGCTCGAGAGGCTCTCCGCCGCAACCCAAATCCCTCCCCCCGCAGCCGCACCCCGCCCGAGGCCCGCTCCAAGTAGAACCACGCTCCTCTCTCTCTTCCAGCTCGACGACATGGCCAGTGGCAGCGCCGCCGCCGACCATCAGCAGCCGCCGGCGCAAGAACAAGCCGCGGCCGGAGATCCGCCCCCGCCCCCGCCCCCGCCCCCGCCCCTGCAGCGCAAGCGCTCCCTCCGCCGCTCCTGCGACTGGATCGTCTGCTGCGACACCGCCAGCGACTCCTGCCTGCCCTCCCGCCAGTCCTGGGACGGCTCCGCCGCCGCTCCTCCTCCCACGGCTGCCCTGGTTCTTGACAGGAGGAGGAACAAGGCCAAGGCCCCTCTCCCTTGGCCCTTCACCAAGCCTGCCCATATCCTCAAGAGATCCTTGTCCGAGTCTTGGAGGTACGGCCCACGGCAGGACACAAGGAGGAGGCCCGACAAGTCTTCTGCTGCCGGAATCCGCACCCACTCTGTGTCGTCTGCAGGGATGGATTCTGAGATATCATTGCCTGATGCTGATGCTGATGCTGATGCTGATGCGCACAATGTCCGGCGCCACTCTCTAATGAGGAGGCTCTACTGGCTTGGCCGCAGCCGCAGTGTCCACTATTCATCGCCTACCACCCTAGATACCCAGATGCTGCGGTTCTATCTAACTCCTCTCAGGAGGGGCGTGCCAAACAATACCCAAGGGAGGCGTCTCAACCTTTTCGCCACGCAAAGATCTCAGCAATAGTCCCCATCCATACAAGCTCCATGCTTCTTTGCAAACACTACATCCTCACGGGATAAAATCCGTCATCTTGTTAACCGCATATGCTTACACTGTCCAGACAGGACTACCCTTCCATGTTATCGCAAGGATTTGTTATGGTGTTGGACCAGCAAAATTGGTGCATCACACACGCTGGTGTCAGTGTCAGTCACCCTTCATGAAATCACCAAATGCGGTAGGACAAGTTGCTATCATCTTGCATCTTCAGGTGTGATTTTCTGTTTCCGGTATTTTTCCATTGACGAAAGTGATCCAGCTATTTATATACGACAACATGACCACACAGCTTGCAGTCAAATCAGTACCTGTAAGGTATCTGTAAATCGTGAGTTACCATGTTCCTTGATAATCTGACAATGCCAATAATTTGTTTTATTCTTTTGTAACATGTATGCTATAAAATAAATTGCTGAACTGATGTCAAAATAGCAGCTGACGAAATGTTCATGTTTATTCTTGTCTGTGATAACTGATGAGCACAAACTTAATGCTGACTGTGGTTGAAAAATACCAAGTGTTTTGGTTCGTCTGTGCTGGTAGATGATTCTAATTGAAATTTAATTTCCAAGCTAATTTGCATGTTGTAGCTCATGTGTTGAGCCTGGTTTTTGTTTGTTTATTTCGGAATTTGACCAGATGAGCTTTGGGCTGTTCTGTCATGGTAACTTGCAACTCACAACTAATAATTTCTGCTTTCTAGATCTTGTTGGCTATTTCTGCCTTTTAAGTAAATTACTAATTTGGGTTCACTTCGGTTGTTGCTATATCAAGTGGCCAACATGATGATTTTGAAATTTGGCCCATTATAAGCATGTGTATTTAAGGAAGGCACCATGGTTAGATTTCATGGATATGGCCAGATGAGTGCTATGCCGTTCAGTCACACTGTGGCTCATATTGGTGTTGTTTGGTTTTATGAGATGTCGGCTTTGTTCGTTTGATGTGCAATATTTGGTTATCAAAGTTGGGTCGACTGAGAGAATTTTATTCCATCCAACAAATTAGAGCCTTACTGCTGCAGAGGCTTATTGTTGCATAAATGCTTGATGTTTCCTAAAAGAGAAGATTGACATTATGGGCGTGTTTGATTGGACGCCCGTACTCACCAACGCAGGCGACGGCGCGCCGTTGGATTTGGAGGCCGTTTGGTGCACAGTGCACAGCCTACGCATGCCCTTGCACTCGCCAACCAACGGCGCGCCGGCTAGTTTACACTCGCGCATGAGCATTGGCGTAGGTGAGGAAATCACTCGACAATGCTCGCATAGGCGAGCCGTGGTTGAGGGCGTGCCAAGGGTCGGCACGGCGACCACCGCCAGCTAACCAGACACCCCCTATGTGCCATATCCTAAAAGAGATATCGACAATATGTCCCACACAGTTGGCTCGGTCTCTGCCCAACCCTATGAGGCTATACTTGTTGGTCAGGCTGGATTATTATCCCAGAGCACAAACCCTTAGAGAATTATTCGTGTCTGTGAAAGCAGTATGGTCGCTGACTCACAGTTGCCATGTGTTCATGTCGGCGCAACCACTTTGGCCTTGTTTGTTTGATCTTCTAGCTAGCTTCTGAGCCTCAGAAGTTAGAAGCTTAAACAAATAGCCAGCTTTTGGAATCCCCTTCAAAAAGTTAAAAGCCCCTTAAAAACTCAAATTGTACTATGATATGAGAAGCAAGTTTTGGGGGCTTTTCTCAAAAGTAGCTTGTGGAGAAGTCGCAGCTTAAACAAACAGGGCCTTAGAAGCCCATGAGGTCATATTTACTTTAGTTAATTGCTCCCACAAGGCGTCTAAAGTTAATTATGGGACTGATTGTCAATCTTTTTTGCGTTTGAGGGTATATTATTGATAGCCTCAAGCCCTCAATTGTCTCTCGCTAAAAAGGCATGTTTATGGCCAGTTTGTTTTAGCTTAAATTAAATTAAATGGAAGTTTGTTATTTTTGTATAAGCCAAACGATGTAATACTTTGTATTCATTTTGTGGGGTTTTAAATAGTTTTTCTTAGAGTTTGTAAAATAAGATATCTTTCGAGGAGTCATAACTTTTTCAGATTAAAGTTTTTAGCAACTTTCAGCTCAAACAAACAAGGCCTATATCTCGAACAACGTACAATCGTCTCTGTTTTCTCCTATATTAACTTCAATGTAAACTAACGTAGATAATATACCAGTATATTAATTCAAGAATGATGGATGAGTTGAAACGTTAAGAGCCAAACTGAAAACAATTTAATCAACTCCATAGAAAACAACTTTCTGCCTATTTAGATGAAAAAATTGATTATGGTCTTGTGCCTTTCGGCTTACATTAAAATTTAAAGCCATGAACAACCTGTTGGGACCATTTTCTCGGTGTCGACCATAGCTCTGATACCATGTGCTATAATATGTGCTATAATATGACCTTACTATGACATGATGGAGGGTGCCACGTGTGGCACGAGGGATGAGCTGCTCGCGACGTGATTGGTATCTTGATTCTTTGCTTAATTGACTGTGGACACGTAATATTTATAGGAATGACTTACTTGACCTTACAAAAACAAATTTTAAAATAAAACGAGTAATTTTATTTAATAGAAACTAATATGATCGTATTCTAGCTAATCTTATAGATGTGAACTAATCATAATCATATCATTAACTTTACATTAACTTTCTAACTTATTCGGATATGATTATTTGTTGTCAAAAGTTATCTATCATCTTTAACGAGATAGCTCATCCTCAAGGTACAAGGCGAGGGTATTGTTATGCATCAACGCCCAGTGTCACTTTGGTGTCCGTCTTGCACTCAAACTGGCCATACCAAGTGCAACGAATAGTTGACACTCGTCGTTGTTTTGCCTAAAACTATGTGGCCATAAGCTGACATTCGGTGGGTTTAGTAGGGGTGCGACAATGTCGATGAAGTTGTCATCGACATTGCTGTACTATATGTGACACACCAGCCACATTAACCACCGTCTTGACCTTCGACGCCAATGGATCTAGTGGATTGGTGATGCTCGGCATCTCTTCATTTGTGTGTGGTGGCGCTTCGCTTGAGTTTCTTCAAGAGCTTTATTGTCTTCTTAGAGCATGTACAATATTGCAGTCTCTTAACCATTTCTAAGCAGTGCCATGTCAGCCAATTTATGATGTCGAGGAGAGAGTGTGCGTCTCTTAAACAAGAGTCGACTCTACACGAGAATTAAAAAACTTTATGTGTGGGCAAATTACCTATAAAAAAAGTGCATCCATCTTTAATATTGTATATGGTATCTCTAATATTGTCTTTACGTGACATAACAATAGTTAGCGACAACTGTCATCTCAACCATTGTACATGGTTTTAGGCCATGTTTGTTTGAACTTCTAGCCAGCTTCTCGCCTAGGAATAAGCTAGAAGCTCAAAAACAGCCAGCTTTTGAAACCCCTTTTAGGAAGGCAAAAGTCCTCAAAAACCTAAATTATACTGCGATCTGAGAAGCAAGTTTTTTATGGTTTTTTCCAGAAGCTGCAGCTTAAGTAAACAGGGCCTTAGAACTAGTCCAATGTCAACGGCGGACGGGCTCTGAAATTTATACGAGTACCATAGAGCTTAGGTACACGTTTATGATTAATGTAAAATTTGAAGTTATGTTCTAATATATTTACATCACTAAGGAACGTTTATGACTAATATATTTCCATGTTCGCCATCGCCGCGAGCTTATTTCTGCCTCTGTTTCATCGGCCTCGCGGCGCCTTCTACGCAGACCTGCTGGTTTTTCCCCCTCCCCGTTTTTTTAGCTTTCACGTGTTGCCTGTGCCGTTTAGCGGTTCCTCTTTCCATTTCGTTTACTATTTTTCGTTGATGTTCTTTGCTGCATGCGCAGTTGCTCTGCCGCGCGTTAATCGCGCGCATATGAGGGGCGGCTTACATGTTGTCAAAGGCTAATGCCCCACGTTCGTGTTCTTCTTGTCCCTCTGCCGATTTCTTCATGAATGCATGGACTGATGTACTGAACGGTTTGCAGGTGCTTTTGATTTCAATTCTGTTGCTTCCCGGCCGGTGGTGGGCGGTGCACACGCCACTGTATTTGATCGGTTCGGTACCTGTTTCAGCTGCCTTGCCGCCTTGAATGACACCACACATTGCAGTGCAATGCCCTCACAGCGTGAGGGTAATGCTTGGATTGGATGTTACTTTGCATGGTCGTTGTTGGCTTTTTTTTTTTAAGACCGGTTTTTAAGCTTGCGTTGTTTTTTCTTCGGCATGCCCCCCACCGTCTCATGCGGCTACTTACCCTGCTCCCTTTATTTATTGTCGCCTGTAGAGTGTGCGGCTTCTATTCCTGTAATCCTGTGCGTGGTGCAGCGTCACTTATGTCGATGCCTTTTCTTTCTGATCCTTTGCGAGGTCAAGATATCCAGGCATTGAAAGGTGAAGTCGCCACTTTTTATTGTTTCATCTATGCCGTGCAAACGTCCTGCTTTCATCGTTCGTTGATTTAGCCCCTCCAATTATCGCACCTTCTTTTGTGGGTCGATCATATTACGGTGGTCCATCGAATGAATGTCCTTATTGTGGTGCCCTTTTCTGGCCTAAGGAAGCAGTTGCTAGGCCCTCGCCGTCTTCTTCGTCTACGCAGGGCCTTTTGTACAGTCGATGTTGCTGTGAAGGACGTGTTCATGTACCTGCGCATCTTCCTTTCCCTCATCCGCTGAATGAGCTCATGTCTTTTAGACAAAATCCTCGTTCTAGGCACTTCATGCCTTTGAGTGGCCAACATAATTCTCTTGTGTCTTTCACATCCGCGGGAGTTAATATTGATAAAAGTATCAATGTTGGTTCTGGCCCATGTGTTCTCTAGATTAACGGCGTGGTTCACCATGTCATTGGTTCGCTCCTACCGCCCCCTGACCGTCGGTCAGAATTTGCCCAGCTCTATATATAAGGCACATCTCATGAACTTGAGAATAGACTGGCTATTTTTAGAGAAGACGATAGCGTGCCAACTCAGCTGGATCCTCAGCTGCTCGCTAAGTTATTGTCCATGCTGGATATTCACAATCCTATTGTTCAGAAGTTTAGATTGGCGCGTGAACGTTTGCTTTCTGCGGATTATCCTAAGATTGCTATAAGTCTTAGGGGACCAACTAAAGAATGTTGACGCACGTATTCTTTACCCGCAGCATCGGAGCTTGCTGCTCTTATTGTCGGTGACATTACTCCTCAAAATTCTCAGTTTGACATAATTGTGTAGGCACGTGATGGAGATTACCAGCATGTGCCACCAACTCATCCTAGCCTGATGGCCTTACAGTATCCGTTATTGTTCCCTCATGGAAATGTTGGGTTTCATCCGGGCATGAAACTAAGAAATGTGCACGGCCAATTGTCCTTTGGTAGACGTGATATTTCTATGATGGAGTATTATCGGCATGAGGCTCATTACCGATGTGGTAGGCCTAACCAGTATACCTCTCGCGGAAGGCTGTCTGAGCGTTTAGCTGTGGATGCCTTATTCTTGCATCGAAGCTAACAGATTATCTTATTTTTATTTCAACCGAACGAAGCTGCGTTCTGAAACTTTTCAGGGCATATCCGATGCCGTTGCAAGAGGAGGCACAAATGGAAGGGACATAGGCATCAGGGTGATTTTACCGGCCAACTTTACTGGTGGCAAACGGTATATGACTGAAAATTATCAAGATGCTTTGGCCATATGCAGAGTGTATGGATGTCCATAATTGTTCATAACTTTTACCTGCAGTCCAAAATGGCCTGAAATTACCCGGCCATTCTATGTGAGCCAGGTCAAAGATCATCAAATAGGCTTGACATGGTAACGAGGGTCTTTTATCTAAAGCAGAAAGAATTCTTGTTCTACATAAGCCGTAGCAGGCTAAGAAGCTAACCATGGTCATGTCGTTCTTTTTTGTTTTCCTGGGCCTACGGTAGGGCCACGTCTCCTCAAATATCCGCTGTTCGTTCCTTTGTGATTTCGCCGTGTGTTTTCATCGTGCCGAGTGCCGACTGCTGTGTTCTCCGCAGTACTCCGTCGCGTTGCATTGCTTTGCTTCTTCCGTCGTTGCTACAGCTAGGAGAGCGCATCTGCAACAATTGGCTTCGCCTGTGGTCGGTCGTGTTGAGCCGCACGCTGCGCAGCCTTCTTCTTTGTTGCCTTTTGTTGTCGACTCTTCCGGTATGCGTTACTGCTGTTCTCGATCTTGTTCGTCATTCGTTCCTTTTGCCCGCTCTGTGTTACCCCGTTCCGGATGTCCTCTCATGTGTGTGGCCTTTTCTCCGTTAGGTCCTGCTCTTGCCTGTTCTCCGTCTGACAAGGGAAGAAATTGCTGTGTTGCGAGGTTGGTTCATTTCGTTTATGATCTGGATGTGTTCTTTCGGCTCATCCTGTGTCCTTGTGCTGCAGCCACCTATCCAGGCAGATCCTATTACGGGCCTCCTACTAATGAGTGCCATCGCTGCTTGCCCTTTTTTGGACAGAACAGAGGCTGTGCAGGGCAAGCAATGCATCGCGTGGACATAGTAAAAAACCTGATCAGGATATGAATCACGTGGACATAGTAAAATTAATTCAATTTTAATTGAAATTGATCGGGGCAAGCAATGCATCACGTGGACATAGTAAAATTTCATATCCTGATCAGGTTTTTGAATTTCATATCGATATTTAAGACAATTAAATTAATTCAATAGCTACGATATGAAATTTATATCCCGATTCATATTCTAAGAAAAAAATAAATTAAGACATGGGATGAGCAGTATCTAACAAGTTTGCACCCCTAGTGGCACCAAACAAGACGATGATCAAATGGCTATCAAATCGCAACCAGGGTTCTGAGCCAGCAATGGGATGGAGCCGATTAACCGTGGTTTTGAACCGATTTTTGCTTCAAATTCAAAACTACACCTTGCTGGTTTTATTCACGGTTAACAACGTTTTTCGGCAGTTAACCAATTCAGTTTTCCACGGTTAACTACAGTTTCTGAAAAAATGGTGAAAATCAATGAAAATTGATAAAAATCCTTTAAAACGTACATTAGAAATTTGAATTTTTTATTTTGTTTAAACCAAATTATTAGAATGATTAATAGTATTTTTAGAAAGAGAAAATTGCACCGTTAGTCTCCAAATTTGTTCTGCCTATGTACATAAATCCATAAGTATCGAAACCGTTTATTTACGGGCTCAAACTTACAAAACCATTGCAACCAGGTCCATTGGGTGGTTTCACAGGGTGGTTTGGTGAAGTGGACTGCCACATCACTTGCCACGTGGCCCATCACCTCTCCCTCTATCTATCTCTCCCTCCTCTCATTCTCTCTCTCTCTCTCTCTCTCTCTCTCTCTCTCTCTCTGCCCGCAGCTGGCCTGAACTCGCCGCCACGCCACGCCCCTTCCCCTGAGCTCGCCATCGTAGCCCCCTCCCTAGCTCGTCGCGGCACCTCCCATCCCCAAGCTCGCCACCCCGCCGCTGTGGGCCTTCATTCCCTTGAGCTCGCCACCGAGCACCTCCCCTCTCCGGTGCCAAAATCCCCCACCTCGCCTCCTCCCATTGCTTCTTCTCCGACGCCGTCGTCGTCCGCCTTGTCTCCGATGGCACGACCTTGCCGGGGCAGCAGCGACGTCGGCGGCACAGCCTCGCGAGGCAGGACGAGCTACGGCGGCGCGGCCTCGCCGGGTCAGGACGAAGCGACGGTGGCGTGGCCTCGCAGGGTAGGATCGACGGCGTCGGTGCGCCCTCACAGGGAGGAGCGGCGGCAGCGCATGAAGCAGAGAGGGGAGAGTGGACAAGAGAGAGAAGTGAGAGGTGAAGGGAGATCACAAGTAGGCCCCATGATGATGTGGCAATCCACGTCATCAAAACAGCCTTGGAAACCATCCCGTGCACCAGGTTGCAATGGTTTCGTAAGTTCGAGCCTCTAAATAAACGGTTTCGATATTTATGGATTTATGTGCACAGGTGGAACAAGTTTGGGGACTAACGGTGCAATTTTCTCTTTTAGAAATTTTATTCATATTTTGCATTCAAAATTTATTTTGGCTAAACTCTAAACCACCGGTTTACCAAACCAGACCTCTGCGGAGGGGCAGTTAGCCACGGTTAGCCAGCGGTTTTGGATTCCTCGATCGCAACCTAATTCCTATATATTAAACCATTGAATAAAGAAAGGTGCAACTGATAAAAGGCGCAAGGCATGGATTGCAAAGTGCCAGTTTACAACATAAATATAATCATATATGGGAGTTTACATAAGTTAAATTCCTCCGGATAATGTAACAGCTAGCTCCTCCAAAGCGTATTGCATATCAATCTCATGTATGAACCAAGACTGGGGATGTTGACAGCATTATCCCAAGCAAATACCGGTTATAATGTCACCTATAGTCAGTTGGTGCCCTTGGTTTACCATTGTTTGATGAGTTCAGGTGCAGCGAAACAAATACCACTCCAATAACAACTATTAAGCAGCCAACAAGCGTGCTGAAGAAAAGGGCACCAGGTTGCCTGGTCTGCACAAATCCATATGCTCCCCCAGATGTCACCAGAATAATATCAGTTAAACCATCACCATTGAAATCCTCAAGAATCAATGCATGGGTTGGAGGCGCGGGTAGTTCAATAAACGCCAATATGCTACCGGAAGGAGAAATAACCACAGCCTCCTGATCCCCGCCAGCAATGATTACCTGCTTTGGGTCATAGGCCCGCAGGGAGAAAGCCTTCAAAGTAGGAACTACAATGTTCTCCATCATCCCTGACGGGGATGGAAGGTTGGACCATGTAGCACCTGTTGATATTTGCCATCTCCATATTGCACCATGACCGAGTAGACCTGGAGAATACGAGGTCACCTGCAATGTGGTAAACAGATCAGAGTATTGCACTTTGCCGATAGACAGCAGTATCATGAGAGAAGCTAGTGTTATTGCTTATTCATCAAAATCACTCTATTTATGAAAAAAGAAGTACGGCCAAAAGGGAATGGAGGCACTACTAAGACCGATACTTGTCAAAACTCAAAGTCCCAACAGTAGGATACTCTACAGTACAATACATTGGGTTTTCTGCAGACTAGCACGTTTATACATTGGGTGTTTCTGGCATTTGCATGAGTCTTGAAACACAAATTTTAGTAGGGCACTCTAGGGTACAGTTGATTATCTATTTCAGATTAACTAGCTTATGAATTGTTCCCTACATGTGACACCACTTTACAAAGTGTATGGCCAAAAGGGCCAAATGACTCGGGTTTGCATCATAGCAAAAACTAACAAGTTAATAGAACACTAATAGTACAATTATTAAGTACCCTACAGTACAATTGAGTAGGCATTTCTCCAGATTAACTTGCCTACAGAGTGTTCCCTGCATGTGCCATGCCTAACTACCATCAGTGTGGGCACTTCCATAAAAGAATGGTCAAGGATGTGCTGACCTCTCCACGGCTTGTTAGAAAGACGATATCACCATGACTTCCTCTCCTGTGTTTATGGCCATCATCTCTCTGGAGCAGTATAGGAGTTGCCACCTCTAAGCCAGTTGGATCAAATGTTCTCCCAAAACTCCTTGAAAAGTCACCATGATGGAACAAATTGAAATGGTTGTAATGGCAGATAGAAACATTAAAAAGTTGCTCCCGCACTGGGACACCAGATGTCGCAACTGCCCAACAAGGTTTCAATACTTCCATGGACCCACTTACAACAGTTTGCTCAATACCATTTGCACCAACAACCTACAGAAAAGTGAATTATCAGTTCTACACAAGGAAATAATGATAAGAAACAACTAAAGTCTAGCATCATCGGAGCTAGCAACGAAGTCATGCATGACAGATCCGAAGATTCATTAAGAAAAAATAGATATTCCATCTCAATAAATTAGGACTTACAAAAGAAATGTTTCAAGTAAAAAGGTACGGTAAGGTGGATCTGTCTATACTGTACAGCATGGGTTAATTGTCCCATTTCCAAAGTAAATTACTTGGCATATTTTAAGAGTATTAGACTAGGGTATTAACAAAAGGTTGCCTTGTTTGGGCTTTCCTTTTATACGCTCATGTATAGTGTACTATATTGCATAACATGATATCAGAGCATGGGTAGAAACCCTAGCTCGATTCCTTTCGTCTTCCACAGCTGCTGCCTTCAGAGGATTCACTCCTGGGGGCAGCACCTGTTGTTGGCTTCCCTTCGCCCAAGCTCTCGCATCGTCCCTGAGCTTCATCATACCAATCTCTGGTGCCCACTTCTTGTCACCCTTGTGTGTCATGGCATAGCCCCATCGTTGCCGCTAGGGAACAACTCAGCTTCCACCCAGCCGGCATTTTTTAGGGGCTACTTTGCTCATTGCCTGCAGCCACTGATCCGGATCATCCGCTCCACCGCCACCCAAGAGATCTTCAAGGTGGATCCGACGCCATTCCTTCTTTGGGCCAATACTTGCCACCATACACCGTCCTAAGCTCTATCGCATTGTTTTCTTGTCATATGTACTCTGGTTGCATAGGATCCGGTTGGGCCGTCTCCCTAACTGGATCTGGTTCTCATCTCACCTGAGAATTGCCACCCTGCAATGATCCGTGTTATTAGAGCCAATCCCTTTTATTAGCATACAACGTTGTTGCATATGCTTGGCATCAGATGGGGCTGTTTCCCCTTCTTTAACTTTGCAATTCAGAATAGGGGAGTGTGTGTGTGGGGGGGGGGGGGGGTTATTAGTCTCTTGTAGGAGTTTGTCATGAATGTGGAATAGAAATGGGATGATAAATTGATCCATTATTTCTTACTGCTTGATCAACAATGGATACATAGTATAATATAGACAACCCAAACACCTAAGAGATAGATTCCACCCTAGTAACCTAATCTTATCATAAGATATCTAACTTCCTAATATACTAATTAATCGGGCATACATGCTCTACAAACTACAGCGCCGCATGGGCTACTGTTCATGTGCAAGCTGCCCATGGCGGGCTAGGTTATGCCTTCGCCCATGAAAGGGTGTTTTAGTCTTTGCTCTCTTCTAAGGCTTTCTTTTTGTACTCTAATACTCTATATATAACAGCCTATTGGCCTATAGATAAATACAAGCGTTATTCATAACATCAGGTTCTATGGAACATGAATGCTAAATTATTTAAGGTGAACTAAAAGGAAAACTCATTTATCAAGCGAGAAACATATTTGTGCATGCAATGCATACAAATTTAACAAATAACTTGCAAGAAAACAATATACAATTTTAATTTAAAGAATAGAACAAAATGACAAGAAAAGAAAGGACACCACGGCGGGGGAGAGAAAAAAATAGTACTCCACTATTCTCTAGATTCATGGTTGAACAGAGTTCAATTTCTCCTTCACAAAAGAACTATCGACAATCCATGAAATCATTTGAACTAATTTTTCCAACAATTGTAAATTCCTATGAGGTACAGCGCGCCATACCACCTTATGACAAAAGCAATCAACTTACTTGATGGACAGATCTATGATTCTGCACAAAATACTGATATAGAACACAAAGTTTTGTCCTGTTTCAAAAATACAGAGACTTGTATTCTCCTGAGCTAAAAATGGTGGTACAAATGAAAAGGTTAATTGCAGCTCTAATCTTGACACACTTAGCACACCTGAACATGGTCTAGAACTCCATCTCCATTAATATCAGCATGAAGGCCTCCTTCTATTAAATGAAGCTGGACAACAGAAGCAATTTCAGAAAGCCAAGTCAACAGACATGAGCTGTAAGAGTGCTACAGAAACATAAAATTTATCCATACGCTTAAATTATGATTCCCTTAAAAAGAACATGGTTGCTCGAGATACTCATAACATGTACGTAGATCCAGTGCAAGAGATTGGTTTGAGCAATCACCCAATTAGCATTCAAAAATCAAAATGTTAGCTTTAATCATCATGAACAGCTTGATGTCAGCCAGTGGACCAGCCACCACAAATTATTGATTTGTATAGAGAAGAATAATGCAACAAACAAACCCCCCTCATTGTTAAAGATGAAATAATAATCTATTTAATGTAAAAATGAATTGAATACCCATTTGAGGAAGCAGCATTAACTTCATTTTTAAAAAACTACAATGAACTAATACACAAGAAATAGCACAATCAGGAAAGAACAGTGAGATATATCTTATTGACCTTGCATATTGTACGTCCAGAAGCAATATGAACAGCCTCTATCCCTTCCTTTTCATGCGCAACAACAACATTGGGAACCCACCAAACTTGAGTATGATTTGTGATTGTAGGAATGTATTGTGTCTTCTGAGCCTGCAATAGAAGTGATATGTTACATTCCATTGCAAAGCAATGCAAAATATTTAATAAGAACTTTGATGAGAGAGGACTGCCATTTTGTTGGACAAAAGTAGGAACTGCAGTGAATGTGTACAACAAAGAAACAGAACAATATATGAAAGAAGCACCTGAGTATGCAGTGGCTACCAATAATTGCAAAACATACTGCACTACACCAATTGGAGATATCAGATGATTCAAAAATTGTTGAGTTCTGGGTTAAAATATTAGGTTGTTACCACATTAGATGCATACTACAGGCAACAGTTCTATACTAGGGGATACTCATGAATTACATTAGCAAGGAATCGATCTCGAAATAAGAAGAGGTGACACCATGAAACTATTGGGATCAGTTACAACATTGAGCCAGGGAATGGTAGATGCCAAACATGAGACTAGATATCACTACTTAAGAGAACATTTATTTTTATATGGTGCATCACAGAGGCTATAGAAACAAGAGGGTGGTACAAGGAATTAAGGAAATGACAATGGTAACCCTAGCGTCGAATTCTTGGAATTAAAAGAGAGAAGTGTGTGAATGTTTCCTTACAGTTTATAAGTATCTAAACTATAGTTGATGATGTGCAATTTATTATTAATATCTAAAACATAATGACTCGAACACAGCAATACTATGGGGACCTTAAGATAGCCACACATTGCTATACAGAGAAAGTGCATTCAGAAATCCAACAGCTGTATATATACTCTTATTTCTGTACCTTCTTGGCTTTATTTGAGCCAGCCATATCTGCAGCTTTCCCAATTGCTTTGGCTAATCTATTGGTAACATCCTTTCCAGGTGGATTGTGTTCACTGGGCTTGTGCACATTATTTACAACATTCTTTCCTGGTGTTTTCTTTAGTGGTTTCCTTTTATGCCTCCTAAAATGCGCAAGCTGAAGGGAAGTGTCCTCTCTTCGGTCCTGAAAAAGAGAAGAAATTTAGATCTGCATTGAACATCCCCCAAAATATCAAATAGAAATATGACATGACAGGAATCTGTTCTTACCCAATGATGAGGCATGACACCAAGAACTGATTCTCTGAATTCCCGACATTCGAACTGACAGATGATATAAGACACATTAGGTTCAATGTAGTGAAATAATGCTACATGAACCACACATTGAAATGTATGCGTCAAGATTAATGAAACATTTGGCATCATAGCCTACCCCAACTTGTTTGGGACCTAAAGGCTTTGTTCTTGTATTCAAATTAAATCAGAAAGTGGCCGCAAATCTTGATAGTATTATTTCTTCACCAATATTTCAGTTTTTTTTATGAAGATATCTAAGTACCTCCAAGTCCAAATATTATAAGTATTAACCCACTACTGGTTCAGCAAAACAGTGGCAACAAACAGAGAGAATATGTTTATCTTTATAGTATTAAAAAGAGACTAGTGGTGGTGGTTGTGAATGCTTGTCATTCGTTTGGACCATTCAATCCTACAAGGCTACAACCAAGGGCCTAGATATCATGAAGGTATTTTCTATTGATTTGGTTTGCTTTCATATTTAGGAGAGCTTTAATCAGCTCAAGATATATAAATTCTCCCTATTCATTTAGCTTTCTTATTTTAGTGTTTTGTATTTTACGAAGTTTTCTATCAACTCAAGCTATACGAGATCAGAAGGCACAGAAGCATGACAATTGAGCATGGATGTATAGCTGAGGTGGAGTCAAGGATGCAATAAGTACGAGACACTCGAGAGTGGAAGCAGAGCTAGGTACGGAAGCACGACGCAGTTGAGTGTGAAAGTGAAGCTGAGGGTGTAAGCTAGACATGTCAAATATGATGTAGTGCAAAGTAATATGATGTTTATTTGTATCAAAGCACGGGCACTCGGCTAGTAACTTTATAAGAAATTTGAACCACAATGGCTACAGCTGCTAAGCTAGAAAGGATGGCAATAGAATATTTTTGTAGAATAGAAGAAAAACAGTAAAACAATCAGGTAGATATAAGAGGAAGTTTTGGCAATGTTCAAGATATTGCTACTGGCCCTGGAAGTAGGTAATCTGCAGCATGACAATTAATTCAAGTAAACTAATAACAACTGGCCACAGCAACACAAGAATTGCTAAAATGTATGAATTCTTCACGAAATATATTTCGTTATTTCGAGCAATGAACATAATTCTCACCTGACCAGGATGGTGACTATTAAGAGCATGAACATCAAGCTTGTAATTGTGTTGTGGGATCAGCACTGAAGCATCTGATGTCTGTGACTGGATGTTCTGTCATGTCAAAAAAGAAAAAGAAACATAGCACAATGTTATGCGCAGCAGGCCCAACATCCCAGGTGGCCCATGAACAATACCGTGGGATATCATAAGCCAGGCCTTTGTTCAAAACTGCCCCAGGTTATTTTACCTTTAAAATTCAATAGAGCAACATAAAATGCACTGGAGTGCCAACATTCTTTGACAGACAGTGAAGCCAATTTTAGTCTATAAAATAAAATGAGTACTTAAATACAGGGCATACCTCATTCTTCCTGCTCCACATTAATCTCCCAGTACGACCAGCAAAAGCATAAAGAGCAAAATGACGCAGGTCTACAGTGCCAGCCTCAGAAGCCTGGATGTCATCAAAGAGAAACACTGACACATGTTCAGTCATCATCAACTGAAGAAGCAAAGATAAAACCACATGCTTCAGGGATCTACAAAGATATTGACATGACAAACACTGTATATGCCATAGGACAGTACAAACTAACAGATAAGCTTGTAAATACAAGAAAATGACCTTTTTCTCACTGGCGCTTCTGCGGTGCTCTTCTCCGTTGTGTTCTGACATAGTGAATTCATCGAAAAGATCTGCCGACTGATAAAAAAGTTACAAGCGTAACTTAATACATCCAAGACAATGAAACAAGATTGAAAATAGAAATCAATATTGGTAAGGTTTATTACAATTCACAGTATTCGATTGCACTTAATTAGGTAGTAAACTAGCTTTAGCCCTTGCTACCTGCCTACCTCCACTACAACCAACAAACTAGCCCAAGCCACGCTCAATTACTGCTGTTACAAATTAGTGGTAAATTTTCATTCGTCACATGTGTTTTAATTATAGGCTGAAGGCTCCAATCTCATTTTGATTTAAATCAATGCAACATAGGTGTTGTTTGCATTACATTATCATGTTCTGTATATGATATTATGATCTAAATATAGGATAATAATATAATTTCTGATTTTTGCTGTAGTTAGTGCTTGGATTTTGTTTCATATTATGGCTTAGGCATATGGTTATGGTCGTTTAGAAAATTTATTCTTAATTCTTGAGCTCATTTTTAAAATTTTTTGAAGCTGCTTCTCAAAGCTCTACCACAATAGTCAAATGAAGTGAGTTGGCTTCTCAAAATTGTCTTGAGAAGATTTTAAGGTCTATATATCTTACCATCGAACTTAGTCATAACACATTAGCTCCCCTCTTCTAAATTTTCTGCCTCCGCCACTGATTCTATGCCAGAGACCAACCGTTATTCACAAACTAATTAAAACAAAGGGGCAGTCCAACCATGCATCAAATATGATCCCACATCTTGCATAGTTAGCAGAGGTAGAATTTATGTATTGACCTATTGTTCTTGGGGAAGGAACATTTTGCCTACTTAGGTGTAACACTTGACAGGATAAAATGGTAGAGCATATTTGCTGTATTTGGAAAAGGAATTACTGGCATTAGAATTTAACATAGAGTAAGATTGATGGCATATAATATATTGACCAGGTCACGTAGCAGCTCAGCGAGCACGAGGCGTGGCGGGCGAGTAGGCTTCAGCACCCTGGCAGAGTACGCTTCATGGTTGCTAGGCGAGCACGATGGAAGGCGCTGCGAGTAGGCCCCAATGACTTGACGAACTAGGCCACATAGCGGTGCGGCGAGCACGACGCGTTGCGCACGAGCAAGCTTTAGCGCCCCAGCAAAGCACACTACGTGGTAGCTAGGCGAGCATGGCGTAAGGCAGGCGAGCGGACCCAAGCACCTAGACGGGCCAGGCCACGTGGCAGCAAGGTGGGCACGAAACTCCCTTGGGTCCCATCTGTGAGGTGTCTGCGAGAGCACTAGGGAGCTTCCTGTTGAAGGCTTCTTTCTATCACGGCATATCGGCGGCATTACTGTGTTGTACTATTTGTCAGCTGCAGTGGTAGGGGTATTAAATGATTTCTCTCTCTCTCTCTCTCTCTCCCTCCCTCTCTCTCGTGTGTGCGCGATGCCTTGTCAGCCCTTATTATATAAAGGGAGCAACGTGCACCGGGAGGAGGAACGAAAGAACCAAAAAATGGAGAAATGAGGAGGGAAGATTCGATCTGAGCCGATCCGATCGAATTCTCAAACACTGTATACACTTTGTTCATCCACATCCAAGAACCAGTGCAGGAGTAGGGCTGTTATCCCTTGGGAGGCCCGAACCTAGGTAAATCGGTGTGCGTGATCCGTCGGCTAGCTCTTTCGGTTCGCGGGTAGATCAGTGAAGCATGCTAAGTATGGAGACCCCCTCTATCGAACACCGGACACCCTCAAGACAAATTTTTCTGGTTCGTAATAACTTCGTATAGCATACATTATACGAAGTTATACGAGGTAGAAGAAGCATCGCGCATGGCATGCATGAGGGGGCACCAGAGTAGTGTGCCTATATACTATCATATATGCGGCGGCACGGCAGTCAAGTAGTAATATTAATCGGAGGTGACGGCCTCCTCCTCGTCCTCCTCCTGCTGCTGCTGCTTGAAGATCTTGCGCTGGACGTGCTGGGCGAAGGTGCGGGGCTTGAATTTGGGGGGCTGGTGGTCGTGGAGCAGCTCCGGCATGGGGCGCAGCAGCACGGCGTGGGGCGGCGGCTCGCAGAAGACGACCCAGGAGAGGCGGACGGCGTGGCGGTTGACGAGGCCGCGGTGGAGGACGCTGGTGTAGCGGGCGTTGGTGAGGATCTCCAGGGCGTCGCCGACGTGGACGACGAGGGTGCCCGGGCGGGAGCGCGCGGTGACCCAGCGGCCGGCGTGGCGCACCTGCAGCCCCGGGACGCCGTTGTGGAGGATGAAGGAGAGGGCGCTCACGTCGGTGTGGGCCTCCACGCCCACCGCCAGCTCCGGCTGCGGGCACCGGGGGTAGTAGTTGATCTTCAGCTGGAGGAGGAGCTCATGCTCCTCCTCATCGCCGCCGCCGCCGCCGCCGCCCAGGGTGAGCCGCCGCTCCAGCGCGTCCCTCGGCAGGCCGAGCCCGAGGGAGAGGACGGCGAGCAGCGTGGTGGCGAGGCGGCGCACGCGGCGGCCCAGGTCGCGGGTGACGGCGACGTAGTCGGGCGGGTGCGCGGGCCAGAGGGCGTGGTCGGCGAGGCGGTCGGGGTGGAGGAGGTGCAGCAGGTAGTCCTCCCACTCGCGGCGCCCGCTGGCGTTGGTGGCCAGGCGGCTGCCGTAGCCCTGCATGCGGCCGGCGGCGGGGTCGTTGGCGTACGCCTCCTTGGCCTCGATGGGCAGCGCGAAGAAGGCCGTGCCCGCCGCCCGCACCCGCTCCAGCACCTCCTCCGGGATGCCGTGCCCCGCCACCTGCATCACGCCCCACTCCGCCGCCGCCGCCCGCGCCGCCTCCACGCACCCCATGTCCCCCTCGCCGAACCCGCTCACGTCCACCACCGGGATGTCCATGCCCCCTTCCGCTTCCTCCGCTGCGCGCTCGAACGCGTCGCCCAGCTCCCTGCGCTCCTCCTCCGGCCGCACGTACTCCGCTGGGATGGCCGCCGCACCGCTCAGGCTCAGCGCCTCCACCCGCGCCATCTTCTCTTCGCTCCCTCGCCACCGCCACCGCCACCGCCCACCGCCACCGCGCGCGCATCCACATATATACGCGTGTCTTCTGGAATTACAGCGCCAACGTGCTCGCTCGCTCGCTACCAAACCGCCTCACTGCATGCTTTGCCCGCTGCTGGTTAGCTCCATCCATCCATCACGTGCATGCCGCTACCTGCCACCTCCCTCATGCTTACTTCCGCACCATTAATTTCCGCCTATTCACACATCTTTTTCTATATTTTTCTCTACTATTTTATCTGCCACAGTGGTTGGACATTCTACATACGCACAAAGACATTGTGCCACAAGCAATATGTTAACATCAAATTTTAAATAACAAGCATAGTGTCCCACACATTTATTCGGCTAAATTTGTATCAATCATTTAATTTGACATGAACTCTTATTTCTATTTCTTATAATCTAAATTTATACTTTTTTTAAACAGTAGCAGATATATATCAATTTGATGGCTTTTTAATAAAATCGCCACTTACTATTCTGCATTTAGCGTGCTCCAATATAAGGTATTGGGCAGGGATGCAGAATGATTCTGAATCTGAAATCCTGTTGAGATGTTCCCAAATTTTGAGTGATTTTATTGTAGATTTGTCTAAAAAAGGTGATGGTGAAGGAAAAAAGGATTGTAATCAGTCGTCAGGCATGCACATTTGTGCTTAGAAACACATGGGGCTGGACTGTGTGACATGAGAAGACCAATCTCTCTCAGAAGGTGGTGGATTTTGGTGGTACTCCAAGAAAAAGATGGATGGTTCTCCTTCAACGCTTGCTTCGGAAAAAAGAAGACGACGGTTCTTTTTGTATTAACTGCAACTAAAAACTGTCTGTACTAGGAAAGTAAGCATTGTATTTTGTTTTCTGCTACGTTGGGGATAGACTGGTGAAGGTCCTGTATGGGGATTGCCTCAAAGACTCTACTTTGTTTCTGTTGTCGCCATGATAATGGAAATCAGGGGAAATGCCTCCTTTTGGAAAAAAATAAAATACTTTAAAACTATTCAGATCGAACACATAATAATCATATAGATAGATTTGTCTCAAAAAAAACTTCCTTAGTATTATAATTTAATTGCATTTTATAAATAAATTGTACTACCTCCGGTCACAAAAAGAAGTCGCCATTGACTTTTGGACACGCCTTTGTCCATTCGCCTTATTCAAAATTTTAGTTCAAATATGTAAAAATATAAGTCATACTTAAAATACATTTAATAATAAATCAAGGCATAACAAAAAATATTTATATAACTTTTTTGAATAAGACGAATGATCAAAGGCGTGTCCAAAAGTCAACGGCGACTTCTTTTTATGACCGGAGCGAGAAATAGTTCAGTTTTTAAAGGTGCATTTTGAAAACTGTCCAAAACAACTACTATTTTAGAATAAAGGGATTACTACTTAACTGTAATTACTATTCCATCCCTATATATAATTAGGCTGCAAACGAGATAGGAAATTCCCACCCAATCGGAGCCCAAATTAGTTTAGAACCCAATTTGAATAAAAAAATGATATCCAGTCATACACGGATTTCAATCTGCCCATTTGAAAGAAAAAAAAACATGGGTAAGAATATGGGAAGAGCAATACCCGATCATATGTTACTCATGCCCGCATATCCGAGATATCCAAAATATCAACGTAAATTAACAAAATAGATATCTAATAAACATACATATTCTGTATTAAACATGTTTGATAAAAATCTATAAGTTGTAGCTAATGTTTGATTCAATATTAACATATCGGTAGCTTTTTTATTAAACATAGAAGCTTAATCAATATGTTATAATAGTAAATAACAAAGTCATATACTATTTTTATATGAAACGTCCGATTGATTATCCGAACCCGGTTCAAACCGCCTCGTATTCATCCTATATTCGTATCTCAAACAATCTGCATTGGAATCCGTATCCAGAAAAAAAGTATGGATTAAAATATATGACGTACAGTATCCACCGTTACATGACCCGTTTGCACCCATATATATACTCCCTCCAGTTCCATAATACATGGTCTTTAAAATGTAATTTTGACCATCAATTACTAATAAAATATAACTATGAAATCCACGAAAATATGATACTACAATAGTATTTTTCTAGACAAATTTATATGTACGGGTTTTATGTACACAATCCTAATGGCTTAAAATACTTTTTACTTTTATAGATAAAGTTTTAAAACTTTGATTTAGGACAAACCTAAAACGTCAAGTATTATGAAATTGGAGGGAGTAACATACTTCCATAGATCGTAGTATAAATAGATCCTAACTAATCTAACACATTGGATAAAGAAGAATAAATAACCCAAATTAAGTTGAATGTACCATAAAAAACCCACCGTAGAAGTGCTCAATCATTAACCCCAAATCCAGCAGCAGTGAGATCAACCGAAGTGCGGCCCTTTGGCCAAGTTTTGACCAATGAAACCAGCTCATCAGGCGCTTAAATTTACGGTTCATGAAGAAACCAACTCAATTGGCTGTTAATCAAACGTCAAAGTGGACCGTTACTGTTAAAGAACATTAATTTTGCAAGAAAAAGGGTTACAAGAACTGTTGTACGTGATCATCCATAATACTCGTCAACTAATACTGTGGGTTTATTTGGATGCAAGCTTACTGAACTTCTGATATCAGACACCTGAACCTTGGTAGTCTCAGAAACCTGTTGGCTGACTCTAAGAAGCACTTGCTGGAGACTTTCAAGGTTTTCAACACCATAAACACCTTCCAACACCCTGAACCTTAGCTCAAGCCTTTGGAGTTTTGCCATTGCACCATCTAGAAAACTAAGCAATGGCAGCACCGGTGCGGAGAAGCGAAGTAATTTAAGACTCTGAAATCCATCAGACGGGATGAGGATCTGTCCTCCTGAATCCACTGTATTCTTCGTCAGAATTTTCAGGAGATCTTGATCGTGTCTCAGTGCGTTTACTGAAAATGTAAGAGAAAACAGCAGAGGCAGCTTGGAAACAACAAATAAGGCATATGTGCTTAGTGAAGTCAATGATAATGTTAATTTCTCAAGATTTTCCAGCTCATTCATCCACTGAGGCACTTTAGGCAGTTTTCCAGACAGCTCGAGCATGTGTATGTATTTTGGGGGAGTGGATAAAGCTACCACTGAATCAAGAAAGCCGGTGAAACCATCATCAATTGCAAAAGACTTAAGGGAGCAGCCACTCAGGTACTCGATAGCAGACAATAACTCACTATATGTCCGGCTGCTTTTATCAAAGTCTCTAAGGTTGTAAATGCTGAGCTTGTTCAACTTGGTGAGGTTGTGCATGCCAGCAAGAGCTGCTGTTGAGCTCTTGCTGATCTCAATCCCTGATAGTGTCTGTAGTGCTAGCATCTTCGCAATCCCTTCAGTGAAACTCAGTGCATGGCGTGTCGATTTGTTTCCGCCAAGCAGATGGGCCATTCTCTGAAGAGTTGCAACAGATGCGGGCAACTCTTGCACCTTTGTCTCTCTTATATCCAATGTTTCCAAATACTGTAATTTTCCTATTTCAGTCGGGAGCTTATCAACGTATGCCTTGCGCAGACTTAGGTACTTCAAATGAAACATCTTGCATATTTTGTGTAGATGACTAGTGCTCAATCCCTTGCAACCTTCGAGATCCAACACCTGTAGTATTCCAAACTTGAATGAAAAAGACTGCAGCCGCTCTAAACTCTCGAATGCTGTCAATGATCGGACATGTGACAAGTTCATGCTCTCGATGGTAGCTTTCGCGTGTTCTGGATCACTGCTGTGCAGGGATAGCCGACGGACCTTGTTGCCTGGCATTGCTGTAAGCCAGTGGCCCCCAACTACAGTGATGAAATTCTCTGCACTGGACTTGGACACAATATATTCAAGGATCATGTCATGGACCTGACAATTCTTCACCTTTCCATTGCTACTATGGTCCACTGGCCGAATAATATTCCTGCTGATGAACTCATGGAAGTAATCCTCAGCAACTTCTTCGACCGTCTTGCCGTGCTTTTCAACGACAAAGCCTTCAGCTATCCATCGCCTGACCAAACGCTTCCTGTTAATGCTCCAACCCTTTGGGAATATGCTCAAGTAAAGCAAACAGTTTTTCTGATCAGCTGGCAAATCGCTGTAGCATAGATTAAGTATTTGTGTCACTCCTTCAGGGGTGAGATTCTTCTCCAACTCTGAACTTAAAGAATCTTGCACTTTTGTCCAGTGGCTCTTCGATCTTGGGTCTCTTGCCAAAAGCCCTGCCACTGCAACTATAGCCAGAGGCAGACCTCCACATTTCTTCAGAATTTTGTCCTTGATGTCTCTGAATTCATCAGGATGTGGATCATTGCCACCAAAAATCCTTTCAAAGAACAAGCCTATTGATTTGTCTTCTGGGAGGCGATCTAGCATGTGGATTTGGCCTATTTGTTGACGACTGCTGGCCTCAGCAACAGACTTGAATCTTGTAGTCACCAATATGCTACTGCCATTACAATTTTTGGGCAAAGATGCCCAAATGCTTTCCCATGATGATACAGACCACAAATCGTCTATTAAGAGAAAGTACCTGTTTGAGCAACATGTGTTAATTAATTAAATCAGCATTATACTGACACTATTATTGCTGAGTTTTTCCACTTCTGTTGAGAGTGGCTCATAACCTAGCAAACCTATTAGATCTTAAACAGAGGTGCTACAAAAATTCTTACATGAATCCTAATCTATCTTACAAAACCGCAAACCATGACTCATCCAAACACATGGAAGGATTAGAGGGTAGAAACTTTTCAGCAGTAGATTCATATATAAGGAAGGGTTTCAAAGATAGTGAAAGGTTTGAGAGTTAGATTTAAAAGCCAATTAGCTACAATTTGTAATCTTTGGACTAACGAAATGCTCATTTTCCTGTTCATATATAATACTATGGTAAACCAATTTGTTCAATCATGAGATTCACGCAGTTGTCTTGATGTCCATTTCCAACAGGGCTCGATTGGTTGGAGGGAATGGGAATTGAAAGATATAGGTTATAAATTGTCATAATTGTTTGGAGGGAATTGAGAGAGAGAATAGGAATTTGCCACTTAAAATGAGGGGATTCAATTCCCTAGGGAGAGGCAGGGAATTCAATTCCCACCCACTTCCCATTCCCTTGTTTTGCCAATCATGCACACATTGGTTGAGAACGCTAGTATGGTTAATTGTGGTCAAGGCCATGGAATGTGCTCCAAGACTCGTGCTTTGCTCCCACTTCCCCTCGCATACTCTTTTACAAAAAAAAAAGAAAAGAAATGCCCCTCAATTTTTATTGGAAAAAACAATTGGTTCCTTCTAAAGGGGAGAGGAGGGGGCCAGAGAGGGAGAGGGGTGGAAGAATGACCAGCTTGTTTTGTGTTTTTTTTTTTTTACAAATTTCAGGTTTCCTTTTTTTCAAAAGAGCATTTGGGAATCGGTGATAGAACATGAATCTTGGAGCACATCCATTGGTTGGGAGCTTGTCTGGGGACACATGTTCTAGTGCAAAATCTTCTTTGGGAGGTTAAAAGTAAATCGGAACTTGGTACGCAAAATCCATCATGATCAGCCACGCAAACACAAAACCTCATATATCATAATCTGAATCATAATTCACGCCATCTTGTAGAAGGATTAGCATGACCTTGTCAATTAGTCAACAATTTGTGAATTTTCTAGAGTTAAATAGATTTGGCATCCATGTAGTGCAAATAACATAGAATTTTGAGGTAAAATGACCATGTGGCTAGCCATGTCAGTGTTTTAGTGTTAACCTCTTTTGGCCCAAGTGTGTTCTGAGCTTCTCCCTGAGCTGCTTCTCCGTCCACCCTTCAATCCCGGCGAGAGAGTCCCCTCCACTGTGCTCCTTGCTTGGAACCTGCGGCATGACCTGCTTGAGGATGCTTCTCAGCAGCGCCGCAAGGTTGAGCTTCTGCGACACCTGCACCGACGCCCGGGAATCGAACCTCTCCCCGAACTTGCGGTGCAGCGCCAGCGCCAGCGTGGTCTTGCCGAGCCCGCCGAACCCGACGACGGCGAGGACCCTCAGGTCGCTCAGCCCCTCGGTCAGCCATATCCCGAGCTTGCCGATGGCCTCCTCCATCCCCACCGGCTCCGCCGCGCTGACGAGCTGCGGGCCAGGCGGCGGATGGTCGTCGGCGTGGTAGGAAGGGCCGGCTCGGGGTGCCTTCGCCGCGGCCTGCCCGGGGTCCTTCACGCCGTATCTGGTGCGGCGCTCGCCGATGCCCTGCGCCCGGTTCTTGAGGTCGGTGATGTCGGCGGCGATGGCGCGGCGCGCCCAGAGCGTGGCCATGGCGTACCACGCCACGCGGAGGCGGGCCAGGAAGCCCTCGCCGCGGGGCTGGCCGCCGAGGCAATGGCTAAAGTCGTCGATGCAGTCCTCGATGTCGTAGGCGACGTCGCGCACCTGCTCCATCCAGTCCTTGGTCTGCTCGTCGTAGTGGTCCTCGGCGGCGTGGGCGAGGGTGCGGAGGAAGGCGTACATGCTGGCGAGCTCATCTTTGATGCTCTGGATCTCGCCGCGGACGCCGCTGATGAGCGTGTACTCCTGCGCGAGCAGGCTGCCGAGCTTGCCCAGGAGGGACTTCATGGCGCTGTCGGAGGCGCCCACCGCGAGCTCCATCGTCTTCCTCCTCCAGCCCTCGCCTCCGACGTGGTTTCAGCAAGATGGCGCAAGGCTGCCGTGCCCTCTCTGCCGGCCGCAGATGCCGGCGCACCGCCACCTCCTTCACCAAGGCCGGGCTCCGGAGGCGCTCACACACCGATCCAATCTCACAACGCATACCAATTTGTTGGTCGGGAGAATTCGACGAAGAATAATTACGCAATAGCCCCCACGAACCTGCAGACATGCCCCCACGAACCTGCAGACATTTGTTAACGTTGGAGTATAAGTGAATTACTCTCCTTTCCTCGTCAGCTTAACCTTTTGGGTGAATTGGTTAGAGCATGCAGTTCAATATGCTATCAGAGCCAAAGGTCTCGAGTTCGAGTCCTACCCGGCGCAATTAAATAAGTCGCCTACTCTATTCCACGTTTGAACTCCCCCCGATCCAAGTTTGGTTTGAACCCTGAACCGAACCAAATCCCGTCAGCCCAATTTTTATTTGTCAGTTTATTTTATTTAAATATATACATAAATAAAAAAAATGATTATATTTCACAAATATACATTATAAATTAAATAAATATACTACAGCAACAAACCGAACCGTGCCAGCACTATGCGAATCGAACAAGGCCGGTCCGACGGATCGAGGTGCTAACCATTTGGTAAGCTCTAACTTTTGGACATGACATTTAACTATTCGTCTTTTTAAAAATTAGTACAAATATGCAAAAATATAAGTCACACTTAAAGCACCTTTAATGATAAAACAAATAATAACTTAGTTAATGATATTTAAATAGTTTTTAAATAAGACAAATGGTCAAAGAGCACGTATAAAAGTCAACGACGACAGTCTTTACATCTTTTTTAATAAGTCATTGTTTGTAGTTTGTCGACATCTTCACTGAGGGTCTTCCTACCTGCGTCCTTGTCGAGTTTCAGCCCAGTCTAAATGTTTGTCTTTTTGCCATTCGAACTACGGCTCTGTTTCTTTCAGCTTATAATCAGATTATAAGCAGCTGCAGCTTAAAATTTGTCATCTTTGTAATGGTTATATTTTGAAATATTTTATAGTTATTTTTTCGAAACTTTGTACAATTTGTCTCAAAGATCTCAAAAATATTTTTTCCATAATTTTTTTGGCCCTTTAAATCTTCTATAAAACACCACAACCTTTTCAGATTATAATCTAACCGCCGAAAGAAACACAGCCTACGTCTTGCAGGGTATTCTATCTTATATTGCATGTTACTGCAGAGTGGTTCTCTTCTATATTATATCCTGATCACTGTTTATATAAGTTGGACTCTATATATAGATGGGTCTAGCCTATATATATCTATACTTCCTCATATATAAATACATTGGGAGGGTCTTTCCGCTATCATAAACGCATGAACGCCACTGCCGATTAATGCATCTTTGTGCACGGTTTCGTGCGGTGATCAACTCTTGCATCTACTAAATCTAGGGGTATCCGAGAGAATTCACTCTTGATATTGATCTGTGTGAGCAAAATAAAAAACACGCTAATATAAAAATACGGAGGGAGGGAGTATTTTACTGTAGCAGCAGTACAACGCGCGCAGGAATTTCAAAATGGACAGACTGTGTGCGGGCGTGCAGGCCGGAGGGCAAACATGATGCAGGGGCTTGACACAGGGACAGATGCACATGGTCTCGGCATGGTCCAAACAACAAATCAATTAATTAAGAGATTCGCCTTTAAAAAATGAAACAAAGCAAATAGCGATAGCCAACTGGTTGGCTTTGCAGTTAGCAAGTCAATCGCCCCGTTCAAACCTAGGGATGCCGTAAAGCATTAAAATATGGGTCCCCGTGAATTTAACCGCGCATCTCTCGTAGGACATCGTCAATTCAGATCTAAATTACATCGATTTCAGAACTGTTTAATAACTAATCTATATTTCTAAGAAGATTTAAATTAGACAGCCATTAGTCATACCTCTAGGACGTGTTTATTGATATCCTCAAGTCTCTGGTCCAGACACAATTCAGAATATTTGTATTGAGGCTAGCGATTAACATGTCCTTGATATTAGCGCACAGTGTTTGATTTGACTACCAAACTAACGTATGAAAAGTTAGGCGTACTTAAAAGATGTTCAAAATATTGTTGAAACATTACAAATTCTAAAATATTTGAGAAAAAAACATTAAGAACCACATAGATATGTGTAATGTCTCTTGGGACTGCAGCCGGCTCGACCCGCTTAGGGTCTTAAGCTGAAAATGGGGCTCGGTTCGTGTTCATTTATAAACGAGCCGAGCTGAGCCCGAGCAACTCGCGAGCTTCGAGCTAAAATTTGGTGACCGGTGAAGAGATGGCAAGGACCGGCTAGGAGAGGGGGGCATAAGAGGAAGACAGAGAAGGTAGTAAGGGTTTAGGGTTTGTGCTTCCGTTTGTTTTGCTTTTAATTTGATCACCGGTAATACAATTAGAATTGTTTTGGTGGTTTTGCACCTAGGGGCGTGTTCGGTTCGTAGCCGGCGCTCGCCACGCCAACCTTTGGCGTGCCCTCATCCACGGCTCGCCCGCGTGAGCGTTGGCGAGCGTTGGCGACCGATTTGCTCGCCCGCGCCAACGCTCGCGCTCGTGTGTACTGTGCGGCGGCGCGCCGAGCGTTGGCGGGGGCAAGACGCAAGCGGGCTGCGCACCAAACGGCCGCCGAATCCCACGGCGCGTCGACGCCTGTGTTGGCGAGCGCGGGCGGCGAACCAAACACGCCCTAGTTTAGATGTTAACGTGTTTAATATGCACTTCAAAAGATTTGCTCAGTCATGTCGGCCGGCTTCTCTCTAATAAAATAAGAAATATTCTCTGAAAAAAGGACATATTAAACACTGGAGATGCTCGTGGCTCCGGCAGGCTGCGGTCATTGCCACAAAGCTATGCCTTCCAATCTCTGGTTTCGCAGTAGCCTCTAAATCTTTGCAAATTGCCAGCCAAATTCCTTGGAATCGTATCCTCGGCAGTACTGCCCTCAGCAGTCTGTCACTGTCCAGCAGTGCCAGCGCCCAGCTTGTTTCTTGCAACATCCTAGCTACCCACATCGAGATGGAGATAGGTAGGGAGAAGAGTACTCGCTGGAACTATTTTTTTGACGAGGACGACGAAGCGCCGCCGCGAGCTCCTCCCTGTAGTGACCCGGAGCGAGTGGACGGAGTTGCAGATAGAAGGAAGGAGATAGGCCGGGCGCGAGAGCAGGGAAGGCAGCGAGAGATGGAGAGAGCTCGAGCTCGAGAAATGGCGGCATCCTCGAAGAAGAAGATGGGGGAGGCATTGAGCGCCATGGAGCCCCTTCCGGGGAGGATCTCCGCCCTGCTACGGCCGGAGCATGACGGGCGCGCCCTCTCTTTGCTGTCCCGGCGCGGCTTCGCCTTCATGGAGACGGAGCTGAGCACCATCGTGGCGGCGTTGGGCCGGCTGCTGGCGCCGGCGAGGCCGCCGGATCATCTTGACTCGCAGACCATGAACAGGGTGGCGCACTTGACGTACCTGGCGCGGTGGATCGAGGACCTCATCGACGGCTACGCGCCCGACCAGACCGAGACGGAGCTCCGGGAGCTCAATCTGGCCTGGATCGAACAGCTTCTGCTCGTCGACGCCGCCGGCGTCCATGCCTACGCGGCGCTGGACGGCCTTCCTCCGCCGCCGCCGACGGCGCCGGAGGGCTCCCCTTCTCCGCCGGCGCTTCCCTACGCCGCCATGGTAGCCTCCCGGCGTCTGGTTGGCCTCGACGGCCCGAGGAGGAAGCTGGCAACGTGGATCATGGACGACGGCGACGGGCCCGTGACCCACGACGTACGATGGCGACGGGGCCCCCTTCGTCCGCTGGCGTTGCTCGACGGCCCGAGGAGGAAGCTGAAGGTGCTCGCCGTTGTTGGGCCCGCCGAGGTGGGCAAGACGTCGCTGGCCATGGAGGTATTCCGGCAGATAGGAGAACGCTTCGAGTGCCGCGCCGCCGCCAAGGTGTCTCGGCGACCACCTCACACCGAGAAGCTTCTCCGGTACATCATGTCGCAGCTCATCGACACGGCGGCGCTGCTGCCATCTCAACGCTCGCAAGCCATGGCCACATTGGAGGGTGACAAGTATGAGCTGGCTTACGACATCAACCAATACCTGACAGACAAGAGGTACACGGTCAATCCATTCCAAAACTTTTAGGTTCTTAGTTGTGGCCAAATCACATTTAACCCTCAAATATTGAAAACTATTTCTTCGATCTCAAAAACTTGCTGTTGTTTACCCTGTTGTCCTAAGGGCATTTCCAATGAAGCTGACTCAGCTGGCTATAAGAGCAACTCCAACCGCTCCTGGATAATACTGTAGCAGATATAGAGGGGCTGCTGGAGGGAAGGAATCTTTTAGAGGGTAGTGTAATTTATGAAGGAATTTTAGAGGGATGGATAGAGGGGACGCTAATAGTGTTTTAGAGGGAAAATATAGAGGAGCTGCTGGAGTTGCTCTAAGCCCTTCACGTAGGATTTTGTGCTTATGTGAAAGAGAGAGGAAGCACCCAAAGCTAGCGCCGGCACTCCACCCAGCGCCGGGCGCTAGCATCGCCCTCGATGCATTGCTCCAGCTCTCTCTCTCTCTCTCTCTCTCTCTCTCTCTCTCTCTCTCTCTCTACCCACTGCACCACAGCCGGAGATGACGCGCCGGAGTCGCCGCCTTTGCCAGATCTGAGCCCGTGCCTCGCCGTCGCCGGATCCAAGCCAGGGCCTTGCCGTCGCCGCCGCCGCCGCCGGATCCGAGCCGGCGCCGCGCCGCCGTCGTCGATGCCGCCGGATCCGAGCCGGCGCCGCGCCGCCGTCGTCCGCCGCCGCCGGATCTGAGCCCGTGTCATCGCCGTCGCCGCGGCGCGTTGTCTCCGTCGTCGTCGCCTTGTCGCCGGCCTGGAGGGGTGGGGAGGGGAGGCTACCGCGGTGCACGCAAGGTGGAGGGGAGGGGAGGGGGGGCCGCCCGATATTTCTCGGTAGGTCGGTTTGCTCCGCACTATATAAACAGGGCCCCTAAGGCGTTTAGGAGGACCTGGCTGGAGTCTTCATCCCTGACTTAGAGCTCTAGCGCCTTAGCACTTCGCATACACCATAATCTCGCCGAGACTTGTTCGTCTCGACGAGCCACCTCTTGTATTTCATCTTTGATATATAAGAAAGGCTGGACGTAGGGCTATTATCTCTCCCGAGAGGCCTGAACCAGGATAAAAACCCCTGCCTCCTGTTCGTTGCTGTTCGCATTGTTTGGCGTGTCTCCTATCTCAATCTTCAAGAACCTTAGCGACTTGAGATCGATATCTCAACCGTCGACAATAAGTGTGTGCTGTACTTGATAAAGGATTTTTGGCAGTCGTATGTCTTCGCATAATATTTTTTAAACCATTTGGATCACAATTAATTTATAGAAGATATTGCAACTAAGGAAAGGCTGAAGGAAAAAGGTACTATTTAATTCTATGAAAAAGTCTCAGTTAAGCTGAATGTAGTAGCAATTGCAGTTCTAGGAAAAATGCTACAGTGAGGGGTATGTATTAGCTACCAAAGGTAGAACCAAATGTCTCCACAAAATTGCCACATGAAAATTTATAAATTCAAGTGACACAAGAAAAGCTTAGAATGCATTACCATGTCGTGGTTGGCAAACGGCTTTAGTCTCGGTTTGAGGCGACTAAAGGTCACATGCCTTTAGTCCCGATTCCTCCAATCGAAACACAAGCCATCCTCACGGTGTAGAAAATATTTTAAAAAAAAATATAGCTAACTTTATAAGATTTTACTTAAAGATCTCAAAAATATTTTTTATATATTTTTTTAATCCTTTCATACTTTTATTTTATTGTTCTCAACTTTTTAACCCGATGAAACCAAGCCGAACAAAACCGCGAACCAATCTCCCAAAGACTGTATTGTTGTACGTGTTTACTTGTCGGGGAGCTAGCCTAACTGTACTACACATAGCTAATAGCAGTATCTCTGTAAGGCCAATGTCACCAATATCTCAAACATCACTTGCACGTACGGGACGGCAATAAGAGTTCTAGCTAGTGTATTCTCGCGAACTCAAGCCTTAGTAAATCTTTTTGTGCGGGTATCTAATGCTTTATTTTATTGACGTGTAGCTGACTCACTTGTTTGGCATGTTCATGCCAATTTAGAGTTTCCCAGCAAATACCTTACCTCGAACTAGAATGTAAAAAAAAATATAATGCCTATATAACTTCTTTAGGGTACTCCTCGGGTAAAAAATGGATCATACGCCAGCTTCAGTTCCCACTTCGTAGCCGCTTCCTTTGAAAATGCGAATCGAAAACAAGAACTTGTTCTTGATTTGGAATGAACGAGACGAACGGCACATATCTGCCTTCACTGCCACACTACTCTCTTCAAGTGCTGTTGTCCATGCTGGTGATGGTTTCTTCCCTCTTACCCTCCTGTTCCCATGGTGAAGTGCTCTTGTCCATGCTGGCGATGGTTTCTTCCCTCTTACCTCCTGTTCCCATGGTGAGCCTATATACCACTGCAAGCTACATAAGATCAATGATTCACTTTCCTCTTCCTCCTCCATGTGGCTTTTGCGATGGATGAGCGCCGCGGGGTCAAGAAAGAGATGAAGCATATATACACACTGTCGAGTGCCCACTGCTACAAAAAAAGAACACCAGTACTGGTTCCCAACGGGTTTCACTACCTCACACTTCTATCCAAACCCACCCACCCATGCGTATTGATATGAATAAGATAGATGCATTTTTTAAAAAATGTTTCCGAAACGAGGCATTAGTACCGGTGCGTAACACGGATACGTTAGTACTGGTGCCAGCTTGCCTGCACCCGTCTGCCAAAGGGCTCATTAGTACCAGCTGATATCACGAACCGTACTGATATGAAGGCCCAACCGGTACTAATTTCTTAGAGCCACGAACCACACTATCAGTAACGATTCATGTTCAACCGGTACTGATAGGCAAGTACTATGCGCAGTTCTCTTATGGTGGCCCATGCTTCGCTGCAGAAAAAATGAAAAACCAAAAAGTGGACGGAGGCAAAATGTTTAGAAAATATATACAGAGGCATGCGCTAGAAATCAAGAAACTTAAAAATCTAAATTATTAAAAACCGAGGCATATATATGTACCGATTAAGAAAAACTTAAAGTGACAAAGCGTAAACTTTGGAATCATGGTGATGATGGAATTAGATATGTAATTAAGGGCATTTGATGAGTATGCACTGCCCGTCACTCACATCTTCATACACAAGCGAGTTTTTTTTATAGTAGAAATATACATAGGACCGGACATATCAGTGTGAGACTGTGAGTGATATTACAACCAAACACTAATTACTAATATGATCAATTTGCTAGCTGTGCAGCCACAACTCATGTAATTCTAAGTCATGTCCTTGTGCGGAGATCGAGGGTTTTAGATCGCGTTTTTCGCGGTGAGGCCCGAAAAAAGCTATAAAAGCTATAGCGGGCTATCGCGAAAGCTATTCTATTTAGCGTTTTAATATAAAAATTATATAAAAATGAAATATTTGTATAATATTAGTCAAATCCAACTGAATAAGATACATGCATGTTATTTTAGCAATACTTGTAATTTAATGGATGTCCATATGCTCATAATTAATATGTTGAGTAAATTACCGTGATATATTATTCTACAAGCTCGTTATAAAGAAACTTGATGAAGTGATCATTTAATAGTTTTATATCAATGGTATCATCATGTAAGGTTCAAAAGAATGAGTGAGGACATAACTAAACATCTAACTTATATTTGGATTTTCAAAGGAAATTTTAAAAAATGGCATAGCGGAGCTATAATGGTAATGAAAATAGCAGAATTAGCGCCCAATTTAGCGGCTATAGAGGGCATAGTTGTGTTTGCAGAATTTTGGTACTTAGCATAGCGTTTTACGACCAAAAAAAAACTATAGCAGAGCTATCGCGAAGCTATAGCGGGCTATTTAAATCCTTGGCGGAGATTGATCTAAAAAAAGATCAGCTCTAGTTGATCTTAATTATGAGTTTCGACAGATAGACATACATACGTATCTAATCCCAACGAGTAGACGTATAATACATGTGTTCCACGTGTCGGTGTTTGATACCAGACAGATATTCTGTCTCACGGGAGAATCGTAGTTCGGTCAGGGGGAATTTTCGCCACTAGCTCGCCTCGACTCACAATCACAGGGAGGCGCCAGATTTACCTAGGTTCGGACCCCTGATGCGGGTAAAAGTCCTACTCATGCAAGAGTGGTATTGACTGAGATCTGGACTGCTCTAGCTCAAGAGCTCCTACAATGGCGTGTATGAGTTTGGCTTAGGATCCAACCCTCTCTCCCTCCGCCCCTGTGCCCTTTTATACTGGAAGGGACGGACAGATGGTGAGGAAGAGAGAGAGAGAATGAGAATGCGGCGGATAGAGCCCACGAACTGGGCTCTGGCTGCCGCACGCCGCCCACTTGCTCATGCTGACGCCTACTTCATAAATGACTTCCTCCGATCTTCGGGTCAGATGAGACGTGGGAGGCGCTTGACACTAGCACCACTTTGCCCCTGTCACCGCCCAGCGATGGAATAACCGCTACAGTGCGCCGGACAGGCAACAATGCAAGCAATCATCTCTCTCGGTCTTGTACGCTCAAATCCTCGCATTTAATGCGGTAGATACGTTGAACGTTGGGGAACCCTTCGCCGGGAAGCCTCCTCTCTGCGCGTGTGCGCCTGCCAAGTGGGACCCAAGCCCTCCTACTCGGCCGAGGCGCCACGCGTCCTGGTCTGCTCGGCATGGGGGCCTGGACGCCCGCTGTACGCCGAGCTGCCACGCGTCCTGGTCTGCTCGGCATGGGGTCCTAAACACCCGCTCTACGCTGAGCTGCCACACATCCTGGTCTGCTCGGCATGGGGGCCTGAATGCCCGCTCTACGCCGAGCTGCCACGCGTCCTGATTTGCTCGGCATGGGGGCCTGCACGCCCGCTCTACGCGGAGCTGCCACGTGTCCTGGTTTGCTCGGCATGGGGGCCTGAACGCCCGCTCTATGCCGAGCTGCCACGCGTCCTACTCTTGATGTCTTGGCGTGGGTACCCCAGTACGTCGTGTACCAACACCACGGTCCCAGACTCCCATTGTGTGAGAGATGGCCATCCGAGTGAATGCTTTACTCTGTGCGCGACGCACATGCTACATGAATCATCTTCCAATCGCTAGTTACTCCGCTTCAGTCTTCAAGTACGAACGTAGATTATAGTTCTTGAATCATTCATGTGATTATGTCGTACACAATCTTTCACAAAAGTTCGTTAGATCATTCATGACCGGTGGATATTTGTCCGAACATGCAATGGACTTTTCCCTCTTGCCGCCTATTCCAAACTTTCATTCATTGCAAGTTCATACGACTATATATATACGAATTCATTCCTTAGCTTTTCTCTTCCTCCTCCATTGGATCAACAGGGGTGGCAACCGTCGAGCTTGAGCTAGCCAATCTCGGAAAAAAGCTTGAACTCGGGTTCGTAGGCCTACGAGTTGAGCTCAAACTCAAGCATCGAGTCTGAGCTAAGTCAAAACCGAGCTGCGAGCTAAATTGTAAGCCCTATAAACTATGGTGTGTAACGTTGGGGGGAGGAGGAAGCAGCAGCAGCATATATACACTTTATAGAACCAGACCACATGTTAACGTATGTAACTAAGATCATGCATTCACACTATTCTGATTGATGGCACGTGTTGTGTACTTTGGACATGTCGGGCATTGATGATCATGGTGTGTTAAGTGTACGTAGGGCAAGCTGAAGGGAAAGGCGCAGGCTACGCTAGCCGAAAATCAAATTTTTCGCGCACACCCAGGATCAACATATAAGTAGGGGACCATGGATCGTTACCCTCGACGCGCGGAAGCAGCGGAAGAAGACTCGCGCACGTAGAGGATGTAGTCGAACACGCCCCGATCAGTACGCCGACTGCTCGCCGTGGGGTCGCCCGTGCTCGGAGTGAGGTCGCCCGGCTCGCCGAGGGGTCGCCCGTGCTCGCCGAGGGGTCGCCCGTGCTGGGGAGAGGTCGCCCGTGCTCGCGGAGAGGTCGCCCGTGTTCCAGGAGAGGTCGCCCGTGTTCCAGGAGAGGTCGCCCGTGTTCCAGGAGAGGTCGCCCGTGTTCCAGGAGAGGTCGCCCGTGTTCCAGGAGAGGTCGCCCGTGTTCCAGGAGAGGTCGCCCGTGTTCCAGGAGAGGTCGCCCGTGTTCCAGGAGAGGTCGCCCGTGTTCCAGGAGAGGTCGCCCGTGTTCCAGGAGAGGTCGCCCGTGTTCCAGGAGAGGTCGCCTGCAGCAAGCACGTCCGCGAAAGCGGCAGTGCCTCTAAGGTATCCACACGTCCAGGGGTGGAACGTCGCGCGCCGGCGTGCTAGCACCACGTCGCGCGGCTAGGGTTTCCTCAGGAGCGGGAGGGGCGCGGCGGCTAGGGTTTTGGTGGAGTGCATCTAACTAATGCACCGCGCCGCCCCTGGCCTCCAACTTATATAGACGTGCTAACGGGCTTCTACACTAGAAGACCCGTTAGGACTCTATCTCCTACGTGGATCCATATCCACGCGCCGAAACCCATTAACAGAAGTGAATCCGTTAAGCATGTTCCAACCCGTTAAGTGTGTGACCCGTTAGGTTCATGTGCAAGTCGGCCGCGGACCCGGAAACCCGTTTCCAGTCCACAGATCAATAGCGGTATCTAGCAACACATATTGACCCCCGAATGCACAGAATGATCTCATCGGCTAAACCTTGATACACACGTACATACCGATCCCTTTGCCACACGACACCAGTCAAGCTCAAGGCATATATAGTTTTATGAAATACAGGTCACAGGGATATCATAATTTTCAAATAATGCACCATTGAGTCGGAAAACCATTGTACATAGATCATTGCATTGAAATGTAACAAAATATTCCACTTTTAAAAAATTTAAATACAATTTTTTAGTTTTAAATATATATACATATATTTCACCTAACATTAATTATAAATAAAAATTATTTTAAAAATTAGTATGCAAAAAAATAACATCTTGTGCCATTATATATTTTTCCCAAAATTTGGGATTGCATCATATTTTATTTTTAATTAAATTGCTAAATAAACAACTATGCAAATTATGAAAAATATTTACAAAATAAAAAAAATTCAATGGGCCAGCCCACCAGTGGAGCATGAACTATTCTCGACGGCCAAACACTGGCCGTCTAGATTGATTCAATCTGATGGGCCGGCCCATAGACTATTCACGACGGCTAAGTCTGAGCCATCGAGATAGAGTCTTCCCGCCTTCGCAAAAACGAAAAAAAACGAGCGCGCAGGCCTCTACGACCTTATCTCGACGGCTTTTGTTTGGCTGTCGATATTACTTACACTTTGTCAACGGTATATATTCGGCTGTCGAGATTAACTTGTCTGTGTCGACGGCTGATCTTTGACCGTCGAGATTTCGCGCGATTCCTGTAGTGGTGAAGGAAAAAGGTACTTTATAATCGTATGAAAAAGTCTTGGTTAAACGGAATGTACCAACTATTGCAGTTCTAGGAAAAATGCTACAGTGAGAGGTATGTATCAGCTACCAAAGGTACGTAGCGCCAAATGTTTCCACAAAATTGCCAATTGAGAATTCATAAATTATAGTGACACAAGAAATGCTTAGGATGAATTAATGTTAAGAATTTCATTTTTGCCTATTTCAATGTCAATATTTTAATTACCACTTGATCTCCATTTGCCTAATGGAGACCAGTGAGAGAAGAAAGACATCATACCGTGAAGACATCCATACCAATTACCCTTCTTTGATCTCCCGAAAACTGTATATTGCTGTATGTTTACTTGTTCGGACCAGAGCTAACTAAGCGTACACAGGTAGCACATAGTAGTATCTAGCTAGTGTATCCTTGCGACCTCTCCTGTTCTTAGCATCTACTGTGTGGTATAACATCAAGCCTTAGTAATTAAGCTGCCCGTGTGGCCAATCCAATGCTTTGTTATTATTGGCGTGTAACTGACTGACTTGTTTCACCTGTTCATGGCTTCATGCCAATTTAGAGTTTCCTGTTACACTGTAGTTTATACACCTCGGATTAGAATCTAAAGAAATGTTTGTATTATTTCTTCCGGTGGTTCCTCATGTGAAGAATGGATCTGCCGGCTTCAATTCCCACTTGGCAACCAGCCACATCGAAAACGCGAAATTCTCGATTTCCTCAAGGGGTTGTTTGGTTGCACGAACGATTTGAGCCAGATCCGTATGAGTCAATCAGGCTGAGATGAGCCTGGTTGAGTAGATGCAAGTGATGTTGTGTGGTTACCCTGCACCTTCTGAACCAGGCTGGGCAGAAATGTTGTTTGGTTGGCCATACACGTTAGAGTTGGATACGTATAAATTTAAGGGGACGACAAATAAATTTAAAGAATAAATTCTAGAAAATCTATAAATTTAAAACAAACAATAGATAATAAAAAATTCAAAAATAAAAATTTATTTTTTTTGTATTTTATATGACAAGTGTGGTCTAGTTTTGTTCGAAAAAATGTGACGAACCCATTTTTGAAATTGGTTCAGTAATCGGAGATACTAATTAAAAGATATAGCCAAAAAAGAATTGAAAATGTGTATCCAAGTACGTCCCTGCATGCAAGCTGCTACAGCTCATCCCATGCTGAGGCTGCATCGCCGGAAAGGCCAATTCCTGCGTTTGCGCGGAGCCTGAATAGCACAGTGTTTTTTCATCAATTGAGGCTTCGGAGGACACACATGTAACCAAACATGGATGTTCGTTGTCTCAGCTTGCAACCTGCCCGCTTCACGGGCTGTTGTCCATGCCGGCCATGGCCAATTCCTACGTTTGCGCGGAGCCTGAATAGCACAGTGTTTTTGCATCAATTGAGGCTCCGGAGGACACACATGTAACCAAACATGGATGTTCGTTGTCTCAGCTTGCAACCTGCCCTCTTCACGCGCTGCTGTCCATGCCGGCCATGGTTTCTTCCCTCTTCCCTCCTGTTCCCATGGTGAGCCTATACCATGCTTGCAAGCTATATAAAATCAACAAATTCTTCTTCTCTTCCTCCTCTGTGCTTTTGCCATGGATGAGCACATGGACACGGGGTCAAGAAAAAGGTGAAGCATATATATATACACGCTATTGACTGCCCGTGCTCCGCTGTGGAAAAAATAAAATAAAAAATACCAAAAAATTAATGGAAGGGGGAAAAAGGTTTTTAAAGAATAGGGGCATGCGCAAGAAATCAAGAAACTTAAGAGTCAAAATTATTCAAAAACCGAGGCATATGTACTGTGAACCGGTGGCCAATCGGGGCCGGGTCACCGTCGGCGATGAATTTGTTGTGAGGTTATGGGCTAGAACCAAGCCAGATAGTAGCACAAAACAGGGATTATATAGGTTCAGACTCTCAACTCGGAGGTACCGGCTCGTCGATGAGCGACGAGACGGAGGAGCAATATTAATTTGCATGTTTTTTTCATAGTAGAGCTCATAATGTTTTTTGTTGCTAGGGATCTATGTGTCAATTGGGGTTGTATTTTTCTACAAGCTCGATCTATGCATTGCTCCTTTGTCAAAAAAAACAAAAAAAAACTACGAGCTCATGCAAACATGCGCAAGATATATGTCAATTAGCTAGATTCCGTGTTATTTTCTTTTAAATTTTCTTAGTTGTTAATTTGTGAATCCGTTCATCCATCCTCACCTATAAAGATAGAGATGCATGGTTGATTCACCCCTTTCTGACACATATAAATCACTGTTTTTGAATCACTACCTCCCAATCAGCCGTTCGATCACGACCAACGGGTGCATCCGGCCATCCGTTTAAACTTTATCTATGAAAAGATTTTTACGCTTGCTACCAAAACAATGCACGTAGCTCGCACGATTGGTCACGGGCGCTGCCTCTCCTGTCGAAGGCCTGGGTTTGAACTGCACCGCATTTATCATCTTTTTTCCCCCTTTTCTCTACTGCCTTCTCTTTTCTTCCTTTCTTCCCCAAGACTTTTTTCTTTCCCTTTTTCTCTCCTGCCTTCTCTTTTCTTCCTTTCTTCCCCAAGCCTAGGCAGCACGCGGCGGCTGCTCACTTGGTCTCCAGGCCACTCCTAGTCCTAGCGCCCAAGCACCTGGGAGGTGTAGGTTCGAAAATGAATTAAAAAACAATTTATTCTTTGTTTTTGTTCTACTTTTTTGCGATGAACTAAAAAAATTCTTAAAAAACAAACCTTACCAAAATAGAACCACATTTTCATCGTATCTCTCTCTCTCCTTCTCTCCATCTCTCTCTTTCTTTCTCTCTTTTCTCTCTGTCTCTCTGCCAGTGGCCCCTGACCGCCGCTGGCTTTGGTCTACGACTCTGCCTTGCGCCGCGCTGGTCACATCAACGCCGAGCTCGCCATCATCTCCTGCGCCGCGCCGCACCGAAGTCCTACCGCGCCGCGTCGGTCATGTCACGCCGCGCCGCGTCGGTCATGTCACGCCGCGCCGCGCCCGAACTATCCCATCGCAGCGCCGTTTGCTCCTTTTCTTCACTGGCCACTGGGCGCGTCGGCCGGTCAGAGGCATCGCCCCGAACCCATAAAACCCCGCCGCGCTCCACCGGCACGAGCTTTCCACCTCTTCCCCCAAATCCGATCTTCGCCGGATCCAACGGGATCCCAACGAACCCGTGAGCAATCCTTCCATTCCTCTCGCCCAGAGCTCCTCGAAATCTTTCCTAATCGCTTTCCCCCTCCCAATTTCAGCTGGGGAAGTCCGTACCGCCTCCGTTCATTCCTCATGGGCCGCCGGTGCCAACGCACGCATAAACACGGTCGGAGCGGACCTGGGCTGCCGCCGCGTCGTGCGTCACCGCCGCCGGCCACGTCACGGAGCGGAGGAAGAAGATGAACAGAGGCCGTCCATTGCGCTTTAGGATTCGTGCAGGCGTAGAGGCCATGGGTCTATGACGCGTGGGCCAAGGCCCCACTCGTCGGTTTAAGTGGAGGCTTCTAGGGCACGAATGTTTTCCCCGAGCGAAAGCGCAACCCATGGTACCGCCTTCGACGTCGCCGCCCCTGCCGCGCGGGCGCGCGCGCAAGCGGGCCGTGGGCCGCATTGCGTTGCTGGGCCGGTCGTCGGTTGGCTTGGCCCAATTCGGTTAATAAATTTTTCCAGCAATTTACTTATTAGGTAATTACTAAATATGGTTTCCGAATCATATAAAATACCTAGAAGCTCCCAAAAATATGGAAAAATTTAGATAAATACTAGAAGCCGTTTACGATTTTATAAAAATATAACATGCTCCACTGTAATGGGAAAATTAGCACTGTAGCTGTAATTGTAGCTGTTCAGAAAACTAAAAATATGTAAATTAATCCTAGGGTATTGTTAACTATAGTAAATCAATGAATATGACACCAAGTGCTCTGTCAAATCCTGGTTAGACTAGTGCCTTAATAGCCCTGGAATTATTTGAATTTGCAGGTCAACTTAAATCCAATATTAAGGGTATTTATATTTAAAAAGCATTAACTAAGTAGCTAGTCTTTCATTATTAAAATTTATCTATGAGATGCTTTTGGAAGATAAATTAATAAGGACCTATAACCTAGGTTTATCTCATTATTTAGGAGCATCAGTATATCGTCAATGCCGATAAACATTACCTCGTACGTAGGTGGAATTTTCTAACATTCGTCATTTCATGTCGCCGAGAAACCCTAATCACCTGTCGTGAACTTATCGTATAAAGTCGTATTTTAGGGTTTAATAGACTATTATATACTTATAATATTATTTATTAATGCTCTAAGTCATGCATAGCATATCATACGATAATTAGGTTCGTTAATCGATCTTAGGCCTTAATGACCAAGCTAAGACCTAGGTCGAGCATGCATCATATTTTTTATTGCATTAGTAAGTAATTATTGGTTGTTGGTATGTTTAGACGTAGGCGATCCCGAGGGAAGATTTGGGGACGCCGAGGAGGACCCTCAACCTGATCAAGGCGAGTTAACACTTACTCTTTAGATGTGATCCGTATTAGGGAGAAACAGCGACTTTTCCTAGTGCGGATTAACATCGCTAATATTATGTTCATTACCCAGTTTTCCTTAAACTATGTTGTTTAATTATTAAAGATGCATGCTTAGTAGATTGCCTACTTGTTAATCATGTTATACTTATACATGCCTGCCTTGAACTGTTTAGCCTTAATGACTGCCTTGATTGTCATTGCTCTTGTTAGCTTATGATTAGTCTGGTAACCACTTTAACCCTACCTAATGGGTAAAACTTGCTTAGACCGGCTTAGGCTTAACAAATATTCTGGCTAATTGCCACGGAACGGTGAACCGATATTCACCGGTCATTCATTATTCTCATTTAATATGACATGACATATGACAGTTAGGGCTGGTAGATGCATGTTGGGCTACTTGTGTTTGTGGGCATTGGTATGTGGGTACTTGGTCGGTTGTGGTCAGTCGGTTGGGAAGGTCCAAGTGTGTGGTGTGGTCAATGACCGTGGAAGTAGAGAATGATCGGTGGGTTGCCCCTAGTTGGACTTGGACATCCAGAGGGATGATTAGGGCACGAGATGCCTTGTGCTTTGTTTAGCCAGGGCTTACCCAGGAGGAGTGCGGACAAACACACGTAGCGGAGAGCGCTGCCATCTGCGGGATGGTTCCAACACTACTCATGGCCATCGCGCGGAGTACGGGTCGTGGATCGCCAGTTGTGAGCACTCTGCGGAGGCCCGCCGAGACCAGTCTCGATAGGGGACCGGCATCGGCCATCACCGAGGGTGATAATGGCCACACATCCCTAGGGTGACGGTCGGCTAGTGTGGGCTAGCAACCCTACTAGGCCGGGGTGATCACGCCATGGCATGTGTGGTCCACAACAGGATTTGCCAAATCCTGGAAGGATAGAAAGACTAGGAATGGTTGGGGGCAACCAGGAGAAAGTTCAAGAGGAACGAATATGCTGGGGTGGTGATCTGTGAAAGGGATATGCCCTAAATCAATCATAGTGATGATTGTACCACGTCTTTGTTCATGTACATATGATAACGTTGTTTATCGGTTCCCTGAATAAATGTCATGACTTTGTCCATTGGGTACCACTTGATTGTGAGACACACAGTTATATGACTTTATTCTAAACGGGTCCCTGATCCATATCATTATGAGGAGCGGTTATGATTTGATCAGCATGCGTATTGGTTGATGGTAATGTTTCACATGCCATAGATATAGAGATATCAAACCAATCGGATGGACGCATGTTGGAGAACATGGGCAGTCGGACAGACCTACTCCGAGACGCTGTGAGTTGTTATCTCTTATAGCGCCATCAGCGTATAGTCTTGAGTGGTATACCTATATAGTCTTTAGACCTGAGATTGTCATGGAGACAAAGCCTGTCGTCGGGAATCTAGCCGCCGACATTGATTTTTCCAGCCGCCGACACAGAAATTATTTCCTATAGTGATTGTGTTAATACCCCATTTTACTCATTCATATGGTTACCTTTTGTTTGAAACTTTCATGTAGCCAATAAAAAATGATTCCTTGCAGTAAAACCAACGCTTCATTTATAACATTCTTTCAAAAAGTGACATGGTCTGGGTAGGGTGCAATGTAGAGGACGAGGACGAGTAAGGCCCTGCTTGGAAGCAAAGTTTTCTAAAACCATGGTTTTGTCATACCATGATATTTGAGTGTAGTTAACATAAATACCATGGTTTTACCCAACCCCCTTAAAACCATGGTATTCCTAGGAACTACAAACTGTTTGGTAGCAAAGTTTTTACCATGGTTTGCTAGCACAAGTGAGAATACTTTGGGTTGGAGTGGAGTCTACGATACTCCAAAAATACCATGGTATTGCCAATACCATGGTTTTCAAAACAGAGTTTTTGAGGTTGCTTCCAAACACCTCATTGCCAAAAATACCATGGTATTCTCCAAAACCATGGTTTTGCCTCGAAATTATGAAAATACTTTGTTGCCAAACAGGCCCTAAGGTGTCGTCCGTGGCGCGATTGATGTTAGATTAATCTTTTAATTCATTTCTGTATCGATGATGGATCATGTATCTCTTTTAGATCAATCTTTTAATTCATTGTTTTATTGATAATGGGTACATGATATCTCTTCTATAGGAAAAACTTTCTTGACCCTAATAAATTATTTTTAACCTAAGATAACTAATTTTATCTAATGTAAACAAAACATTTTTAACCTAAGATAGCTAACTTTATCTAATGTAAACCAATTTGATATTATTATGGGCAATCATTAGTAGATGGCAACCAACTCTTTCAATCTCTTATTTCTTGCCATGGGTTACAGTTCACACACATTAGTCCTAATTCTAGCACATGTTCTATGCCGAGGAGGCTTACATGCATATAACAACTTCACTACCCTTTAGATTACCACAGTGATCTGAACAGTCTAAGATTCCTCGCTACATGAGAATAGAAGCCGAAAATTTTCTTTTTCCATGAAAGAAGTCACGGAAATTTATTTAAAAGAAATCTTCCATTTGAGATAATTAAACCCGCATGAGATCACTGAAGGAGGGTGCATGAGCACGCACGTGTGGGCAGGGGAGGCCCGGGCTCGTACGTGCCGCGCCTAATAAGAAGGCATGAGCTGACACAGAGCGGTATGGGTAGCAATACAATAGTGCCAATTTGCCATGCACGCCGACATGAAGCATTCAAGACGGAGTGGCTGGATCCATGTGGCGCCCAAGCCATGATATATATATATATATTTATTTATTTATCATATATATACTGCCCCTACCCTATACGACAACGCGAGTACGTACGTACTCGTACTCCGGTAGCGAGATGTCTAGTCCCTCAATTTCGAGAGTTCAATTCAATGAGGTGTGACGTTGCAGCTCCGTGGAAATACCCTCCTCGCTCGCACGGCGAATTCATGATTTAATAGAGTCGTCTAACTGTACACAATTATATGCCTTCAATTATATATGGTGCGTCCATTCAATCGCCGGGAAAAATTGTAACTGATCACGAAACATGTCGATCATGCAAAGCTTTTTATATCGGGATTTGATCAATCCGTGTAAACTGTTAGAGTAACTCTGCTACTAGATGCAGTCTAAGCTTATCGGTTCACACACAAGTTGAGAACGGACAACAAAGAACATGGATATAGTAGGTGAACAAACACGTGAGAGGGAAAAAATATTTTTATTGCTTTTTCATTGATTCACTATTGTATATCATTTTTTACCCTTTATATATTGTTTTGCGTAGGGTTTTGTCGGCGATTCAAAATCGGGGTTTTCAGGTACCGAGCTTATTTAGTTAAACTGAGAGTCAATCGGGTCCCTTTTCGCATCCTGCGAGGTCGTTGAGGGATGTCCTGCAGAGGAGTGAAAGTAGGAGGCAACGGATGGCCGGATACGAGAACCTTTTTACCCTAGTTCAGGTCTCCCATGATGGAGATAACAGTTCTACATCCAACTGGATTGACTAAAACCAAGGAATGAGTACAAAAGGCGTCAGAACATAGGACTACCCCGACGGTGCTTCTTCTTCTAGGTGTGTGAATACAAGGTTGTACAAGTTGAGGTCTGTCGGAGGTTGATGTCTTAGAGGGTGTGACAATGCCATCTAGGGGCATTTAATGTGCGTCACATCGTCTTACGTCATCGCTGGACCCATGCATGATATCTCCCTTGAGAATCGGTAACATCCTATTGCCACGTGTTGCCCAGGACACTTGCAGAGGGACTCCCACGAGGGAGTCGTTCCGAACACAACGTGTTCGGAGCAAAGGTTTGCCTTGGGATGCCTACGGAGGGATCCCGATGGTAGTTTGTTCGGGTCGGGCCATGGGGCCTTTCGTCCAGCCCCTCTCATAAGGCCTCGGTTGCTAGATCCGATGGTGGTGGTGTCTGATGGGCTTAGGCATAGAGGGGAGTAGATCTATATCTAGGTTTTTAGTTAGTTTTAGGGTTTGTTGAAAGGTCCCAATTCGATGGGGTTTTTTTGTGCTTTTCGGGGATCCTTTGGTCAACAGTGTTACTAATGTTGGGAGGAGTCGTTGGAGGTGTGTTGTCCTCGTTGTTTGCACTGATGGGGATTGGGTGGTGGATGTTGCTGTGGGAGTGGGGAAGAGGCTTCTTCCTTGCCCTATTGCTATCTTTGCTACCAGATCCAGTGAGGCGATGGAGGTTGACCTAGAGGCGGCTGTTCTCCTTTCCCTTGAAGGTGGCGGTGTTTGTCGACCCTTTCTTAGTCAAGATGGCCAATCTCAATGTACGGTGTCTTTAGTCAGCCCGGTTATGTCGGTTTGCTGAGCTCATCGACCGGGTTGCAAGGCTCATAGAGTGGCTCATTGTTTCCAACCCATATGGGTCAAGACTGGAAGGAGCGTTTCGGCGACTACCGGTCAATATCGTTAGATCTTTAGCTGCGTGTCATTGTTTGGGTGCTTCGATGTTCTTGTCCGTTGGTTGTATGGTTTGTGTTGTGTTGTTTGGCTCTCAGAAGGGTTTGTTTCGATGTTGTTATGACTATAATATCTGTGTTGTCGAGAATGATAGACGATTTTGCCGTCTCATCTATTTCATAATGGAATCAATGTGTTTCAAGAAAAAGTGATGCCTAAAGCGAGGAGTTACCGCACATGTTGTACATGGCTTGCTTTGTTACCACTTTAGGTCCCATCTTTTGCCTAAAACTCCGGGCGCTTTTAGTAGCATGTACAAGAATCATGTAACCTCTGCAAAAAGTCAGCAATGCATTTTTTTCGTAAAAAGGCACACTTACTGAATTATTTGAATGAAATTTTGCTTTGGCATTTGATTGTCAGATTTACTCCATGATTATATGTGCTGGGCCGTTAATTTTTAAAGAAAATAGCGTGCAAACTAAACATGCATGCATGTACAGTTCGGTGTGTGTCTATATATATGTGCGCGCGTGTGTGTATGTGTGTGTGCATGTACTGGATGAGTTGCCCTTCTGAAGAGCATGCACCCGTACATATATGAGTTGTTTCCTGAAGCGTCCCCATTGCTGGCAACAAGTACAGGAGTAGATAAAAATCCCACGGCCACTGAGCCAGCATAGTACGTAGCTAGCTCGGAGTATTTTCTTCCCCTTCTCTCTCTCTCTTTTTTTTTTGGTGACACACGCTGACCTCATTCCACGCCACAGCGCGCGGCAACCGTGTACGGATCTGAGCCTGAGCCTGAGCCTGAGGCAGCAGCAGCAGCACTGACACAAAAACTAGTTTTTAACTTCGAAGCATCCTGGCTTTCAGCATCCTTCCTACGGCCACATGCGCGCAGGTACACCCGTCATACTATATGCATCATCGGCTAATCATGCCCATGTTCCATTGTAGGCTAGCTTCAAAACTATACTCTCTTGTTTACATCTAAGAGCATCTTTATTTCAGCTCAAACTTAGGCTTTAAACTTATAGCATATAGAAATGCTCTATAAAATAATATAAACCGAGTGACGCACCAACTTTTTAAATTATATTAGAAAACCAATTATTATATATCCTAAAATTTTAGTTTAATCAATTTATTCATTCAGCTCAGCTATTCCAAACGTGCTTTAAATATTATCTTTCCACATCGTATGGCCTTAAGTGTTAGTTATGTGTTCCGTCTTAGAGATGATGATCCTCGTGGTTTCCATTTCATATATAGTTGACATACATTGCATTCGTCTTGATGTCAGATTATATATACCTATAGCTGCAGCATGAGCCCTACTCTAATTACAGCATGTTCAAAGCGATTTCATTTAGACAAAAAAAAATTAAGATGCACTGAATTGAAAAGACAAACACTTTGATAATAACATAGGTTGGATCCTAAACATAGCTGCTCTTTTTTTTTTCGAGGCAAATAGCGAGCTCTTTTTGTCGGAAACTAGCTAGTAGCAGGCTAGCAGCACGTTTTTACTTCGCATATGAAGAAGTATATATAGGGTTCGACATACATTCACCAAGTATACAATTGACAGTCATCAACAGACATTTGAATTAAAAAAAAACTTACATAGTACATAGTGTGGACAGTATTTTAATTTCTCTAAAAAGAAAGAGAAAGACCAAAAGTATATCCTTAAAAAGAGAGACAGAGATCGAGATTCCCGAATGAGCATGTCTTTTTATCAGCTCCTGATCTTGTAGCATACATGCAAGTGTAGTACGTACTATATGCATGTGTGAGCTGTGAGCATTTCTTTCTTTGCAGGCGGTCGTCCGATACCATATCTGTGTGTGGTGAATGAATAATGTGACATGTACATGATGTATATAAGACGTCGATGGATATGCATGCATGGGAGGGTAGGAGACGTAGAATTCTGGCGTTTTGTTCAAAGTTTTACTCAGTACCTAGCTAGGAGCTAGCGGTTGAGATGGATGGGCACCGGGCGATGAGGGTTTGTTTGTGTGTAGCGGCGCCATATATCGCCATGGATCGCTACTGGACCATGGCCAAGAAAGACGCCCCACTTGTTGCTGCTGCGGCTGCGGCTGCGGCTGCCGTGCCTGGAGGTGCCGCGGGGCCCGTCGCCGGCGGGTTGCCGCCGCCGGAGTTCGGCCGGACGACGCTCTGGCCGTTATGCTGGTGGTGCTGCCTTTGGAAGTGGATGTCGTACTGCACCTGCATGTTGCCGCCGCCGATGCCGCCGTCGTCGTCGTCGTCGTCGTCAAACTCTTCGTCGTCGTCCTCGTCCATGCTGTCGCTGTCCATCTCCTCCATTCTGTCGTTGCCGTAGCTGCTCTTCATGGCTGCCGGCTGCTGCCTGTACTGCTCCGCCGCCAATGCCGTCGCGGCGGCGCCTTCTTGCTTTAGTCCCTTGATTAATTAATTACAGCGCGTTCATATATACACGCGATCGACGTCAGCACCGAACGTACTCGCATCAACGAGGTGTGCGTGAGGGGAGAACGTACGGTAATTACCTGCTGCTTGTTCGTCGCCACGCCGTTGCCGCTGGCGTCTTCAACGCCGGCGAACCTGGCGGCGACACTGCCATTGCCGGCGCCGGTCTTCGAATTCATCTGCATGGCCCCTGAGCTGCCGCCATTGTCCCTACTCGCGCACCCGTTCCCGTTGCCGTTGATGCAGTCGTTGCCGGCGTGGTCGACATGCGCCGGCCCCGTCTGCGACAGCGGCACGGCGGCGAGCACGGTGACCGCCGGAGCCTCCGGGCGCGGCGGCGCGGCGGCGGAGGAGGCGAGCGCCTCGGCCTTGGTGCGGTAGAGCGCCTCCAGCTGGTGGTAGTAGGGGCAGGTCTTGGAGTCCTCGGGGCGCTTCTTGTTGCTCTCCTTCACCTTCTTGAAGTACTTGTTGATGTTCTCCCACTTCTCCTTGCACCGCTTGGCGCTCCGGCTGTACCCCAGCCGCCGCATCCCCGCCGAGATGTCCTCCCACAGGGGCCCCTTGGGCCCCGTCTCCTGGTACCTCGTCTCCAGCTCCGTCCGCAGCTGGATCAGCGCGTGCACCTCCGCCTTGGGCCACCTCGACGGCGACGGTGCGCCGCCACCGCCGGCGAACCCCACCACCGTCTCCTGCGGCTCCGGCGCCCGGACCACCACCTCCTTGCTTTCGAGCTGTGTGTGCGGTGGCTGGGGCTGCGGCGTCACCGGCATTATGTGCGAGTGCGACGACGTCGACGTCTTCTGCTGTTGTTGCTGCGGCGGCGGCGGTGCGGCGGAAGCGACCGGCGTGGGCTGCAAGGGCCGCGGCGTGAGCGAGCTGGCGCCGGTGGCGATGGGAGGCAGCGGGACGGTGTGGCCGGTGACCCTCTGGATGAAGGAGATGAGGGCGGCGTCCCGGGAGGCGGTGACTGCGCGGTCCTTGGCGAGGGCTTCGTGGTCGCGGGCGAGGCGCGCCACCTCCTGCCGCCGCCACGCCTCCTCCCGGATCATCCGCTCCTGATCCCGGCGCTCGATGGCGTCGATGAGCCGCTGCTGCATCGCCTCCTGCCGCTCCAGCACCTGCCGCATCATCCCCTCGAACAACCTCATCGCCTCGCCGGCGCCACCCCGCCGCTTCCGCTTCCCGCCCTCCGCCGTCTCCACCGTGTCCTCGCCGTCCGATCCCTCCGACCCCAGCGAGAAGCTCCCGACGTCGCCCATCGTCACCACGCACGGCGCCGCGTCCGTCAATGCCGGCGGCGGAGGCTGGGCGTGCACGCGCGCGGCCGATGCCGGCGGCGCGACGGCCACCACGGGCGTGGGCGGGTGGCCGTGGAGGGCCTCGAGCTCGGAGAAGAAGCGGTAGGCCTTGCCGTCGCCGCGGCCGGCGCGGCCGTCCTTGGTGCGCTTGTAGTACTTGTCCACGTTCTCGAACTTCTCGCGGCACTTCTTGGCGCTCCTCGAGTACCCCATCTCCGCCAGCCTCCTGCACGTACAAATACAGATACCCCATGCACATTGACATTGCACGCCACTGAATTTAACCTCGTCACCAATTCAAGGCCATGTCCATGCACTCATGCACCGCCACACGCTCAGCTCCCAGCTCCCATCACTCGCACGCATGTTACCATCATGCACCTCCTCCTAGCTCACACCATGTGTGGCCATGTTGCTCTCACCCAAAAGAAGATCGAGCTATAGCTATACACATACCCATATATAAATATGCACACAATTTTTTACTCCATCTGGGATGCAAATTGGGGGATTAAAACCTATCACTTTTGGGTGTGGGGATTCAGAATTGGGATTGATTCTCTTCTTACGGCAGCATGTGTGTATATATATATGGTAAATTAGTGCTCTACTAGCAGCGCCAGGCAGTGTCCTGCTGCTGCTGCGGCGATGAGATGAAGCGACGCAGAGGAAAAAGAAACATTTGGAAAGTGGAGGAGGAGGAGAGCGATATGCATGTGTGTCGTTTTATAATGCACAAGAGCAAATGAGCAATTCCCACAGTGGAATTGAATCACAAGGTGAGCTGAGCCTGAGATGCATCGCCGGTGGTGGAACTGCAAGAATTACCTGGAGACTTGGTCCCAGAGGGGGCCCTTGAGGGCGGCCTCCCGGAAGGCGGCGTCCATCTCCGACCGGATCTTCAGCAGCGCCAGCGTCTCCTGCCGCGGCCACCGGTTGCCCGCCGACGACGCTCCCCGCTCGCCCTCCTCGCCGGCGGCGCCGTCGTGCTCCTGGCTCCCGGACCCGCCGACCTCGCCCATCTGCTGCTGCGGCGCCGGCGGCCGGCTGCTGATGGGCGACGGCGCCTCGGCGGCGCCCCGCTCGCCGGCAGCCGAGAATGGCGGCATGTCGGGCCGCAGCATGCCGGCCGGCGCCTCAGATCTCCCCGGCAAAGCCAGAGCCTTGTCCTGTGAGGGCGTCACAGTGGAATTGAGGTTGCGAGGAGCAGTGCATGCATGAGGAAGCTGAGGTTAGCTAGTGGAGGCGGAGCACAACTGGAAAGATGGAGATGGGGGAAAGGGGAAAGAAAAGAAAGAAGAACAAGCGGAGGAGGAGCAAGATTAGAAAGGATTGGGAATTTGGGAGTGAGATTGTCCTAGGCTGGCTGGCTCACTGGCTGAGATACGCCTGCCCAGCTAGCTAGCCAAGGAGAGAGAGTGGAGGGAAGCTTAGCCTGCTTGCTAGCTACCTAGCTAACTGTTGAGACTAGTGAGAGGGATGGTGGTACTGTAGCGGCTGCGATGTAGGTCTGCACTAAATATAATAGGGCGGTGGAGGAGGGAAGGGAAGATCAGATGGGCCGCGGTGGCGGCGGTGGCGGCAGTGTGCTCAGCTCAGCTCAGCTCTGCAGGCTGCACAAGACGATGGGGGAGATGATGCAGAGGCCAGAGAGAGACAGAGGGTGAGGTGTGGGGGGAGGAAGAGGGGATCGATGATGATGACGATGATGATGATGGATACAACAAACGAGATCGGTGCTGCGCTGTCAGGAGTGTTACGGCCATGCCTGCTCTGCTCGCCTAACTAACTTCCACACAGTTAAAACCAGAAAGGGAAATAGCAACTGCAGTAACCACGATCCCAGCCGTCCATTTTTAGATCTGTCAGCTCCCTGCGCTAGTACAGTACTTCCTCTGAACAGCACGGGTGATTGCTAATAACCGTGGCCAGGCAGCCTGCCTCGCGACAATCCTGTATGGTAGGCCCAAAACGAATCAAAAAACAAATTGGCACACACACAGACACACACGCACATATATAGATAGATAGATATAGCAACTTTTGGAGCCATTACCTACAAAATGTTTTCGAAACTGTTTTTCCAAGCATTTAGGCCTGGTTTGATTCATATTTTCACGGATTCCGTAAATAAGTTTTATCAGTGATTGGTGATCAGAGCTGCATTTTAAAAAACCATGTCAATACCTAGAACGGCGGAAATTATTTTGGAATCGGAGCGAGGATATATACAGCAACCATGGTGGGCGTGGGGTCCACCGGGGAAACCACGGCACCGAATGGTAGCCGCGCGAAGATTATAGATGATGATGATCATTGTAGGCAAACCAAAAACAAAGACGGGAAAGCTGTGACAATGCCACGCTGTAACAGCTGTGCGGTGGGCCCCACGGGGTAGAGAGAAGAGAAGAGAAGGTGGTAACATGCATGCACGCGCGCACGCATATTGCGCCAATTTGCCAATTTGCCATTGTCCCCCTCCTCCGCCGTAGCTAGCCCCACCCCAACACTACACCGTGTCTTCGCTCGCGACTCCACTGTAACCCAGCGCAAAGCCCATGCATGCTAATTGCAGATGCTCCTTACCCAATTTTGTTCATGCTATGCCACAAGATGCATTATTATCATAGTCATCTTGGCATAAGCTGCACATGCGCTTGTCCACTAACCAGTGACCTGTACGTTACGTGACCATGCCATCGAGTAGTAGTAGTAGTAGTACGTGCCTAGCTATAGCAAACAAATTAAACACTGTGCCTTTCACCATGCACGACAGCTACACGTTCCTTGTCGATCCTTTATGGTAATGCTGCATGCATGCATGCAAATCCTTTTTCTGAAAAAAAATATTTTTTTAAGGAAAAATAAAGAAGAAAAGGAGATAGAATGAAGGTACACACACAGAGTTTCATTCATAAGAAACAGACAACACCCCTGGCCGGCTGACCCCAAAAGAAAAACGAACAAAAATGTTCCATTCCATATATAATCTTTGGCTATGTACGTAGTTAATCGGTCACACACTACGTACTAATCCCCTTCAAGCCGAGGTCTGATAAACTGCGTGCATACGCGCGTCTCACGAGTCACAACTAAGCCGTACTTGAGGTTTATATGTTTGCTTGATTCGGTATTCATAGCTGAATATGTATATAGTACTATTAGCGAGTAGCTACCAATTAATATACTACTACTACTAATACTTGTATTTGTATGATTAATTACTTGTATCTGTATGATGTATGATTGATTCGTTATGTTAGCAAGTTGCATGCTTCTTACAGGCTTACAGCACGATCGATGCATCGTGTACGATCAAATGGATTCAGGGATGCATGTTCTAGCTAGCTTAGCTCTTTAGCAGTACGTGTACGGCGATGGTTGATTGATATGCATGCATGGTTACACACTTACGCCTACAGTTGCGTGCGAGAACTCTTTAGCAGTTGCATGCACGTACTCTCTCCGTTCCAAATTATAGGTCGTTTGACTTTTTTGACACGTACTCTGATCATTCGTCTTATTCAAAAAAAATTATAATTATAATTTATTTTTGTTATGATTTAGTCTATCATGAAAGGTACGTACTTTAATAATGGCTTGAGTTTTTTTTCATATTTTCACTAATTATTTGAACAAGACGAGTGGTCAAAGTACGTGTCAAAAAAGTCAAACGACCTATAATTTGGAACGGAGGGAGTACGCCTTAATGCCTATTCAAATTATTTCTTGAGAAATGGTTGACAACGGTATCCCTTCGCGACGAGATACGTACGCATGTGCATTACCTTAATTTTGTCTCGCGCACTCCTCAACGTCACCTTCTTTCTGTCTTTCTTGCCACCACCGCTTTTATCCTCGTGACACCTCTTGGGCATTCATACAACACCTGCATGCATGAATAGTTCGCCACAATCAGCCCCTCGGACTTGCGCAGGTGCAATCTCCTTCCGCGGGTTATTTTTGCTCTCTGAATTGGTATTTAAAAAAAGGCGGCTCATCCTGACATGGTAGGCTCCCTGTCGTGTCAACGGTGCGGTTATCTTCTGCGGAGTTTTATATCTGTAAAATATAATTTCCAATACAAGACAAGAAGTCGACAGTGTTCTGTCAAGTCACTGGCGGGGTCATTTTAATTAACCCGCTGAAAGAATGTTCCTCCCTTTGCTCGCCTATAATAACCAAAGGAGTGTCGTAGTTGAGAACATACCTTCAAGTTTTTGTCTTGTTCCTTATGTCGTGCTACCACGAAATAGCTTTCTCCGTCTCATTCTTAGCTTGAACCGGAGAGTTTCTACATTGTTAAGATCCTACATTGGAAGACGATGAATATGGTTTTTAGAAGCGCAAGTGCAACTACTTGTTGATGCTCCTTGTGCATGTGTGACTTGATTAGACCGATTATTTTGTGCGTCATGATCTATATATCAAAAAGGAAGTGTAACCCCAATTTCCATTACCAAAATGACAACGAAAACAAAGCGTACTTTTGAAGTCAACCACAAGACACAGACAGAATTGACATACAAGTCCCAGGATTTTGAGTACTACCGCTCAGCTGAAACATATCCCCAACATTAGAAGGATTACAAAAAACAGCACACCACACATGATAAACCACTAAGAGTTTTCTTCCTAAAACAAAAAACAAAAGCTTCAGGGTTCATCCCCTCTCAGAGCGATGCATGATTTTTCTCCTCTTTTCTTTTCCTTTTTTGGTTTTCGAAGCTTTTTGATCAACCATCACTGGACTCCCCTCATTCAAGTCAGACGCCAGCTTGCAAGTCATCCTGCCTCCTCTCCCCTCCTCTTGTGGCTTGTTTCATACCTGCAGCAAAAACGCCCAGTTGATGGGCACAGCATCTCAACATGTCATCCCAATTTTCCTTTTGCATACACACGCAATAACTCATATTAGAGCAAGCCATATGCAGTATCGTGAGAGGTGATTTTATTAAGAAGTTATCAAAAACAACTTTGTTTCCGTAAGTCCAAATGGCCCAACACAACGAAGCTAAGCACACGATCTGTATTTCCCTTAGTTTTGGTGAAACACTATTCACCCATCCATAATACTGCCCTAGATCCCCTGGCCTATTCTTTGCCCCTCAACAAACCGCAATAACACCCCACAGAGCCTCAGACGTGGAACAAGAGAAGAAGATATGTTCTACCGTTTCCATATTATCACAAAAAGCTGCATCTCCCATCCCTGCCCCAATTCCTCTTTCTAGGATTCTTTGGTGAGAATGGAATTCCTAACTAACAACCATATAAATATCTTGATTTTGAGTGGCATTTTAGCCTTCCATATGTTCATGAATTCTTTATCACAAGGAGCAACACACAAATTGTTATACATAGATTTGACAGTATAAATTTTCTTTTTGTCTAAATTCCATATTGCATAATCTGGGTCCTTACTCCAAAATGTGTTCTCACGTTTATTAACTATGTCCCTCCACATCCATTCATCTTCTAAATGTAACCCCCAATATATATATATAGGAATGCTAGCGTGCACCTCAGAGCACGGATCTCTCCGTGCTCCCAACGCATTTTTGAAATCCGAGATGCCTAACAACTGATCCGAACCGTTGATCTTGTTCGTCTCACTGAAATGTAGTCAGTGACCAAGTTTCGTATTTTTTAAAATTTATTTACTATTTGTTTCCTAGCCCCTCCTATTATTTTTGTCTGTGTTCGCCCCTGGACGCATCCATCTTCTAAAGGGTAACTCCCAATTTTTATCTCTACACTGTCTCACAGAAATTTCAGACTCTTGAGTCTTGACAAATACCATATATATTAGGAAATTTGTCCTTGAATGGAGTATCTCCCAACGAGATAACATGATCGATCTATATATCTTACAATAAAGTTAATGAATCTAAAAAAGCAATTACTTCTAACATTTGCCTTTTCTTGTTGAATTGATCATTTCACAAGTACGCAAGTATGTACATATACGTACATAAGTACATCTGTCTATCAGTGTATATGTGGTGTTCTAGGGCTGGCCAGATCACATATGCACTCATATTCAACGGTATCAAATTAATGAACATGTAGAACATACTGTTGAAAGCTAGCTGGATATTAATTAGGGATGTATATATACGTATATACGGCTTTGAATGCCTGACGATGCAGATACGAAACGGAGAAAAAGAGGCGAAGAAAGAAAGAAGCTTTTTGGGTGTCGCCACATATATCCATCCCTCTACGGGGGTCTTGATCGATCGATCTCTTACAGCAGCGAAGTTAGTTCCAACTGCCGGCCTTGCATGCTCTCTCAAAGTGCCGCCGTTTCTGATCCATGGATGGATCGATGCATGCATGCGCGCGATGCCGAGTGTATATTAACATGCTAGCTAGCTCTTTTCAGTTTATTCTTATTTTTTTTTTCAAACAGTACTTTAATTGGTTTCAATTTTTAAAGTTTTAATCTCGACAGCCGTTATGATCGAGAGAAGGTAAAAAGAAAAGGTAGGATGAGAGAGTGTTTTAATTTGAGTCGATCGCTTCAGAAAGATGATGCATATATATGCATCCGCTGCTATTTTTGTGTGTGCGTTGTGCAATTGCTGGCCACAAAGTAGCAGTAATATGTTCCATGGAGGTGAAGTACGAGGAGGGAGGCAGCTGTGAGCTGCTCGTCGTCGTCGTCGGCTCCGGCGGTGCAGGTAGAGACAAAGCAAGGGGGGGGAGCCCCTTCCCGTCTTGATACGGCACGTAAATGCGCGTCGTGCTCCGGTAGCTCGCGCCGGTAGTTGCCGCCCTGCCCTTGTAATTGTACCTGCGCCTGTGGTCCTCGGGAACTGGACCGTCCACCATGGACAGCAGCTCATCGCGCGTCCAGCTAGCTATCGATTTTGCCTCGATCTCAACTTTTATTTCCACGCTAAATTCATCCCTTCAGTCTAAAACTAGCTCTGATTGACTCTTAACTTTCAAAACCGTTCCAAATTAGTCCTTTCACCAGTTAACATCGGGTTTGAGGATTGTTTTCGTGATTGGATGTCAGCGTGGCATATATATTGTATGACAAGGGCCACTGATCATGGCCAAACATGTGCTGTTTACTATAGCGGACCCCACATGTCTCTCTCTCTCCCTCTATTATCTCTCTGCTCGCTTCCCCCTCCTCTCTCGTCTTTCTCAAGCTGCCAAGATAGGAGCGCCGCCGCCAACCGGTCTTTGACGACCACTGCCAGCCGACAGATTCGGCAAGGCCTCGCCAGGGTTAATTGAGAGCCAGTAGCCGCAACCGTATCAATCTAATCCCCTTCGGACCGCATCTCTCTCGAGCTGAGATCTCCACCTTGGCGTCGCCCGTCACCGACTCAGCCTCATCGATATCCTGCTATTTCTGGTTCGGATTAAGGTGTCGTCGTCTTGATTTCATTGTGGCTATCACCGCCTCCTTCGCTCGGGCCGCCTTCTCATCCAGCACGGGTCACCGCCGTCATTCGAAATGGTCTGAAGGAGGCGACTCACCGGCATTAGGAGAGGAGATGACAGTGTCAGGCGATTTAAGCAAAGAGAGTCAGAGAGAGGAGATAGAAAGTGCAAAAATAATAAAAATAAAGGATAAGGAAAAGAAATGAAGTGGCCAAGTCAGCCATCCCACGTGTGTCCATGTCATTGACGATGGTGATCCACATGTGCCAAATAAGCCAGCTCAGCATCCACGTCAAACACCATCGCTCATGTTCAATCGTATGAAGACTTAGGTCTTGTTTGTTTCAGATTAAATTAAATTAAATGAAAGTTTGTTATTTTTGTATAAGTCAAATGGTGTAATATTTGGAGTTATTTTTGTGAGGTTTTAGATAGTTCTTCTTAGAGTTCGTAAAATATTTTTTTCATATATTTTTAAAATTTTTAAAATGTTTTTTTGAGTGGGTTACAAATTACCTATTGTAAAATTCAACTCAACACGCCGACTCCTGGTCGATGGAGCGAGTGAAGTGAGCAGAGCAAAGACAGTTTGATGAGAGCAAAGTACGAGAGGGCAGAGCAGATGCCGGGAGTACATGCAGGGCCATCGCCGTGGTCCTCCTGCCCAACCAGAATTACTGCTGCTGCAGCCTGCAATGATTTTTAACTTCCTCACCTGCAATGCCATGCACTCATGCACGGGCGGGCATTTAAGGCCTCCACGACCCACCGACGTGGCGCTCGCTCCGGCCTCCAGCTCAGCTCAGCTTTTGCCACAGTGATCGCCTTTACGCCCCGCTGCAAAAGTTCGTTGGCTAAATTGGTTTCTAGAATGCACAGTCGCACACGCCTACTATATACTCGCTGCTCAACATTTATAGTCGAACATATAAGGTCCATATACGAAGTTTAAGGCCCAGTTCTTTTGAGTTAATCTAAACGGTTGAACGGCTGAAATGATTGAACTTCGAGAGCTTCTCGGGATAGTCTCGAAATCGGATTCATTTCGTTTGACTTGCTTTTTAAAGTGTTAGAACACACCTTCAAAACAGCGAAAAAAGGACTCAAAAAATTCAAAACATATGACTTTTTAAAACGTAGATAAGTTGTTGAGTTGTTAAGTCGTTAAGCTGATAAGCTGAAAAGAACTAGGCCTAAGTTTATTAGGAAAATTGTAAAAAAAATTACATTACAAAATTCATGTGATTTTTCAAGAATGTTTGAAAATTCCACCAAAAATGAACTTCCAATATCATGGTAATAATTTTAGATTTTTTTTTTGCATAATTTGGAACTTAAGAAATCTTTGGGGTTTTTTTTTCAAGTTTAACGGTATGAAAAAAAAGTAAAGTTAAAATTTAGAGGGCTAACTGAGATTTGATGCAAGTTTAGAGGCGAAGTATTACTTTCTATATTATATTAGGTTATTTATGTTAGCCCATTCATCCATACAGGGATCCATCTAGTTCTCATGGAGGAGCATGACAAATGAGGTTGAGACTAATAGGCTAGTGAGCATCTCTATCAAGTTCTCTGAAACACTGTTACGGTGAACTTCGGTCTCTATATATTATCCAGCAGAGTCTCTATATTGGTCTCTAAATTTAGACACACTCTTTCTCCTAGTCTATATATTTACACAATCTCTATATTTTTAATGATAGAAATTGGATAGTACAGAAATAAAGGGAATAAATAATGATTTAGAACAGGGATACAGGGTAGACAAATATGGAGACGCTGCTCGCTCGCGATGCTCTAGGGTGGCATGCTTGCGTGAGCGCGGCCCATTATTTGTCTCCAGGGCATACAGGCCCAATTTGCTCCGAAAGACCAATTCGGCCCAGTTAGCCTGCGATTTCTGTAGCCATTACATCTGCATGGATGATGTGTGGTGTGCTGTACAAGCACGCACTGCAGAAAGGGTTACACTTGCTATAACTGCACTGTTATATATTCTTGCTCCTCCTGCTGCTAGTGCTACACTCATCTAGTCATCTCTAGCTACTTAGCATTATGCATGGTCTGTCAATACATACAGAGATTTTCTGCTGTTTCGTCCGATCCTCCCGTTCCTCATGTTTCACGCATCATGCATATGCTAAAACAAGATGCAGTAAAAGCCTTTGTTAGAAGCAAAATTCACGAATACTGGTATAGCACTACGTGTTTTCTGCCTCATGATGCTCGTGCGTTTCATGAACCTGCCTGGCCTCGTTTTGGTGTTTACTGCATCAAATGAATATTAAATGACATTTCTATTGTCAAAAGGAATGCCATATATATATGCGATCGAATTTACTATTGCTACCGTTTTGAATTCTTCCCCGTTCTATATATACTAGATCACATATATATATAGGGCTACTGTTTACCCTGCCCCAGCATTTAAACAAATCCAAATTATTATTAACTTCCTACCTAGTATTCTTCCTGAATAATAATAAAGTAATAGTAATAAATAACATTCCGTTTTGCCAAATGAATTGGGTGTATTCTATCAATTCTGGGCTGTAGGCTGTAGCAAGTCTGTTGTTGTAAAAAACAGCTACGCCTACAGCTAGCTACCGAGTGCTTCATTATTGTTGATATATGCTCGAAATTCTAAAGTAGATCAAGTCTTATCTAAGCGGAGGAGCCCTTCCCGTGTTTTCCAACTCTTCAATGCAGTGAAGGTTTTGCCAGATCCATTCATGATTTTTTTTTCACGAGAATTTTTCTACTTAGAATATCAACCCGTGTCTCATATATACTTGACCTACTATTGTTTGTATGCTGGCTAGCCGTTGGTCAAGATTTTTGTTGCCAACGCTCCAGCCTTCGGCTTGCCCTACCACCACCACATTCTCCTTCCTATATGTCTGGTTCCTCTTTGTAAGAGCTCTGCAGTGCACTTACCACCTCACCGCTACGCCCCTCTCTTATCACACCCTGTCGGTCCGTCCACTCTAATAACTCTTTGGTCATTGTATTGAAAAAAAAAACTCGATTCTCTTTGTATTTGTGCCTACTGTTCTTTGATGAAAAAAAAATCCCCACAATCGAGATGACGCCTCATTCCACCCTCTCCCACTCACAAAGCTAGCTTTCCTCTGAGCTTGGGTCTACGGGGAGAAAACCGAGAGAGGAGAGGATGCAAAGAAGACATAGCTGTGTTGACGTCGCGAATGGCAGAGCTAGTAGAGGAGAGTGTACAGTTCTCTTCTTTTTGATGAAATGGCAGAACGTCTGTCCCATTTGTTAAAAAAAAAAAAGGTCGCGGATGGAAAGCACGAATCACAAAGCAACGGCCGAAGAAGTCCAGTTGACTACGGATAGCAGTTATAATTTCGATGGGAAATGCAGCTCCCGTTTATTTGAAAAGATATACGCACGGAGACAAATTGACCTGCCGATCGATCTCATCAGACATGATACATGTCAGCTTCCTCCGATGGATGTATATGATGCATGCATATGCGCGCATGGATCAGCCGGCGCCCCGGCAGTGGCAGCCCCTGGCGGCGCCGCCGGTGGCGTCGGCGGCGTCGAGGTACACGCAGCTGCCGCCCCTGCAGCCGCTGTAGTGGCACGCGTCGCGGCACGCGCGGTTCGCCGCCGGCTCGCCGGGGTCGCACAGCTCCGCCGCCGCCGTCTCCCCGCACCCGTGGTTGGACGCGTAGTCCTGCACCCACGCGCACCCTGCCGCCCGGCCCCCAATCCGTCGGAGATCCAGATCATGAGACGGCCGGTGCTCATATATATATGCCACATCAATGACTGGTAGGGTTAGTTTCTTGGTTACTTACCTGCAGGAGTGGCTGCAGTGGCCAGGAGCAGGAGCAGGAGCAGGAGAGGGAGGGACAGCGTGATGCGGTTGATTCCTCTTCCATACCTGCAGGAGGAAGCCATTCCCGATCAATGGGCTTTGAGCTTTGTTTGGAGCTCGATCAGAGGTGTTTTATTTATAGAGATGTGGTGAAAATGAAGGGTGCATGTATGCATGAACTAATTAACAAGGAAAGCTGGAGGCTTTCCCTTAAGAAAAAGGAAGGAAATTAAGCTGGGTGGCAAACGGAAAGGCACTGCAGGTGCTATATATATATGTATGCACGAACTAAATGGAGGATAGATCGATGTTCGATCGCACAGATATGTGCAGAAGGCAACTACGAATGCATATTTTGCACAGTACTGTGTGCGAGTAAGAAGATCAGATTGGTCGCACAGCATTCAGAGACAGTGCCAGTCCTATCTGTATATGTATGCGCGTGTCCTGCACAATTCCCGGCTGTCGTTTGGTCATCTTTCACGGGCAGTTGCAAAAGCTAGTTTTTATCGTATATTCCTTGCTCTTTTTCCTATATCGGTCTCTCTCTGCTGCATGCATGCTGTCCTCCTCGTCACTTTTTTACTGTACAGATTCCCAGCTGCTTGATTGGATGGTCGTAAATGAACAAGAAACAAGCAGAGGGGCTATCCCCTCTCCCATTCTAACGGGACGGGAAGGGCAAGGTGAGAGCGTTGTCATTTCATTAAGAGAAAATTACACTGTTGCCTCTTAAACTTGCAGCGATTTTCACGTAGCTCTTTGAACTTGAGTTCTACTTTCTCGCCCCCTCTGAACTTGTCTCTGTTTGCACGGTTGTTCTAAAACCGTTAGGACAACCGTTAAGTGTTAACGTGGCAATTACGTGGCCATTAAACACTGATGTGGCTGCCACATGGCCACCCACGTGGCTAGCTGTTGGTAAAAAAATCATAAAAATTAGATAAAATCATAAAAAAATTTAAAAAAATTTAAAAAAGTATAAAAATCAGAAACAATTGGAAAAAACATTAAAAAAGAGAAAAAAAATAAAAAGGAACATAGGAAAATCATAAAAAAGGGAAAATGAAATAAAACATTTTTCATATTTTTTCAATTTTCCTTCTTTTGTTTTTCGATTTTTCTAATTTTTATGAATTTTTTCAGCAACAATTAGCTATGTGGGTTACCATGTGGTAGCCACATCAGCGCTTAACGGCCACATAATTACCATGTTAGCACTTAATGGTTGCCCTAACGGTTTTAGGGCAACCATGTAAACAGAGACAAGTTCAGGGGGGCAAGAAAGTAAAACTCAAGTTCAAGGAGCTACGTGAGAATCGCTGCAAATTCAGAGGGGCAACAGTGCAATTTTCTCTTTCATTAATGTGGAATGACCTATGTTTCAAATTATAATAGGAAAGTGGGATAGCTGTGTGCCTCTCCAACTTACAGTGGCATCTCTAATTTGGACGACTAGTTGGTTAGGTGCATGTTAATTCTTTCTAGATATTTCAAATTTTTGTAGATGATGAATCCATTGAAGTGCGGTCTTAAGTTATTGCGAATGATCAACACATAGGACCACTAGCCACAGATGGTGTAAGTTTGGAAGGTTGTTTTTGGTATGGTTACGTAATCTCCTCCCATACAGCTTCAAAGTAGGGATAAGGCATCTTTAGTAGAGGCACGTGACCTTTTATCTCTGAAGCCATTCCACATAAGGGGGTCAGTCTTTCACTTCTAGGGCATCGAACATATGGCTCCTCCTTCATTGTATAGGGGATATCTCTAGACTATAGTAGAGGTGATCTATCGTCTTTAATTAGCGCCACCCCACATAAAGGGTAGAACAGTTGGTGTGCCATCCTTTAGCTGTCAGGTGTTAATTGTGTGGATCATTTATCATGTCTAATAGCGCCAGCGAGAAATTTGCACTCTGCCCTCTCATGACTCTCCTTTTGCAAGGATAATCATGATCCACTTGCAGCCTTGCATATATTTTCTTTTGAATTTGGTTGTTTTTCGAGTGCTAGTTGCTTGGACTCTTTGTTTTCACAAACCTGCAGCCACCAGAACAGAGAGCCTCTTATTGATTTAAGAATAATCGAAGATGTGTCACTCTATCTGTCAATATTTAGAGTAACAAATTCTCTTTATTTGTTCAATGGTGAATATTATGTGAATGCATGCCATTCAATTAATCATAACGTAGGATCATATCAATCTCTTCTAATTAATATTGGATCCGGCCGATCGAATTAATCTTCTCTAAAAATAGGCTAAGAAATCAATGAGCTTGTTAAAAAAATAATGAGCTTTGTAAACATTACAGAGAGACTGGTTAGCATACATATGGAAAGCAAATCATCACAAACGGCCATGAAGAAACACTTGGGTCTTTTCTAGAAAAAAGAAACACTTGGGTCGTCAAAGGGTGGAAGGTGAGGTATACAATGGAAGTCATGCGACAACAAAGTGAGGCATGGAAAGGGAGGCACACAATTTTTTCAAAGGTAGTTGAGTAAACTAATTGATATTTTAAAGCAGTCGAGAAAATATCTTGCTACAATTTCAGGCACTTGATGATGAATGGATGGATGATTTGTGTTAATATGTCTAATTTTAAACCCATGCTTTTATACTACTCTTTCTATATAATAAAAAAATTCGCATTTGATATACATGTAAGATTAACTTTTCAAAGTTTATTAACATCTCTGAACCATTTAGGCGGAATTTATAAGTAAATTACAATAATAACTAATAGTAAAGATTACCAAGACCATTTTGATGTATGAAATTTGATTGATATCGAGGAAGTAGTACGGGATTAGATTTAGTTCTTATTTATCTCAACTTAAATTAAATTAGATTTTCGCCGAGGTGCCAATCACTCAATCGTGCGATGCAGTACACTATTGGCATCAACGAGCAGGGGCACGCTTGTCTCATGCACGCTCGGTCGAATTTTTTCGTGCAACGACCATCGCTGCAATTACGTGCTTGCCGTACGTGCAGATGGAGGATCCAGAACTTGTTCGATGGATATGAACGCACAACAGCCGCGTGCAGGTGACAACACACAAAAGGCTTCTTCTTGCCCACACCTCGAGTCTTCCCGGTTAAAAAGACGCGTAAGATCGGAGGGAGCATGCATAAATTATTGGACATGACAGATTATTTCGAGATCGATATGGCGCGCAACAAGATGATAGCCAAAATCGACGTCACACATGTAGAGTAGACCTGTTCGTTTGCAGCTCGGCCTAAAAAAACCTAACCTGGCCCGATCAGACCGGTGCATCGGATCGAGATCGGGCCTCGTTCAGAAGCCCGGCCGCCAAACCGGGTTGAGCTCGAGTTCAAAAAAATACGCGCGCAACCATGGCTGGGCCGGGCTTTCGAGCTTCAGGTCGGGTCTGGGCCTGAATCCGGGGCTCGACGCATCGGGCTGGCCCGGGCTTAGTCCCGCGGGACCAAGCTTTTTCAAGCCCCCTTCGGGGCATGATCAGGTCTAATGTAGAGTATCCGTGACCGGCACTTCAAAATATGCACCATTAAATAAAATAGTTGACGGTGAAAAATAATCTTTTATAATATAGTGTAAATTATGAAGAAAAAAAATAGAGAGAACGATAGAGTGTGTAGCTAACAGTAAAATGGAGTGGAGTGATGAAGTGTCGGATGTGGATGCTCATGATTTGACGTTAGCTAGCAACAACGTTATAACAGTACGGGTCAGAGGCGTATTACTAGTCACCGAAGTATACACCTGCCTCTATGGCGAGGTGCACATCCTCAGCAGAGGCGTTGTTCCATTTCACCGTTCCACATAAGATACCGATGGAGGGGAAGATGGCCCTTGGGTTTGCAATGGACGGTGAAAAGAAGGTCACCACCGTGAGATCAAATAATAGTGTTTTAGATTAAAATAATAGAGATTATATTTACCACGATAAAAATAAAAACGAATTCAAAATAAAAATAATAGAATAACATCCATATCAACTATAAAATTAGAAAATGAATCCATATCAACTATTCCAAAAAACTAGAAAAGAAATCCATATCAACTACGATAAAAAATATAAAGTTACATTTAAAATAAAAAATGATGTTGATTACAAACTAGCTACACAAATACACTGAGACGTCATGCTCGTTAAATCTAAAATATTATCTCCGGTCATAAAAAAAGTCGCCGTTGACTTTTGGACACGCTGTTGACCATTCGTCCTATTTAAAAAACTACGTAAGTTATCATATACTTTGTTGTGATTTGTTTTAGCATTAAAAATACTTTAAGCGTGATTTATATTTACACATGTTTGCACTAAATTTTTGAATAAGACGAATAATCAAATGCGTGTTCAAAAGTCAACTGTGACTTGTTTTTATGATCGAATGTAGTAGCTATTTTTTTTTGGGCCATCAACATCTCTCTCCATCCATGGCTCTAAACTCCTGCACACCTCTCCACGAAACTGAAAATATCCAGGGAACTGGAACTTGCATTTGCATGGTATGGGCACCTGAATGCTCTTATCCGCTTGACAATCACCATCACGGCAACATTCGATAGGTAAGGAAAGGCTAGTGAACGTACGTCGTTTCATTGTGGCGCTATAACCATGCATATACATTATTGATGTGGTATAAAACATCGAGAAAATATTACACGCGCTCACAGTTTTGATGCTGATAAGCACGAAAGTACAATCTACATCAACGCGTTGAGACCTTGATATATACCTCTCGAGCAAGAAGCAAGCTATCCCATGCAACCAAGCCCTACGAGTTCAAGCGATCCCATACAACAAAGTACATCGCAACTGGACGACCTAAGAATTCATAGGATGTGATAACAAAATCCTGAGAGTTTATTACAGCCACACGATCCTAGCATCTCGAGTACATCAAAATTAGTTGTGTCTAAATTGCAATGCAACTATCACCTTATCCAGCTTCACTTCTTGACCTCCTCGTACTCAGCCTCTGGAGGAGGCTGGTCGCCTCCGCCTTGTGACCCTCCTGTCTGCGAGCCACCAGACCCACCGCCAGACATGTGTTGCCCAATCTTTGAGACAGCCTTGTTGGCAGCCTCCATCTTGCTCTTTATTTTCTCGACGTCATCCGAGGCCATCTCATTGCGGAGATCAGCAACCGCAGTCTCGATTTCGGAGGCAACCTCTGCAGGAATCTTGTCCCTGTACTCTGACAAACTCTTCTCGATGCTGTAAATGGCAGTGTCTGCGCTGTTTCTGATGTCAATGAGGGCTTTCCGTTCCTGATCCTTCTGGGAGTGTAGCTCAGCCTCATGAACCATCTTCTGGATTTCAGACTCAGAAAGCCCACCAGATGACCGGATGGTGATCTGTTGCTCCTTGCCAGTTGACTTGTCTTTTGCAGATACTGTCACAATCCCATTGGCATCGATATCGAATGTGACCTCAATCTGTGGCATACCTCTTGGTGCTGGTGGAATCCCAACAAGATCAAACTCGCCCAAAAGTTTGTTGTCGGTCGCCATCTCACGCTCACCTTGCAACACACGAATACCCACTTGTGTCTGGTTGTCAGCGGCAGTTGAGAACACCTGCAGAAAGGACAGGCAGAGTCAAGAACCTTCAAACAAGAAAGATCGCAAACAAGCTAACATTAAACAGTTCAGATAAACATAATACTGTCGCAGAACTTGCAAACAAAAATAAGATTTAAGATTCTACAATGCAATGATAATTTATAGTTGCAACGGAGATGCCACCACCATGCACAACATCAGAAGGCACATCCAGAGTTAGTGCCACTGCAATCAAAGCCTAGCAGAATGCAAACAAGCTAATGTTCCACAGATTAAAAGAAAATAAAATCTACAAGAGAACTTGATTAAAAGGCCCAATCTTCTGAAGTCGAATGAAAAAAAAAATCAATGCATGATCCAATCTTCTATAGTAGGATGAAAGATCATAACTACAATTGATGAGTCAAAACCATCAATGCATGGGGCTCTTCACAGGAAGGCATACTAAAATTATCTCAGGAATACAGCCAACCATTTAAAGTGATGTTAATGTTCTAGCCACAGCTATGAAATTAAAGCATTTCATCATCTGGGTTATTACACTAACACTCTTACAGTATAGCAGTTAAGAAATTTTTATACTAGCTCATGAGTAAGAACCTTGCTTACTAACCTGACTTTTCTTTGTGGGGATTGTAGTGTTCCTGTTAATCAGTCTGGTGAAGATGCCACCAAGAGTCTCAATACCAAGTGAAAGAGGGGTGACATCAAGGAGAAGAAGCTCCTTTACATCTCCACGAAGAATGCCACCCTGAATAGCAGCACCCATGGCCACAGCTTCATCTGGATTTACTCCTTTGCTAGGGGACTTACCAAAGATTTCAGAGACCACCTCCTGCACTTTTGGAACCCTTGTCATTCCACCAACAAGAAGGACCTCATCAACTTCCTTAGTTGTTATCCCCGCATCCTTTAAGCAATTCTTACAGGGGTCCCTAGTCCTCTCAATGAGACTATTCACCAAAGTTTCAAACTTTGATCTTGTCAGTGTAATATTCAAATGTTTCGCTCCAGAAGCATCAGCTGTAATGAATGGAAGGTTGATCTCAGTCTGGGCTGTTGATGAGAGTTCAATTTTTGCCTTCTCAGCTGCTTCTCGTAGCCTTTGCAGAGCCAATCTATCCTTTGACAGATCAATAGCTTCAGTTCGCTTGAACTCACTCACTAAAAACTCCAATAGTGTATTATCGAAGTCTTCTCCACCCAGAAAAGTATCACCGTTTGTTGCTTTGACCTGTGAATATCATAATCTGACAGATTAGGAGAAGAATGGGAGATAAGGTCACTATGTAACAGTTTCTTGTAGTACAGTAAGTTACTATTAAAAGGTGAGAACTTATAAAAACAGACCTCAAACACTCCATTGGAGATTTCTAGAATGGAGACATCAAAAGTTCCTCCTCCAAGGTCAAAGACAGCTATTAAACCCTCCTTGTTGTTTGTTCCGTAGGACAGAGCAGCAGCAGTTGGTTCATTGATAATCCTTTGGACATCAAGTCCAGCAATGCGTCCAGCATCCTTGGTAGCCTGACGCTGGGCATCATTGAAATAAGCTGGAACAGTAATCACAGCCTTGGAAACAGACTTGCCAAGGTAAGATTCAGCTGTCTCCTTCATCTTGGTCAAAACAAATGCACCAATCTGGCTCGGTGAGTACTGCTTGCCATCTGTTGTTTCAACCCAAGCATCTCCATTTGGAGCCTTCACGATTTTAAATGGTACCATTTTCATCTCTTTCTGTGTCTGTGGGTCATCAAATCGCCGCCCTATCAGACGCTTTGTACCGAAGAAAGTGTTTTGTGGGTTGGTGACTGCTTGACGCTTGGCTGGAGTTCCGACAAGTAGCTCTCCCTTCTGATTTAATGCAACAACTGACGGTGTTGTCCTAGCGCCTTCTGAATTCTCGATCACTTTCGGGTTCTGCAGTCATTAGAGGTTTAAGCAAGCCAATGAGAAAAGTATAGAGAATCAAACATTACATGAAGAACCTGCCACTCACCTTTCCCTCCATGATAGAAACACATGAATTAGTTGTTCCCAAATCAATTCCAATAACATCATTTCCGGTTGGTCTCGCACTAAGGAATGTAAGTACAAAAAATAAGTTATACGCATGCTGCAAAAAAGTCCACCCTGTTGTGTAGAAAGCCAAAATGACATCTTCATTACCTGAAAGTTCTTGCGAGATTACCCCATCTTGCACACACACTTGCGGCATAAGTTGATTGAACATTAGCGGTCAACTGCCATGTAAATAATGAGTAGTCACAAGGTCACATGAATAATATTTATCATGGGTATATGATCTCATCAATAAAGTTAACCCCTAAAATTTTTTTGGGGTCTACTGTGTCAAATCTGTTCACAGTAAAAAAGGGGATATTTTGAAATGGAAAATATGAAATACATTTATTTGCATTAGAATGTGTAATAGAGGAGGCCCACCACGGAGGGAATACAAAAATACAAGCATCAATAACTATAGCTATGTACTCCTAGATTCAGGATTTATCGACTCTGAAGTTGGTTATAGGTTCAGGTAGAATTGCACTATCTAGCAAAAGCACGCTTACTATACATCCAAAATGTCTAGAACCTGAAGCTCTGATCCATTTTTGTGGAGTCATTTCCAACAAACGAAAGCACCCAACGTAACTCTACATGCAACCATGCGGAAGAATCCAAATTTAGACATTGAATGCATCCAAGGCTAGGTCAAACAAGCTTCACATTCCACAGCCGGTACTGGTCCATGTTTGTGCATGCAAGTTATGAAAATTTAAATGGGTAACAAAAAAAAAGCAGTTATATATTTACTCTCGTGTTAGATCCTCATCAGAGATTATCCCAAACCATTAACTGTTTGTTAACCTCTGCCCCGGACACCAAAAAATTTCTGAAAATTGCACCAGGTGCCCTTGTGTTTACGGCCTGCAATGAGATGATACTAGAGGGAAGTAGACAATCTAGCACTTTATTTTCAAGTCGTGCTTTTGAAGAATGGTAATCTTATGACGATCAATCAGTAGGGCACACCCAAAAAAACTAGATTCGCCACGACATCCCACCCTCTACTAACAGTCCACTACTAACCATCCCCACCTAACACAACAGAGCCCTGTACAATTCTCCTTCAGTTACCATGTAAACAGGAGAATGCTGAACATATCAGTCTGTTATGGCCTTCTCTAAGTCGTACTACTAGAAAATTGAAACAGGTCATATCATCACGCCACCAACAGGGAATAAAATCGTAACCGGAGAAAAACAGTAGAGATATAGCATCTTTTTTCCCATCAGTGGTTGCGTCCAATACCGTGACACAAAACTATAATGCCGCAACCTTACTTGATCATATCAGAAACTAGACAAAGCAACAGGGCGTTAGGCGCAGCGACAGAACATGCCCTGGACTTCCCTTTGCCAGTTCAGGCGCACGCGTAATGGAGCAAGCACCCGTCGATTCGACCAAGCCCGCGCGAAATCGTACAGCATGAACCGCACTAGCGCAGATCCCAGCACGAAATCCGCCCACTAGAGCAGGGCGCACAAGCCGATTGCACGGGAGGGGCAGGAGCATCAGGAAGAAAAAAGAGATGGGAGGAAGACGTACGGTGCCGAGAGGCGACGCGAGGTCTCGGCGGCGCACGGCTCGGAGAAGCAGCGACGCCGCCATGGCCGGGGCGGGAGGAGGGGTTTAGGGTTTTGGGCTCCGAGACGATGGGTTGAGCGGCGGAGGGGGAGGGATTGAGCGTGGCGGCGCGCTGCCTCGCCTTGGCCTTGTCACTTGTGTAGGGGGCGGAGGGAGGCCGTGGAATGCTCTGGAGCCTTGTAGCGTGAGGGAGGCTGTGCACGGCCACGAGGGGGGTGGAATACTCTAGAACAGCCTGCGGCTGCGGCCTGCGCTGCGTTAACTGGGCCGCGTGCTGCTCCTCCTCTCGGTTCTGGCCCTCCTGCTCGGCTCGGGAACTCTTCAGGTTTGCGACCCGAGAATCGCCCACCAAAAAGGCTATGGCTCGGTTATGTGCACGGTGGATTTTCCTTTCGATCCTATGGGTGTTCTGCCGAATTTTGTACTGTACTAGCATTAATTTAATTCGGAATTAAAAAAATAATTGCCCGTTTAAAAAAATTAAAAAAATAGCATCCCGGCGCCCGTTGATTGGGCGCTCTATATTAATCGCCCGATTGCCTGGCGTTATCAAAGGCGAACAGTATGAAAGCGCCGAACCAACGGGCGTTTAATACCGCCACCGGTCGTACCAATTAAGCGCCTGTTGGACGGGCGTTTAATCACTGTTCCCAAAAAACCGCCCGTCTGTCGGGCGTTTTATACGCAAATTGGATATAGTATGAAATATTAAACTTCCAATTTTCGTGTAAATTCAAAATCCAAAATTCAAAAATTGGAAGCTTAATATTTCATACCATATCCAATTTACACGAAACAAATTTTAAAATTCATGTAAAATTCTAAGAACCCATTTTTCATACTTTGAATTTTCGAAATTCAAAATTCAAAAATTCAAAAATTCAAAAATTCAAATACAAATTCAAGTGTAAATTCGAAAGTTAAAATTCAAAAAATTTAAAAAATTTGAAAGTTTGATTAATGGGTTCTTTAGTATTTTACATTAATTTCGAAATTTGTTTCGTGTAAGTTGGATATGGTATGAAGTGTTAATAGATAAAAAGAAGTTCGATGAATAGTGCCTGGTACTGTAGCTACAGTGCTGGTCGCGAATTGAAGGTGTGACCAGTGCCTGGCTCTCCTGCGCCCGTCTTCTCACCAACCTATCGTGCGCCCGTCGTGCGACAGGTGGGCTGTCGCGAATTCAAGGTGCGACCAGCGTCTATTTGTGTCTAATTTTCAATCTGACATATAATTTTGCATAAACGAATAAAAACAAATATAAAAAAATTAAAAATTCCATTTTGACTACGTATTTGACACGTCGAGAGTGTGCTGGATGTGTGGTGGACTGGTGGGTCTTCTACGGCTGAAAGGTCCTCTCACCTCAACTTTTTGGTGCCTCGACAGCTTATGGTTTCTCCTTTTCTTGTAAAACTCAGTTGGGATCGTCTTCTAATGCCTGCCACTACCCTAACCACTTTCTATTGCCACGAAACTGAGCAAATAGTGGTTATGTTACTAAAAGGAGGCTAGATCACTGTTGAATTAGGTTCACTTGCAATATCAGAGGATCTTGTGGATAGGGCCGGATAGTCCAATGAGTATAGGAGAGTCTGGTGGCTTAGGTTGAATAGTTCAGTACCTATCGCGGTGTACGACTTCTAACTATCGGATAGTCCAATCTTGTCAAAAACCACAAAACACACATTCATCGATTTTGCATATCTATCCATATAATGTAGGTACGTTACGCAAACAAGCAGATATACGAGGTCTAGGCATGAACTACCGACGCCGTCGCAATCAATTTCATCGAGGTTACAAGCACTGGCAGATCCACCGGGTTGCCAGGGTGGTCCACGGACCACCCTAGGATCCGCAACCTGGCCCATTAATTACCCTCACCCGGCCCACTCGGCCATGCTGCAAAAAGGGCCCATCGGTCTTTATTGTTTTGTTTGTAGAATTGTTAAAATCGATCTCAATTTCTAAGAAAAGAAAGGATGAAGGCAAGGAGCAGCAGGCAACATTGTCCAAGGACTAAGCCGCTAAGATTAAGATTTCTAGCCTCTTTTGTGTTTGATTAATGCATTTACATTGTCGATTCGGTCTAGAGTAGCTAGAACGAAGAACAATGGTGATAATATGCCTATAACAGGTTCTCTAAATTTTTGGGAGTTATCCATTAAGAATTGGATCTCGGCTATACTACGGAAGTTGCAGGTCTTGTTTTTATCTTTTCATAGAGTGCAAGAACGCAAAAAAAAAAATATGGAGGCTGAAAATTATGGTCTTTTCCGTCTTGTTGTCCAAACTAGGTTGTAGGTACAACATACATCTTAAGTTTCATCTATGTTCTTTAAATTTCAGTGCTTGGTCCTACAACAGAAAAGTTCAGCGACATCGTTAGTTTTCCATAGAGTTCTAGAACACGTGAATTGGATCTATATTTTATACGTTGTGGTCATTTAAGTGAAGTTGTGAGGTGTTGATAACGTCAAGTTGGACCACCCTAACCTAAAATTCTGATCCCGCCATTGGTTACAAGTTTTTGAGAGAAAAAATCCGATTACCTTTTAGAAGGAGGATGACGTGGGTCGACGATGAGATGAGATACGAAAGAGCAAGACACAACCATGATTTCGAGTAGAGACTTTGGCTTTCACGAACACCGTAAATCTAAAATTAGAAGCTACCGCTTATAAACTAGTAAAACCATCTAAATACGTCATGGGTTATGAGCTTGTCACAGTTATCGTGCTCGCGGATGAGGAGTTTCTCAGTGTGATGGCTTTTACCAGGAACACATCCATGTAATAAACCACTTCCAAGATGCAGTCCCACCACTGTGCTAGAGTGCTCGGCTGCTAGGGAGTAGCGAGCTACTCGCGCCTCCTCCTTCCACTCCGCTCCCAGATCTCTCGCCCCTCAACCCTCGAGCCCGACGCTACATGGAGGAGTCCTCGCTGCCCAACCCCCGCTCCGACCCCTCGGAGCCGGAGCTCTCCAACGGCGCAGGGGAGCCGGAGCCTGTGTCGCCCACCGCGGGTGAGGCGGAGCGGGTGGTGGCACAGGGGGAGCCGATGAGATCGGCAGCGTCCAGGGATCCGGATACAGATGCGGCGCTAGGCTCCGAGGGTGAGGGCTCACGCCCCTTCACCATGCGGGAGCTGCTTGGCGAGCTCAAGGACGGCGGCGAGGCTGCGGCTGGGAGATCCGCGTTCGTGGGGAGCAATGGGGTTGGATCTGTCGGCGTCGAAGGCTCCAGGTTAGTGTCGGCTCCCTCCTCGTTTTGTGCCGAGCCAAAGCCAATTGGATCTCGCGGAGCTGAGTGAGCTGTGCTGCTTTGACTTGTTATTGCCTTGCCTTGGCTAGTAGTAGAGCTTCGTTCAGATCTATACCTTTGACGTGAATTGCGCTGCTAGTGCCTAGTCCCTGCCATCGCTGCATGGAGTGTTTGAGTTGCTTGTTTTGCTACTAGGCATTGAGGATTCTATGGACTTAGTGCAGTAAATATGCTCGAACAGTGCAATTACTTTAGCTGTCTTTGTTTGTAGTCATTTTCTCGCATGTGTAGTCCGTCAATAGGAATGTATTGATTTTTCTATAACCGTGCTACCCTGAGTCTTCCAAGTGGGATTGTACAACATCATGACTATATCATAAGAGTAGAATTTAACTTGTCTAGTGCTGACTGGCTGCCTCTACAAACCTACAATTCTGAAAAAAAATAATGTTTGGAGGTGAATATTTGGCTAGCATCGGCCATATAACAACTTGATTTGCTTCCTTCCCATACATCGCAAATAAATGTTTATTTTGTCGGCTACCGGCTGGATCCTTGTGAGCTGATTTGTACTTGGATGTAAGCACTTGCAGGATATTTATTCTAGTCATTGGTTGTTCGTTTCAACAATTGACTACAATGCTGTTTTGTGGTTACCAGAAATCTGAATCGTTACAGTTCCTTATTTTTGACGTTACCTATTTTTTGTAATATTGCTAACTTATCTACTACTGAAAAGGAAATTATAGAGAGGAGCATTAATAACCTTTGTTGTTCTTGAAAGGAACTACCAATAGTAACAAACACTTTCTTGGTCCAATTCAGCCAGGAGAACCTGCAGCTCTTGTCCCACCATGATGTGGCCATGGACTTGATTAATAGTGTCACTGGAGTTGACGAGGAAGGCCGTTCTCGCCAACGTATCCTTTCCTTTGCTGCCAAAAGGTTCTTGTTTATCTCACCTGACTAACCTAATCCTTTCCTACTACTGTAATTAGCTCAAACTTTGCATTTGTTAAATATGTTTCGCAGATATGTTAGTGCCATTGAAAGAAATCCAGAAGACCCTGATGCATATTATAATTGGGCCCTAGTCCTCCAGGTGAATATGTAGTCCTGATTTACAGTGATGTGCCACAAACCAGCTCTTGCGTTGCTTAAAGATGAAACTCGCAGGAATTTATCAGTTATTTAAATCATGCAATTTAAATGAACATTGCAAACAAAAAAGGAAACACAAGCGGAGGGAATTTTTTTTACATTTTAACTTGTTTTTAGAAATATACTTGCAGGAAAGCGCAGACAATGTGGATCCTGATTCTAATTCTTCGAAAGATTCATTACTTGAGGAAGCTTGCAAAAAGTATGCTGAAGCTACACGACTTTGCCCAACTCTGTATGATGTAAGTTTGTTGCGCTGATACTGTTAGTAGTTTGTTTTGCTGGACTGGATAGTCTGAATTGCGTTCAAAGAGAGAAGGTGACACGACATGCACTACTAATGATTTATAGAAACCATTGAGATCTTATTCAATTTCATTCGCACCTTCTTGCATCATGCTGCAACTTGCTATTCTATTGAGAAATCTCACTATTTCTCTTTTATCATTCTAGGCATATTACAATTGGGCTATTGCTATCGCTGATCGGGCCAAAATGCGTGGGCGTACCAAAGAGGCTGAGGAACTCTGGAAGCAGGTGAAAATGTTAAGAAGTTTGCTTGCATTTTATCATGTATACAATTTAATGCTTTGTACTTTCCTATAGCTCGAGCTGCCACCCGCTGATTGATTTTCTGCTGTGTTCAATTTGTGAACTGAAAAATGAGCGATGCTATTTTTTGTTGCTGACCCAAATGTATGATATGATGATATTTCATTTGAAATATTGATTGCACAGTTATGATTGTTTTGATTCTTCGTAGTTTTGACAGTTGAGCCAAGCAACTCATAATTTCCATAATAACAATTTGGGTTCAATGCTAGCATTGAACCTAACTTAATATCTAGTCGTGTTGCTATTAGTATCTTACTATCTTTTGTCATGATGTATATCATTCTTTCTTAAGAATAGGGTCCACTCACTCACTAATATATGTCACTCCTTACTTTTTATAATGCGCTGTTAGTCTATTATTACTAATATCCTATTATATTTATTAAACTTCATTGAACTTTGATGAGTCGCTGGTGCTCATTTTTCTCTTGTTTTCAGGCTATAATGAACTATGACAAGGCAGTCCAGTTAAATTGGAACAGCCCTCAGGTTAGTATTGACTCTGGACTGATTAAAATGGCAAAATGATAAATATTTCTCTTAGATTTTTAGTGTTGGAGAGCACTGATTAATAAATTCTCCTTAGGGAACCAATCAATAAGGTGCATGCAATAATCATTAAGAATATAGGAACATAAACTGCACATCACCAAAAATATGCTAGACTGTAAACTTGTGAAACAATTAATTAACTGCTGCACATCTATAAGGTTGCTGCACAAAGCCTTTTGAGAGGTTGTGCAGTTGTTTCTGACCAGTCAATATGTATATACCTTTTTGTTTAGCCACAGAGGAAAAAACAGCAATGGTTTGCACCTCCTTCAAATGACCTTTTTTTCTCCAGGGGAGAGATCTTCTGAAGTGTTACAATGATTTTACTCATTCAATCAAGGAAAAAGTGTCTATTTGGTCCCTGAACTATTGCCCTAGCCCCAATTTGGCCAGTAAACTCCAAAACCAGATAATACTGGCCATCCAATTCTCAAAACCGGACGAGGTCGAGTCCGGTCCAGACTCTGGGTGGTTTTGCGCACGTGGCAGCACATGTGGCTGATTATGCTTATGTGGGTGCTGAGCTGTCCGTCATATGAATGCTGAGTCGGATAGCCATGGCAGCCTTCTCTCTCCCCTCTCTTTCCTACTCCCCATCTCATCTTTATCTCTACTCCCCACCCAAATTAGCACCGGCGGCCGTGCAGAGGCGGTGGATGGCTGGGAGGGGAGGAGCAGTGCGGCGTAGACGGGACTTGGGGGGAGGAGACATGCGGTGGTGGCCGTCTGAGAGGGGAAGAGGAGCAGCGCGGCACCGGCAAGACTCGGGGAGGTGGGAGGGGAGGAGGGATGCGGCGGTGGCCGGCGGGGACTGGAGAAGCAACACGGCGTTGGTGGCCCTCTTCCTGCTAGTCCTCTCTCTCCCCCATCCATGGTGCCAGTGGTGGGAGCATGGGGGAGGAGGGCGGCGCTGGTGGCGGAGAGCACAAGGAAAGAAGGGCACCACTGGTGTCGGGGAAGGAGGAGAGGAAAGGAGGAGGGAGGCATCGGAGGGACGCGGGGGAGGAGCAGCGTCGGCTGGGAGGGGAGGACTAGCACGGTGCCGGTGGGACTCGAGGGGAGGAGGGATGCGGCGGCAACCGGTTGGGAGGGAGGAGGAGCAACACGGTGCTGGCGGGACTCGGGGGAAGGAGGGATGCGGCCAGCTGGGAGTGGAGGAAGAGCAGCACGGCACCAATGGCCCTCTTCCTCCTATCCCTCTCTCTCTCATCGCCCCTCTCTCTCCCCCACCCAATGCAGTGGTGGAGCCAGGGCCCGGCCACCCTAGGCCCAGGCCCGGGCTCCGGCCCAATAGCAAGGCATATATTCCTTCCGGCCCAGCTCATTTTTCAGTATATTTGTGGCAAGTGGCCCGGGCCCAACTGGGCGGAGCCAAGGCCCAGCCACCCTAGGCCCAGGCTCCTCAGTTGGGCTGGCTCCGCCACTGACCCAATGTGCTGACAGTAGGAGCATGGGGGAAGAGGAAGGCGGCGTCAGCAACGGAGAGCATAGGGAGAGAAAAGCAGCGTCGGTGTCGGGGGAGGAGAGGAGAGGAGGGAGGTGTCGGTGGTAGAGAGAGATTGAAGGGGAGAGTGGCCACGATTGAGAGAGGAGAGAGAGGGGAAGGGGAGAGAATTTGATGTGGTGGCGATGTGGTGCCAGCTCTACGTCCACATAAGCAAAACGAGTCACATCCGCTGCTATGTCATGCAAAACCACCCGCGAGCTAGTCAATGGTCTGGTCTTGTCTGGTTTTGAGAGTTGGAGGGCCGGTCTTATCCGTTTTTGGAGTTTAGGGACCGAATTGGGGCCGGGGGCGATTGTTTGGGGACCAAACATGCATTTTTTTCCTTTAATCATTTTCATGCCAAACTTACTGAAAATTCTCATGCTTTATAATGTGTGGTCAAATTGCTTCACCTTTTGTATCTGCCATAGCATCCTTCAACGCTCACGCTATTGTAGCATCTGGGCCTGGTTGCTAAGAGGTTCGGAAGTTAAGACATTATTAGATTAGTTGCTGTTTATTAGAGGTTGGATTAGTTCCTATTTTGTAGGAATTGATTAGCATAAAATGGGATTTGAATTAGATTGTACTCTTGCCTATTTTAGTCAGCACTCCCTATATAAGTATGCTTAATGTAATTGTTGGAAGCAATCAATGAATAAACAAAGTCTTAAGTAGATAAATCAATCTCAGTTGGGGCCTCTGTTTAAAAGGCCACTGATTCCCTCCAGTATTGCGAGTACACAACAGTATCAAATTCCACATTTTGGACAAAGCTGTTATTTGTTAACTGAGTATTGATTAAATGTTTGTCAGACCTTTACGTTCAAATACCATTTTATTGCATTCAAACCTTTCACTGTCATTCCTCTCTCGCTCTATCTTTTTTATTGCAGGCCCTTAACAACTGGGGACTTGGACTGCAGGTACGATAGTTTATGATCTGTTATATTAGACTTAGCATTTCTTCATCCATATGTCATATGTTTGTCATTCATGGCATTATACGGCTTGCATGCTATGCCAGTATTTAATTTCATTACCTAAAAAACATCATGTTTTTATTCACTGTAAGGGTGTGTACTCATTTTGCAGGAACTGAGCGCAATCGTTCCTGCTCGAGATAAACAAACCATCATAAAGACAGCTATAAGTAAGGTAGTTGTGCTTGCTAATTATATTATTGGGGGAATTACTTCTGAGCAACGTCTTTTATATCATAAAATGTGTGTACAAGAAAATGCTGAAAGCCAGTTTCTTTGTGGCAGTTTCGGTCTGCAATCCAGTTGCAATTTGATTTCCACCGGGCTATTTACAATCTTGGAACTGTCCTGGTGTGTTGCTTGCTTTCCTTCTATATGGAGTATATGATAAGATTTTTGTACGCTTCTATGTTGATTTGAATACACGTAGGTCATTAAATTTTCTGGTAGCAGAGATCAACCCCCTTTTATTTCTTTTTTATGCTGCAGTATGGCTTAGCAGAGGATACTTCGAGGTCTGGTAGTCCAGATGCTTCTCCTAATGATCTGTACAGTCAGTCTGCCATCTATGTTGCAGCTGCACATGCATTGAAACCAAACTACTCGGTATGTGGATATCTTCATATTTTACTCTGCAGCCTGTCAGTTTCTTTGTTGGATATTATCTGGAAGCTTGAGATATAATATTTCAATTGGAAGCAATTCATAGTCATTGCATATGCCAGAAAGCTCTATATGCCAAGTTGTTTTTCCCCCTTTTCCCTACGTGGTGAAAGTGAAACTCTTATTGTTGTTCCTTGATTGTGCTATTATTTTAGTCCAACAACAGATTTTATTAATGTGGAACTGTTTGTGGCTACCTTTATAGCTTTCAACATCCTCCATTTTAATCTCTTGTGGATTGTTGTGCACGCCTACATTTTTAGCTTTTGGCTGTTTGTGGTCTTTGGCAGCATCTTATTGCCTTCTAGTGACACTCAAACAAGTGAATTCGATTCTTGTCATATGTAAGGTTGTTTGCCTCCTATCGTGATGTGGTTCTAGGGTTGAGTTCCGTTGATCTATGAGTGAATGTTTAGTCATACCTTTCTTCAAAACCCACTGAAATGTTATTGTTTTGCATGATGCAGGTTTATCGCAGTGCTCTACGACTAGTCCGCTCAATGGTATCTTGCATGCTTGCTCTGTACAATAACTACAGTTGTACTATGTCATCTTTGAAGTGTATATTTTAGCGGTCCATCTCTTGTATTTCACTGCGGTTGGAGTTCCAGTAGATCATAGATGAAACCTTAATGTCCTGTAATGTTGCTATTAGCTAGGTGTCAGTGCTAACATTAAATAGGAACATAAGACATTTTTAAGTTATCCATGATATCCCAAAATTCATGCATCAATTTCATTTTGTTTTGGGGAAAAAAAGAGACATAAAAACTAGTACAAAAGAAAAATATGTATAAATCATGACATGCATCAGAGTGTTTAGTGGTTTAAGGAAATCAAATATGAACTTGTAAATGTGTTCTCCATGTATAGTCAAAATGTTCGTCTTTCTTGTTTTATCTTTATAATTGTCTTTCACCTTTTTGTTTCTCAGGTCAGTCTCATACCTATATGGATCTCATGCCAAAATAATAATTATGGCTTTAGTGACATCATTGTTGTCATGTCATGTTTTGCAGCTACCTTTGCCATATCTGAAGGTTGGATATTTGACTGCTCCTCCTGCTGACAATGCCACTGCACCACATAAACATTGGGAGAGATCACAGTTTATCTTAAATCACGAGGGACTCCAGCAGGTAGTTTTGTTGCTGATAGCACAAGCTTACTTCTATACTTGTTTGATTGTCACTACAGGGATCTTATCTTATTTGGAACTGATTATTTTATTACAAATTTAGGCCACTGCCTCTGAAAGCCCTTCGAGCAAATTGCATGGGCATGTGGATAAAAGCAAAAGATCTATTAAGGTAGATGTTACTGATATGGTTTCAGTGTCTTCGTGCTCTGATCTAACACTGCCACCAGGTGCTGGCCTTTGTATAAATACGACTCATGGGCCTTTATATTTGGTAAGGATCTGTTCTTTCCCACTCCTGATTTGATGTCTTAATTTACATTTATAGCTTTCCTCAATATTTTAAACTGAAATGAGGATAGTTTGTTGTATCCTGGAGGCTGGAACAGTGTCTGAAAAAAAGAAGTATTGCGGTTGTAAACTGTAGTCATCACCAAAGTTCTTGTATTAGTCTGAAAAAAAAAGAAACACTAAAATGTGCTTTTAAACACACTTCGTGTTTCCTTTTCACTGTCAGGTTGCTGATACCTGGGAGTCTCTTGATGGGTGGCTAGATGCTATACGCCTGGTTTACACCATATTTGCGAGAGGAAAAAGCGATATCCTGGCAGGTATCATCACTGGTTGATGTCATTATTGTGAATTCAACAGCCTGTATTTGATTTATATCCATTTGCTCGATTGCACCGATATGATCTTTCACACAGCTTCTGTAGAGTACAAGTTGATCTGTAGTGTTTACTCTCCCAAATCCCAATCATAGGCTACATATTCTTGCCTTCGTAATACTAGCCGATGTCACTGAGGTCCGACCTGTATTTAGCGCCCTGTATTTCAGCTTTTTCTGGGTCAAACATTTGGAGGTATGTTCAGAGTCGGAGCTCAAGCGGAAACTTTATACCAACTTTCGGTCCTTTGTGATAAAACTGCGATTTTTCACAAATGTCATTACATTGTTTAATTTAGATGTTATTTCAAAACGCAATCACATGATTTAATTTAACTGTTATTTCAAAACGCGATTCATTTCAGAACTATACAATTGCGGAAGGTTCCGTAATATACTGGTTGGTAACACGCAAAATAATATGGCCTTGTGTATAAAAAATACAGTCTAACAGGTGGCCCTCACATGTCATACTCTTCTCTTCTTCCTCCCCTATCACCCCCAACTCCAGTGAGGGAGCTTTTGGGTGGCGCAGCGAGTCCTCCCTGGCGAGCATGTCCTCCCCATGCTCCTTGTGAGCGCCGCCGCCACCTCGGTGTAGCTCGTCGTGGTCATGGAGCGTGTCCTAGCTTGCCATTCTCCTCGTCGTCGTCACTGCATGGTGGACCGCTAGAAATGGCGAAGAGGCAGAGCCGTCAACCGCGCCGCCTCCGACTCCTTCTCCGGCGGCCCGCACCCGCACCGCCGTCAAGCGCTTGTACTTTTCTGCAGAACGCATGGGTTTTTCGAGCTTGTTTCTCCAAATTCTTGAAGCCATATCTTAAAGCGCTTGAAAATCAAGTCGTGTCGAATGAGGTGCCATGGGATCCAAGACGATTATGATAACTCTCAAAACTTGAAATTTTTAATGGGTCAGCAGTAAAATAAATCCCCTGCATTAATTTTTGGAAACGCGGGCACGCACAACGCATAGCGTAATTCATGCTTAAAAAACAACAACTATCATCAATGCAGATGTGTGGTGTATGTGTGTGTGTGCACGGTGACGGACGGAGCCGCGAGCGGACGGCAAATGACTCTTGCTAGGCGGCTAGGCCTAGCCGGAGGTCCAGGTCCAGAGCCTAGTACGTCGCCTAGCAGGCAGCTTCCTACACTGTCACTCTCAACCAGCACTAGCACACTCTCACTCTCTCAGTAGCAGAGCACTAGAGCAGCAGAGCAGTAGCAGTACCATGTACCATGTCACCATCCCCACCTGATGTGATGGCAAGCTCTCAGCTAGACAAGATTCTCGCTGCAACGTGGGGCCCTCCCCTGCTCGCAGTCACGGGACGCTAAACTATTCCTTTTTACCATTATTACTGTATGATGATGTGTAGCTACGGACGAAGGGCACATTTTTCACGCTGCGGCTGCGGTAGGACCGTAGAAGCAGGAGCAGGAGCGTGGGGGAGCAAGTGCCGTGCCGTGCGTGCGCACAACGGGAAAGCCTACCGCCTACTGCAGCCAAGGACCCTGTCACCCTTGTAGGGCCCGGCCGGAGCTGTTGCTGCACGCACGGTAAGTACCCATTGATGACAGATATTCATGCATGCCACTCCCATGTCAATCATGCGATCCAAATGTACCGCGCCAAACAGCCTCTCTAAAGCACTACTGGGTACAAGGTATAGAGGGGCACTACTGGGTACAAGGTATAGAGGGACGGTTGGGATACTCTCATATACTTCATCGCCAACCCATATGTTTGAGTGTGTCATCCATCTCATTCTCAACCCAGTTGTTGCCGACCATCTTTGATTTGTGGTTAAATTCGGTTTTGTTTGGCTGGGATAAAAATTGCCATTTTTATATAGATTATTCGGTATAACATTTTTGTAATAATTTTTTGGGCTTTGTAGGGTTTTACTCAAATATGTCAAAAAAATTAATGATTTTTCAGCTTATCAATAGCTCTTCCTGAAAAAATTTAATCTTTGGCTCAACCAAACAAAATTGAACCAAGCCGTGGATCAAAGAGGATTGGATCGTAAGATTCTTCGTCAAGGACATGATTCTCCATGTGTCAACGTTTTCGACATCCGACTTCTTCACTAGTGCTTTGTATTTGTTTAGTGTCACCTCTCCATTTTCATGCACACAGTGGAAAATCCTGTCCATACAATCAAGTTCAAGACAAGGAAAGGTAGGATACCATCCCAGGTGCATTGCATCGTGTGAAGGTCATTTGGAACGTTCCATAGGCCGGCCACTATTACCATCCAAATATGTGGCCACCATGGTCCACGTCTTGTCTCTTACTTAACCGCAACCATGACAAGCTCAGACTTAGAGCCAACAAGACGTCAACCTCGTTCAACTGAGGTATTGTTCTCTGCATCTTATTTGATTTATTTGATCTATCTGTTTGTTTTCTAATTTTTGTTTTTAAAATATAAACTTCTTTTTTCAACCCATTTTTTCCTATCTCGAAGGCACCGTGTCTAAAAGCTTTTTAAATCAAATCAAACGAGAGGAACCCAACTGTCAAGTCCACCTTGAGAATTTCATCAAATTAAAAGATAAGTTAAAGATAGAAGGCATGAGATTCCAAGGACACGGTCTATAGTGTCAATCACTTCACTTTATAGACAAGCAAATACGACTCGTCTATTTATACGAGGCTCCCTCAATCTGTGGTCATAAAAGTTAAAGGGGGGCAATTAGCAGACGGGATCCCGTCGGCCAACGGGATCGTCCCCCGCGTGCCACGTGCCCCCCGCGCCCCTCGCTCGCTCTCTCGCCCGCTCCCCTTCTCCCGCCACCTCCTTCCTCCGTCCCGGTGGTGCTCCACGCACCTCAGCAGCCCCTGCCCCCGCCGCCTCCTTCCTCCGCTCG